>OX442352.1:8941592-8991592 GCA_949357725.1 Hyperoplus immaculatus | reverse complement strand
TACTCGACAACTTACACACACACACACACACACACACACAGACACACACACACACAAAGACACACACGTTACCAAAGAGACCATCATGCAGGTCGAACCCAGCTCTGCCTGTGTGGCTCCGGCTTTGTTGTCTTGACGACACCCTGTATTTTAGATCCTCAAATCTGATAGTGTTAACATGATCAAATTCAAGCTGTTGGAGCCCTGTAGCTGATCAAGAGACATAGAAGAAAAAATAGCAAGAGGGAGAGGGAGATTTTCTTTTTCAAACAATGATTAATATTGAGTGGTTGGTGGCAAATAAGGAAGCGTGGGATGAGTAAATGATGAGAAAATGATAAGAAATTGCGGTCCGAGATGAAGAAAGAAAAGCAATGCGTCCCACCACACCTCCACACAGCATGAATAACAAACACATGGACTCTTTATTAGCTCATGGAGTTAACAGGCAGCAGCGGCGCTCTGACATGAGCTCATGTGTTTGGACAGATCTGCTGAAGGTCCAAGACCAGAACCGAATGCCTTATCTGATCCAGAGATAAAGTCCCTCACTAAGAATGAGAGGAAAACACACACACACACGCACACACACACACACACACACACACAGCCGGTGTGAATGAATGGTCAGAGGAAAGAGAGAGAGAGAGAAATGTGGCTTGTATGTACAAGGAAAAGAGAGAGTGGGCCCTGGGCCTGGGTATAGACTAATAGAGCATCAAGTGTCCTGGGAGACCCCCAGCCACATAGTCTACACTGGGTGTGTGTAGGCCATGATGTCAGCGTGAAAAGCAAAAGTGTGGACAGATATGTGAACAAAAGTCACAGCGGAACTCGCCCTGCGTTCATGTGTGTGAGAATATTCATATATATCCTAAGTCGACACATTTTATGAATGAATGTGCACGTGATGGCCATGTGTATTATTAGTGTATGTAGCCTATATATGGCTGCATGCAAATTGAGTTTTATTCCAATGAATGCTGTTTTGGAATATGAATTTGTAAAATGTTATTTCTGTCATTATAATTTTCATAATCTTGTGTGTTTCCAATGCATTTTTGCCTTTAAGAATGTATTCTTCAAATGACATGTTATCTGCTTTCACTGGCTGCATGTCATCAGACAACTGCAACTTAAACCTCGACTTCTTTCCACACACTTCCACTTTACAACTGACACTTCAACTTGTGTTTAACTTCATATTGTATTTCAGCTTCAAATTGTCAGCTGCAAGAACACACCATTTTCCTTCAGGAAATAGGCTTTTTCTGCGTTCATGTGTTACCAATGACTTTTTCCTCATTTCTGGATGTTTCTCTTGGTTTACTTTTTGGAAGTGAGTAAGGCTTACCAGTAAGTGATTGTGTACCAAGAAAATGTGTTGGCTGACATAATTATTTGACATTTTAACCCAAAAATAGCTTGCACTTTTCTTTTTTTACACCTACTCATTTTGAAAAACATATTGCATGACCTGAAATGCTGTCTCTATTGTCCTGTATGTCTACGGTGACGGTTGTCCATGCAGTTTGTCTCAAAGACCATTCCTTGAAATGTGACATGTAAAAATAAATCCTATCCCACCAGATGACAGTGACTCAACCACTTATATAGTATTTCTTCAGCTTCTCACGTCAATTACATTTGACTGTTTGCACATCTGTATGTCTCTCCCTTATTGTCCCATTACGGACATAGCACATCAGTACCAGATCTGAATTGGCCGGCCCTTGCCAAGGCTTTGGTGCCCAGCGTGATGTTGCTTCCTGCAGGAAGAGGGGAGAGCAGTGGAAAATCAAAACAGGACATCTTCAGATCTGTCAGGGGAGCAGCCCCTCTCCCCCACTCTGCCCTCGGGGGACAGTGCGCCAAAGGAAGCGCTCTCTCTCTCTCCCTCCTTTTATCCCCCCCTCTTCTGCTCTGCTCTCCCAGGGACGTGTTGGCCCTTCATATACTCCTCCTTTCCTCTGTGACACTCAACCAAACAGAGATGGAGGTCACCTTGCATGATCTCAAATGCTGACAGCCACCTGTTTGTCTCAGAGCACACAGCCCTCTGTTTTTTTTTTGGAAAGAGAAGTTTTTGTGAAATAAGAATCACGTTTTTTAACACTAGTACATTTAATGTCTCTAATAGTAAAGTCAAGACAAAGCTACATGAATGAATTAGAGCAGACTGGAAGCCTTCCTCTTATATATGTAGTTCATTTATTGTTTAAAATAATTATTTTAGTTTAGTTCATTATATTGTTAATATATTTCCTGTGTATGCAGCTTTCAAAACAGTTTGAATTGTTTAATAGACATTAGCAGTGAAATCACTACAAAAGACCGTATTCCATAGTTGACTGAATTTATATTTGTTGGTTATAGTTTCTCAAAGTTTAAATATTTCTCATGGTCATTTTTGCTTCTTGTTGCCAAGAGAATATTCCTACTTTTCACCCTTATTTGCATTGACATTACATGGAATCTAAATAGTCTTGTGTGCCACCTGTTTACCACCCTCTCCACCTGCCAGCACATTTCAAACAGCAACATTTAAAAGAGTCACTGCTAGGAAAGGTAAAATGAACATGAATGTGTAAAATATGTATCGATACATTAGGCTCCAGTCTTTTTTGGCCACTGTCATTTACATAAAGGAACGTCTTGAAGAAACAATCCATGTGCTAGTCTGTACAATGCTTGGCAGAGTACACAACCAAAACCCCTCAGAATATCGTTTCTACAGGGGGAAAACATATGTTGAAATACAGGAATTTAGATGGATCAATATTCCTTTTGATGGTACTTTCCAGCAGTAATTAAGTTTTTATGACTAAACAGATTTGAAGGAGCTTCTGCTGTGCTCCAGTAGGAAACTGTAACCCTAAACTCTCCTCTGCGAGCCTACTCTTAAACCATCGTCAAGGTGACCACAGCCACTGGATGTGCTGTTTGCGTGCATGTTTTCAATATGAGGGATATTTTTCTTATGTCCTTGTGCGTGTGTGTGTTCCATTGCCTGGTTTTCCTGTTTGTCATTGTGGTCATGACGGAGGCAGGAGAGCTGGAATTGGGGAGGTTTGTGTGGTGTGCTGTGTGCAAACGGATCATGCAGTGACACTCTGTTGGCCAGAGCGATGTGTTTTAGTGGTGTGTGCGCGGTTTCCAAGATCTCATCCTTAAAAAATATATATCCACTGGATCCGTTTGAAGTCTTCAGCGGTGGCGTTTGCAACGTCATGTGCTTTAAGGGAAAAATTATCAAATTCAGTGTCAAAAAAAGTAATTTTTTTGATACTGGAAAGCCTTATTGTTTAGTATTAATTGTGGTCATTTGCTGTGAAAAACCAATTTCCTCCATGATTTGGGCTTTTCCATTCTCAAATCAAGTTATTAAGACAAAACCACCATACTTTTACTCAAATCTTTGATCCTAAAATATATGTTCCATTGTGCCTTTATTACTGTAATATTACCTTATTTCGGTCCATACCCTACAGTACCACTTTCGTCACGTTTGTTTTTGATGTCTGACCAGCATGTGTACATGCAGCAGCATATTAAACGGAGTGAATTGCAGTGGAGGAGCAGCTCCTGTTGCACCAATCAGCAAGATTGTCATTAGCAGAGTAGCATAGCATGGACCCCCAAGCTATATCCATGCTTAATGAATGATCTAGAGATGGAGAGATAAAGCAAGCACAATGTAGAACGCCCATGAGAGAAAACAAGTAGAAAGACCATAACGGACAGCTGGTGTTCAGTAGAGACTGTCTGGCTTCCCGTTGCTCTTTCCATGCGACGATTAGATAACATCTCTTACCTTATTCACTGCAGCCCACATAGACTCTGCTCTATTGTACACGGGTAGGCTGGCATGTGAGGGAGAGGAAGAATAACCTTGCCTGGTTGCCCTGACAGCACACAGTGGTTCAAAGGGAGGCTGCAGGGTGTGTAGGAGAGAGTAAACAGAAAGAGCAACACGTTTAATTTTAGTTTTATCAACAGATGTTCTGCTATAAAATGGGCCTCAAAGGGGAAAAAAGAAAAATATTTACCAAGATACCATAAATCTTATCCATGATAGAAGCATTTCAAGTACAACGGTCGAAAAGGGGGCTTTGGTGAATAAAAGGTTGTGCTACATTGAATAGAAGTTAGGATGACACAGAACAAGGCATCAAAGTGGCTGTTATATACAATGGGCTTGTCATAGAAAGAGAGCCACATCGACAGGTAAAGCATCCACCATGTCCAATATCATTCCTCACCAGGCTGACACACAGACCACCAAAGCAGAGTAACCACCCCTAGCACAGTATATGCAGTGCATCTCTACTGTTCTGCACCATTAACACACACCGTTCTCACAGGCAGCTCGAACTGTGAAAGGTCACTGTGTTCACCTCCGATTCCTCTCCATATTTCAACTGCAGAATCCCCCCCAGCCGCTTGTATAAAATTGTGCGCGTAAAAAAAGAAAGATTGTGCGGGATGTGCTATAATCATGCAACACGTGAAAAGTATGTGAGTGGTTAACAAGCGGCTGTTTGAACGTTCTCCTCCCACTCCCTGTCAGGCCAACACTTTGATCTGTCTTCAGGGTGTCAGCTGGCAGCCATGTTTGTTTGCCCAGCGAGGTAGGCTACCTGTGTAATTACCTCTAACGAAGTGACTTGTTTTGATTTGGCCTGAAATCTAATCCCCCGGCCGGGATGAAGATGTGGAAATGGGTTCGAGGTTACTTGGGGATTCTGAAGTGTGAGGCTAGTTGGGGGCTGTTTTAAAGGGGTGAGAAAGGCTTTGGGCCGGTGACTTTTGAGGAAGTTTACATTGAGAGTAGGAAAAACTTTGGCTTGGCGTTTGTTCGGCTTGTTACAGTTCCTTTCTTCACGTCCACACAGAGCGTTTATTATCGCCAGCTCACCTCCTTTTTCTTTTTTCACTCCCTCTTTATCTCTCACATATGCACAAACACACACACACACAAACACAGACACACACACACACACACACACACACACACACACACACACACACATCAAGAATCTTGTTGACTCAAATGCTCTCCCTCAGCTCACTCGCACACACATACTTGTGCTCCTGTGAATCATTTAAGCCCTGGCAGCAGTTCAAGAAAGCCTCAAAGAGAATCTTGTTGGCAGGAGGCTGCTGCACTTCACCTCGCCGCAAAGGTTAGCTAGAACACAATAATGTGTCTCTACTCTGCTCCGTCCTCTCTCCTCACCCCACTCCTCACTCTGACTTATCCTTTGCTTATCATACTCTACCTTTGTAACCATCCATTGCTTCCCGTACTCCTTTTAATTGTTTGGTCATTGCACTTGCAGAAGAATGCTTGCCCACCATTGATTTCTGCATTGTACATGCACACATTTAACCAACATACTGTATATCCACATGCTCCATTTTCTATCTTTTTTTAACTTAATGCAACAATATATTACAAACTATTGAGTCTGATATCAAGCATTACATTGATTTTGGTTGCTTTGTTTTTTATACTAAAAGAGGAAAAAAGGTGTTTACCTACCCTTTGTTTACATACCAGTTTATAGAGCCTAGGCTGGTATTCACTGATTTTCTTTTTCTTTTCAGCACACACACTGCAGAGGTAGCGGATCGTAAGGAGGTATTCACAGATTTTGACAAAAAGTGATTTTGACAACAAGTTTTCTCCAGAATTGCTGACCTTTAAAATAAATGTCTTTGTGTGTGTGTGTGTGTGTGTGTGTGTGTGTGTGTGTGTGTGTGTGTGTGTGTGTGTGTGTGTGTGTGTGTGTGTGTGTGTGTGTGTGTGTGTTTTGTTTTGCTGTAGGTAGGAATTTCAAATTCATATTCAAACATTGAGGAAACAGAATAGTTATCTTTAATATTGAGTATTAATTATTCAGAAACTGTTCTGTGTAAAGACTAAATTTGGGTTACTTTGCTTCTCCGGTGGACTAGGTTCATGTCACAGGAGTTTCAGTGGAAGGCCATAGAGCTTCCCTTAGGCTTCCTGCAGCCAATAAGAAATGTAAACACACCGGGCCACCAAGAAAAACATGTCACCCTCTGCACTGGAGCTAGTGAAGGGCTATGGTAGGGGAGAGGGGCTTTACTCTCACACAATGATCTGAGTGTTTGAAGGAGAGGGGATGGACTGTACAAAGTAAGGAAGTGTCCCTCGCACACCACCCGCAGAGCATCCCCCTTAATAAGATTTTTTTTTTTTTAATGGGAGAGCATGCATATACAAACGCACAACAAATCAAAAGTGACACCATGTGTGCATATGCATAGGTGTTTATGTCTGTGTGTTACACCCCCCCCCCTCCCCCTCCCCACATCTGCATCACTACGAACCTTAATCCATGCGGGCGGTGATGTGAAGGAGATGGGTGGAATCTGGTGGTCAGTGTTTATTTGCTCTATCTCTCTCTTCTTTCTGGGAGGAACAAGGGCCACGCTGGAGACGCCGCATGAGGGCTGAGGGTACATCCTTCTTCTTCCTCTTCACCTCATCCCTCCATCCCCCAACAGTCCCCCCATCTAACCATCTCCGTCCTGCACCTCATAAGGATTCCATTGAGGAGAGGCAATGTCTTGTTGATGTTTAATCACGCCAGATGCAAATGAACCAGAAACCAACCCAGAGGGATCAAACTGGGACAAGCAGTGTGAGATGTTTCTCCTCACAGCCTGTTCAGCCAGGGCACATGCACCAATGCTCTATGGACTCAAGATGAAACAGTCAAGCGCATGTTTTCACACACGTGCAATCAACTCACATCAACTCAGACATACAGATAAACCAGGTGCGTTTAACATGAAGAACATACATAAATTAATTTACTTTATACTGTATGTCGAGTGTGGTGTCCATAATCATTCTATTTAGCTGTTTAGTTAATCTCAGGTCAAGAAAGGGCTTCCACTTTTTCATCCACTATTTGGCAATGCTTTCATTTCAATATATTCACTTGTTGAAGATATAACTTTCAGTTTAAAATCTTCTAATTTTACAACATTCTGGAAAAAGATAACCAATGCCAATCATTGCATTTACTTAGCCCATTCAACAAAGAATATATTTAGTTTTTTGTTTAGGCCTATATCAGAGGATGATGTGCAGGCTATGTGTTGTTACAAAAGACCGAATAACATTATTTAAAAATCTGTATCATAATGCAATTATATTTAAAGAGCAGAGTTTCATTTGAAAGAATACGCCAGTGCTGGCTTACTGTTAAAATGAATGTAAGAATAATTAGATAAATAGAGAGTCGGAAAATAGAGTGTTCTTTGAAAATATTAGTTTGCTCTTGTTTCGAATACTGCAACTAATAATAATAGCTAATGTGTGCTAATAGGCTAATGCAACTTTACTGATACTACTGCTTCTCATAATAATAATAGGAAAATAATGATAGTAATACAATAAAAAAATAAGAATAGGCCAATTAATTGCATGGCTTTTGTATTTAATTGTCACAATAATTTTTTCAACAGATTCAGTGTGATTATGTTCGATTAAACTAGACGAATATAACCATGTGTGAAACATCAGATTTTTAATAATGAAAATAATAAGCATGCTAATAATGAATTTTTAAAAAAAAAATGTTTTGTTAATGGTCCTCCTACCTCGCCTGACTGAAACCTCTGCAGTCCGGGTGGTGGTTCTCCGGTCCCGACCTGACCCGGCGGATCCGTCCGCCGCATTCCACCCGCACCCGCTATCATAAACATCCTAATACCAGACCTGCGAGGGCAGGAAGTGCGCGAGGACAGGAATTCCACTCTTTCAAATTACATTACGGACGGTTACAATGATGGCCTTTCGGTTTATTGTAGGCCACTACACGCACGCCGCGCCCATTAAAACCTCAAATGGGCCTGTGTCAAATACAATATAGGCCACATCTGTGAGAGAAATATCACAGCAAAGCAATTCCTTATAAGCTAGGATTTCCCTTTCCCTTCTCATCACCCACTACTACACAGTCATGCAGTTGCTCTTTGGGGGGCTTCAGATAACCTGTAGAGTCTAAGTGTATCATAATACCCCTTTGGAATGAATCTTATGACTAAAATAGGCTAATCACGAAATTGTTCAGGCTTGTGATGCTACATGAATGCAATTTTATTCTTAAAATGCCTCAATGGCTGTTGAAGTGTTTGTCTGAGGTTGTGGAGCGTGTCTTTTTTTATTAGCGCGTGTATTGGACAGGTGTGTAAGAAAAAACTTCTCTTCTCAGTGATAGCCTTCTCAGTAGGCTATCTGCATTGCTTTGCGCTGTCTCACCTCATGCAGACCAGGGTATCCACTCTATACACAAGTCATTTCAGAATTTTACAGGAATATGCTGCCCCATGTAAATCTGTCATCATTTTAAAAAGTGATAAAAACTAATTTCACGTCGTTGTTTTTTTGTTTGCACAGTTGTAGCCTATTCCTCCATTTTTAATAGTTTAATTTTGAAATAAATTTGTAAGGCCATTTGTAACCAATGTGAGCAACATTTTATTAATTATTTTTGTAGGCCTATGTCAGAGTCCGTCAATGCTTCTTTGAGCAAGGTGAAAATAAATATTTTGAAAAAACATTCATAAAAAAAAACTTCCGGTGGCATATTTCAAAGTACAACCAGTAAATTAAAGTAGGCCATGTTAATCTACTAGGGTATCAGTGTTAGGCTACTTTTTTATATTTTGTTTTATTTATTTGTTTGTATCTTTAGCCTATTTATCGCTGGCTATAAAGTCCCTGTCTGTGAAAACATGCTATACTATCAAATGAACATTCCTCGGCGCCTCACTGAAGCCAACCAGTTCAAGTTTCAGGGTCCTTGTTTTGTTTACGGATTGTCCTCGTGCTAGTTTACAGCTTTGTTGTGACGTGACGCGCGTGACTGCGGTAGCTCCGAAGGTTACAGGTAGGCTAATGGAGGAGGGGAAAGAAAGTAA
Source organism: Hyperoplus immaculatus (assembly GCA_949357725.1). NCBI lineage: Eukaryota > Metazoa > Chordata > Actinopteri > Uranoscopiformes > Ammodytidae > Hyperoplus > Hyperoplus immaculatus. The sequence goes on along the minus strand of OX442352.1, from coordinate 8,982,628 downwards.
AACACAGGAGGGCCAGAAACTTTAACTTCAAGACACCATGTCACCTGTTAGGTAGGCCAAAGTATAGGTTAAGTTTGCAATAGAGAGAAAAATATCAAGGATATAGGCCTAGTCATATTATCTAAAGCAAATCACGGTGGTGCTCGGTCATTCAGACGATAGGCTGTAGGCCTATACAATACATATGCTTAAGTGTAAGGGACAAATAGCATTACACATTTTCACAACAGGTTGGCCTAACCGGAGTGGGTTATTTCTTAACAATTGTAGGTTAATGTAATAGCATTTCACCTATGTTGTGATAACCTAATTCACATGACTATAGGCTGATTCCTTGGTTAATAATATCCGTTTCTAGGGAAGTGTATGGCTACATATTAGCATTTTAGCCTAAAAGTCAACGAGCTTTTAACAGTGTTTTTGGTGCTGTAGCCTACGGGGCTCACCAGGGGGTCTTGAAGGGGTAAGGGGGTCCTTGCAAAGGGAGAAATAACATAATTTCACTGTCCTAATATGAATAAGGCCTATTGGTTATATTGTTGACACCGTATTAACGTGGAACAGGCCAAATACAAGGCCACTTCACACTTTATACACTTGGCATTGTCACAGAAAAACTGAACTGTGCTGAACTGATCTTAAAAGCTGAAGCAATTAGATTAAAATTGACTGTGTATTGGACTGCAGATTCTTAAAAAAAAATCATATATATATATATATATATATATATATATATATATATATATATATATATATATATATATATATATACATTATATATAGCTATATATAGCTATATATATATAAAAAACATTTTTTTGTTTGTTTTATTTTTATTTTCTGTAACAGTAACTGTGTATCTGAATCCGAATTTGATGAAAATGGGGGCGGGACCTGATAAGCCTTTGGCTTCTTCCGTCTCCCTTCGGACAACACAAAGTATGATGTATGAATATTTGCAAGAGAAAATTGTGTAGTGTGTGGAATTGTCCGAAAGAATAATACATAAATAAATAAATAAATAATTTCACTTTCTTATTTCTCATTATTATTCCTATTTACATTGTTTATATTTTTGAACGACTTTACAATGCTACTTTAATGTAAATGCTAATAATAATAATAATAATAATAATAATAATAATAATAATAATAATAATAATAATAATAATAATAATAATAATAATAATAATAAAGACAGGCCTGTGTGACACATTTACACACAATCTGACTTCGAAAGGTATTTCCTCAGAAGTTTGTTGGGTGATTCCTTTATTTTCTATTTCTGTTTGAGTGCAGAACCAGGGAAGAGGAGAAGACCACATACTTTCTCTCGAACAATGAAAGAAGACTAAACAACTCCCGAAATCGTGAGGTAAAACTAAACACATAGCGTGCTATAGGACAAAGGGGGTCTATATTGTGGTTTGGCCTTTACTTTGACAAACCACTCCACAATATGTCTGTCGATGTGTTTTGTGTAAATGAACAGTAAAGGCCTATTTTTTCTTTAAAAATAATAATAAGAATCACCCAAAAAAGTGCCATATCATACTACAAACTACAGTCACAAATAAGTATCAATCAAAGTCTAAATTATTTATTTTTCAAATAAGGTTGTATAATTTTTTTGATCTGCAAATTGATATATGGATTTTATTTTTTCTCTTTTGTTATTTGATAGCTGCATTAATGAACACATTGAATGATGTAATGTTTTAACCAAGCCAAATACTTACACAGCATATAGGCATAACAGTGATCCTGAGATTAACGGGAAATGCTCGTCGTCTTAAACATGTGAAAAAGACATTGAAACAAAAATAACATCGCGCTGTAACGCTTGAAACTGTGAGTCCGGGATAATTGCACGATGAGAGATGGTTGGCTGTGACCGCGCTTCAGCTGCTGCGTCCAGGCTGCAGACTGGGTGCAGGGTGATGACACACATGCCAATGCTGTTCCACCTGCACAGACTCCCAGAGCACGGAAATACACTCCCAGAGAAAGCCGAGGGGACCCTCATGGGTGGCCAGAGAAATGTATACCTCTCCCTGCACTTGTGAACTAATTAAGCAGCACTATCTATCCAGACTTCCTTAGAGCGGCGGACATGCAGCCGTTTGCAAACGTGCATGACTTTTAGGTCTGAGATGAGAGCCTCCATTTGGCTGAGGTTAGTCTACTGTTTGGCTGTAATGTGACTCAAGTTGTTTGGAGCACATGTTGTTGTAACAAAGGTTTGTCCAGCTTAAATGCATATAAAAAGTAACTAGATTTCAATTGAACAACAAATAGTTTCAAATTGTGCCCTAAAAATGCAGGACGAGGAACATATTTAAATATATAAAGTATAGGCCTATAAAGAATGACTTTAAAAGGAACAAATGCGTCTGTATTTTATTGTGTCTTGCTTTCTTACCAAAAAAGCAAAATAAAATAAAAAACGTATTAGCTTCTTATGCAATTGCATTAAGAGGAAAGCGATAGCCTAAGTGCTTCAACACATTCCTGAAATCTATTTAAATAATACATTTATGTTCAGAATTTCCCAGCATGTTTTTAGTGGTTTGGTCCTGTTTGAATGCAAAACAATGTGTAATGTCCATATAGTGCTATTTTGACCCGACTATGATAAGAAAATAATATCAGATAAATAAACACACACACAATTTCAACATGTTAACAAGATCTGATTTTTTTTTTCATTTACTGTAAGCACCGGAGGCGGAACTCATATGTATGCACAAATCACGAAGCACTACGTCGCTCCATGGAAAGCAAAAGCAGCCTGTCAGTGGGCCTGAAGAAAAGAGGAAAGGGTTGGGCTTACTCACTCACAAGCCACAACTTGGGTTGCGCCTCATCAGAAAGCAGTTTACAATAATCCCTGTTGAAGAGAGAGGGAGGTCTGTTGCACGTCTCCTACGCTGCAAAATACAAATTTGTTTGGAAGACATCTTTTAAATCGCGGTGCATCTCAGGTTTTTGCAACACATCAGTTTGCTCGCTTTTTGGCATTTGGACTGGACTTGTTTTGTTTTGGTGTGCGCAATGATGGCCACTTACCAAAACCCGGAGGATGACGCAATGGCCTTAATGATCCACGACACCAACACGACCAAGGAGAAAGAGCGACCCAAAGAGGAGCCGGTCCCGGACAAAGTCCCAGAGAAGCCGGATCCATCCCAGAAACCACCGTACTCCTATGTCGCTCTCATTGCCATGGCCATTCGGGAGAGCACTGAGAAGCGCCTCACTCTCTCCGGTATTTACCAGTATATAATCAGCAAATTTCCCTTCTACGAGAAAAATAAAAAAGGTTGGCAGAACAGCATCAGACACAACCTGAGTCTCAACGAATGCTTCATTAAAGTTCCGCGGGAGGGCGGCGGGGAGAGAAAAGGGAATTACTGGACACTCGACCCAGCCTGCGAGGACATGTTTGAGAAGGGAAACTACAGGAGGCGCCGCAGGATGAAGCGGCCGTTCAGACCTCCACCGACGCACTTCCAGCCGGGGAAGTCCTTGTTCGGAGGAGACGGCTATGGCTACCTGTCCCCACCCAAGTACCTGCAGTCTAGCTTCATGAACAACTCTTGGTCGTTAGGCCAACCGCCAACTCCTATGTCCTACACGTCCTGTCAGATGGCCAGCGGCAACGTGAGTCCAGTGAACGTGAAGGGGCTGTCAGCCCCCTCGTCATATAACCCTTACTCCCGGGTGCAGAGCATGGGGCTCCCCAGCATGGTGAACTCTTACAACGGCATGGGTCACCATCACCATCCCGCACATCCCCACCATGCTCAGCAACTGAGCCCGGCCACCGCGGCACCACCTCCGGTCTCCTCCAGTAACGGAGCTGGCCTTCAGTTTGCTTGCTCCCGCCAGCCCGCGGAGCTGTCGATGATGCACTGCTCTTACTGGGAACACGAGACCAAACACTCAGCTTTACACACGAGGATTGATATTTAAAGTTTACGAAGGGTCTGTGTAAAATGAGGACTCTAAGAGCGAGAGTTAATTCCTGTGATTTCAAAACAGAACCAAGAGTATTTTTGAAGAGACCATGACGCACTGTTTGGGTCCAGCTGACATCAATAAATGCCAATGGGGAGGTATCCGCGGGTTGATGTGGAGAAAGTTTTACAAAATGGAATCGGGAGGTAAAGCAGTCACAAGGACACATCAGGAAGCACAACCTCTGGGAGCCATTTCGTGCGCCTGTATGACACTTGGACTGATGGACAAAACTTGGTATTGTAGTCAAAATTGTGCCTTAAGCTTTTTCACGGAGATAGACATTGTTGACATTTCCTCAGCTGTGTTATTGGTGTGCGTAATGATTTCTCTCAACTTTACGCACGGCTTATACCTTTTGCCTAATATAACGTGACCATAAGATGGCCTAATTAAGTCAGTGCTTTAATATGTAACTGAATCAGAGCCCAATTTGGCTTTCTTATTAACTTGCACTGAGCAAGGCCTGCATGGTGAAACTTAACCTCATGGTTATGAAATGTGTTGTACGGTGAAAGTGTGAGAGATCCACCAGACACAAATACAATTCAGGGTTTTTCATATTTCTTGATCCCATATATGTATGCTATCATATCCAATATGACGCCAGCCAGTGCCAGGTTTTGTTAATTTTCCTGATTTTTTTATTTTTTATAAACGTGATTAGCTATATTGTCTCATTCATGATGGGGCCATGTTTCATTTTAATTAGCACTTTTCCCTCTTTTCTAGGTTTGTGAATTTTCTTAATAAACTTGTATTTCTTGAAGTAGTACAGTGGTCATGAAGTAATTGTTTTATGCTTAAGGCTTTGATAACCACTGTTGGCACTCAACAATTGACAACTAGCTAAGCTATGTGAAGGCAACGGAGGATAACATAGTATATTGTTAGTAGTGTGTTCAGAAATGTCAAGAATTAATATTCGCTTTAACCATAATGTAAAGGGTTATGAGGAAGGCTTTTCACTTTTTCTACTATAATATGTTGGATAATCTAACTGATAAAATATAAATCTAGATTTGTATTTAAATAATTAGAAATAATGCAGCAAGATAAAAATTTAACGTATTGGTTGTTGCAATAATAATAATAATAATAATAATAATAATAATAATAATAATAATAATAATAATAATAATAATAATAATAATATGCATTTGAGCATTATTAATCTTTTTTGTCCCACGGCCAGATATGTCTGTTTGAGGCGAATTAATATGTTATGTATGTTACGGCTGTTGCATGCCGTGCGTGCATAATTCATGAACTATTGTCTGCTTCCCTATATAAGTTCATTACGATAAATATGTTTTTCCTCATATTTAATGTTTAATATCATTTCTATTTAATATCATTCACAATTGAGCGTGAGCCGCCTGAAAGATGGCGAGGCATGGAGTTTCTGACCGTCATCGGGTATTATGTTGTATTATATTTTTTGACGGCTCAATTCCAAGCAAGGAAAAATAATCAAAAAAACATCCTAAATATTAAGATGCAAAGTTTTCCTCCCTCAATATGATATGTCTTCTTTTTGTGTTTGATCATGACCAAGTTTTTTAGTCCTAGAAGAAAACAGACAATCAACATGAACAGCAACAAATGGCCTAATAATAATAATAATAATAATAATAATAATAATAATAATAATAATAATAATAATAATAATAATAATAATAATAATAATAATCGGATTTATATAGTGCTTTTCCAAATATTCAAAGACGTTTATTTGATGATAATAATGACATGATGAAGTTTCCAGTGTTGTACAAGATTAGTTGTGTTTTTCCTTATTTTTATCTGTAGATATAGGCTAACCCACAAGTCTGTCAACAAGATAATAATATTAATGCCATAATAATAGGAAGTAAAGTGAACAAAGACAGGAAGTGTAATAAAAAAACGGCATTATGAAGTCGTCTTATATGCGGTACAAATGTGACATCAGAGGAGTTTATTGCTCCTCTATTTGCTCAAATTTGACCTATGCTGCAGGAGTGTTCTCTGGAGGATTATACTAAAGTTCAGAGGGGCAGCTCTTCCACTATAGTTGTGTTTAAGCGTGAGACTGTTGAATCTGAATTACGTAGCCAGTGCCACGTTCCCGTGGGCCTCAGAGGACCGTCCCGTTACCCTGAGGACCAGCTCTAGGCCTATAGCCTCTTGTCAAAAGAGTCATGGTGACGAGTAAAACGGCTGACTGCACCGGCTGATCCCAACCCCGTCTTTAGAATTATGTTATCACAACGCATCATTGTATTAGTGCCATCTGGTTTAGACTTTTATATGCAAGGGATGTATCGCTACAATGAGTTCCCTGTTTTGACTGAACATCACACAGCTATCGTGCACAATGCAATCGTATTTTAAAAGCGGACAAATTCAATAATTGCAATTCCTAACTTCTAATAGGTCGTTGTTAATTAGATTGGGGGATCACCCTTCACTGATCAGACTTATTCGGCGCCTGGAGGTGTATCCACACATTCACTTCAATCCAACAGCGAGGGTCGAATACGCTCATCAGCCAACAGCACCCAAAACAACAGAAATAAAGGACAATATAGTGTGCACACCCGTGTGTATCAATGGTCTAACACAACAAAACGTGTGTAGCAACTTCTTGGAATGGTAGTAGCATAATAATGGGATAGGTCTATGTAATTAGCATATCGTTATTTCCAGAATCCTATTGGCTGAATTAATTAACTAGGCAACTGCTGCTATTAACGTGCACGTGGCACATGGTTGTTGGATAATAAATGAATTGTGTGCCGTGGCAAGGGTTTGAACACCAAAAACCATTGGAAAGGTGTTTCGATCCTCAATTGGCCTACTTGCTTTTTCGGAAGATGTTTAAATTTTGCCTAGGCTATATATTTTTTTTAAAGCAATCGACTTTAATTTAGGCCCTTTGGGGCAATATACATTCAACAAGTGAACACAAACAATAATAATTAGAAAGCATCATAAGGAACATAATTATTACAACTTCAAATAAGCACTGTATTGGTTGATAATAATAATAAATCTGCCGCTGCGTTTGTCACTGATAAGTCATCAATACACTGTAGGCCTATATATTAGATATGCAGACTTAAGAATGGGGCGGATCGTGTTGACTGGGTCTTAAAGGACGTTTATTTTCCAACAATAGGCTTTAGTGAGAGCTGTATTATTACAGGAGCTCAATGAGAAAAAAAATCTGTCTATCACTTGTAGAAAAATCTGCATAAAGCTATTAGACTTCTAAAATGTTAAGTATGTTCTGTATACCTATTTTATGGGCTAACTATTCGACGCTAGCCTCTACATCAGCCAGCCGTGGGGATCAATGAGCAGAAACCTCAATTAAACTGCAGCGATAAAAACAGAGAATGAGAATGCCACGAGCTTCCGGACTGTCCCAGTCGGTGTAACGGTGACACTTGTCCATCCGGGGAGCTTCGAGGCGAGCCTGAAATGTAGCTGTGTACATGCCCTGCTTCCTCACATTAATGTTTTGTAAACAACAACGAGATAAGGGCGCGTTTGAAAGGCAAGTGTATTCTAAACAGCTACCAAAAATAATAAATAGGCCCTACAAGTGGTTTACAATAAATTATGTTTCGGCGAGAGTAACGAACCTTTACATAAACTAGGCCTACAGGCTATAGGTGGATTTCACGATTTTATATTTCTGGATGATTTAAATAGGCGTTGCAATACAACATTAACATACAATGCACTAATTTAATTGTTTGTTTGCTTTGGTTTGTTTTTTAGGGGGGAGGGGTTATGGATCCTAGTCTAGAGTGGCCTGACATCACAGTAGCATGTGGATACACATATAATAGCCTACATATTTCTTGGTGGTGGGATTATTTGTGGTTTATTTATTTTACCCTGCTTTTGCTTGTCGGGAACATTGAGCAGTATACAGTTTTTTGTACCACTCTCTGTGATATATTGCCAATACATTATCCTACGTTAACCAATATATAAATAGCCTACACATAGGCCTTCACATTTTTTGGTAAACTTTGAGTCATACATCTCTTTTCTAAGGCAAATAACTGAATGTGTGTGGACTCGGGCGCGGCAGGTGTGCATTTGCGCAGAAAGGTTGACAGTTCAGCCGGGCGGACGGGAACAATGGGCCTGCATACAGGATGTCTCACGGGCTGAGAGAGATAAGGCCAGCCGAGGTTCATGGCTCCAACGCACTGCTGCTTTAAAATCTTCTATTACACTGATTATAAAGTCAGCAGATCCGTCGCTGCCTCAGCCTGGATGTGCACGTTGTTTCGTTTAGGCTATTTTGTGTTTGGAATAGACCTATTCAGCGAAGGCCTATGCCTGCAAAATTCAGCTCTTGCGTACATTTAAAGTTTTTTTTAATTATTATTGTAAGCTATAGGCCTATTTTAAACAAAAACTTAACCATACAGGGAAATAATAGATTTACTTTCCATGTAAACCCAAATATGAAAATAATAGTCAGTTTGGCATGCAACAATGCAATCAGTAACTGCAGTTTATAAAAATACGCATAGCCTAGTATACACGCGTGAGTGTTGAGTAAAGTGTAAGCGATGAATAGATGTCTCAGTTCGTTCTCAATGTTTTTATTTTAACTAAGCAAATTAAGGTTTAGTGAAATGTGTGGTTTTTCTTTTTTTTTCTTCTTTGGGGCAGCTTTTCCACCAAGCTCGCACTGAATAACCGTGATTGTATCCTTTGTTGTGCTCTCAGAGATGACAGATTACAATCAACAAGACGAATCAGGTCAGCTCAATGTAGAAGGAACGCATTTGACCCTCGCTTCATCGTCACACACACACACACACACACACACACACACACACACACACACACACACACACACACACACACACACACACACACACACACACACACACACACACACACACGCAGACACACACACACACAAACAAACACACACACGTTCACACGAGAGCGTACCTGGACGCGTTCCGGGTATGACAGCTTGCATGCTCGACGGGGCACTGGCGATGCGACCCAGCCGGTCAAGTCACACGCAGGTTGCAGGTTTCTCAATGCCTGCACACAATTGAATTCCTGACATTCTCGCTAATGTTTGAGATTGAAGAGCAACCGTTTCCACTTCGAAGCGGCGCACATCACCCCAAACCCATTGAAAAGGAGAGTGCGGGTCACAACTGTTTGGTACACATCTGCTCCAAACAGGAAAATATGCAAAGATTTGATTTGCAGAAAATCCGGCAATTGTTCCAATCAGCATGAGTTTTTTTTCTTTCGTTCAGTCTTGTTGGAGCAGAAGACCTAGACGTTTCATGCGTCGTCCTATTTCTATGGCATTACTCAATAGAGAGATGTTTATTTTCAGAACGCGTCCTCTGGTGAATCTCCAATGTAATCAACTTGTCACGGTGATCTACGTGATGTTTTCAGTGACTGCTGATTTCTATCTTAATGACAACTCTGCGAAACAATAGATTACATGTAATACTTCTTTAATACGCCAAAATAATTACAATGGAGTGTGTTGATTTAAAAGTTTATAAATAGGAACCGTGCATTTGTTAACTGGACCTCAGGTCAACCGAGGTTCACCAAATGTCTATAAATACACAGCACTGTAATCTCTTCAAGGAAAAGATGGACTGTCATCATGCACTGACCTCTGTTTACCCTCCGGGCCATTCAAATGTAACATACGCGCCATCCCTAAACAGTCCAAATGAGCGGGGTTACGACTCTGACTCTGACCTTCAGGGAAAATGTGGTAGACGCTGATAAAGACGGACTATGATACAGTTAGGCCTACATGATTGATAGTTAGATGCACTTTAACAAGTATAAATGTGAATATATTCACTTGCACTAACTGCTATTACATGTTATAAATGATCTGCTTCGGGAAAACTACTTCAAGGCTAACTCACACAACATACTTCCCCAAACAAACGTTTTTATTTATTTAGCATGGGCTATTACATCCAACCAATAACTGTGTTCAGTGCCAACAGACCAGTTTGAACAGACCAACGCACCATTTATTTACCAGCATTTGGCTGATTTTAATTTCTGCTGTGGATGTGGCGGAACTGACCAGCTTGTACAGTCAAGGGAAATGCGATAAAAAGTTTCCGTTCTCTTGATTATGAGCTGCAAATTGCTTTGTCGGGATTTAAATGGAAGGTCTTTTCCTATCGTGCCCTGATGGCGTCTATTTTTAAACCCTTTTCCTTTCTCGCCCCCTAAAAACTTCCGCAGAGTTGGCAACAAGAAGCAATTAGGATAACTCTTCTCCTGTTAACATACCAATTAATCAAAGATTAAACCAAATTCCCACAGGGATTATTAAAGGCCAACACCTCTTCTTATGATACTGTAGGCTATATAATTAACCAGTACAACTTCTTGGTCAGGCTTTGGTTGACCTCAGGGGACGGTGTGAGACATATTATCACTGCAACACATACACATACACCATCCCATCAGTAATAGGAATATAACCTCATTCTGATATGAATTCCAAACACTGAGCTTATTTCCATCCAAAACAATTCCAGAATGCACTCTTATTTATCCTATCATGACTTGCTTAAATTTCAAAACAGTGCAGTGCAGCCCTATTAGGATACAAATTGCATGAGAGGTTATACACAAACTTAATGACACATTCTTTAATAAAATTAAGTGATGATTCAGTCAATTACTGGCCATTATGATAATAGCTCTCAGACAAATGTGTATTCCATTGTTATATTGTTATGTCATATACTTTAAATGATAAGGTTTGTTAGATAAGTCTCTGCCTATTGGCAATAAAGTACACATATATGCTAAACATGAAGTTGGCCTTAGGCCTGACCCCTGCCCCGCCTCTATGTATTCCAAACCCATTGCCAGGTCAGATCTCAGACACTGAAATTCAATTTCAGCCATATTTATTTCAAGCAATTACATACCTCTTGGCAAGGCCTCACAATTAAACAAATGATGATATTTTGATATCCGTAATTATATGCATTCACATAAGGCACCCTTTCAAGTTAAATATGCTTTTTATTACACGCTTATCATCCATGATGAGATTATGCACAGTGTGGCTTTGGACTGAGTTAGGGTACATTTAATCAAATAAGAGAAGCAGTAATGGAAGCATGCTGGATCCAGGAATACACTGCATTGGCTGCTCCCTTTGAGCCCAGTTTATGTTTGGCAAAATGCAGACAATGAGAACGTTATGAGGGGAACTGTGAGTAAGAGCCTGTAACCCCTGCCCACCAGTAGGTCAAGCACATGGCATATGACATAGCCTTATTTCTATTTCAATGATGAGGTGTACCACACATACTTGTGGCCTGAGGAGATTGTTTATGTGTTTGCATCTTTATAGTTAGTATGGTTCTGATTATGGTGTGATCTGCAGGAACTTTGTAAGGCCAGCTGTATACATGGCAAATATTCACGTAGAGTAATGAGACTGAATACCTTCATTCAACTTTCATTGAAAGCAGTCAAATTGGGATTTTTTTTACACAAGTCCCCCAAATGTGCTCATTCTGAGAGTAATATGCCTTACAACTGACTCACAGGGAATACAGAATGTGCTGTGTAGGTCTTTGCTGCCACCTAGTGGCAAGAGAAGGGCTATAATTTTGTAATACTTTATGTGTCACCATTCCCTGTTGTTCTTTGAATCAAAACTTTTTTCTCAATGAGGTCTTAATGGTTAAAAAAACGAAATATTCATCTAGATCAGCATAAGAAGTCATGGAAACCAAATTTGCATTTTGTGTCAAGGTGTAAGCAATGGCAACTTCATTTACAACAACCATACAATTACAAGGTAGCTCATAATAACTTAAATATGACCTGTTGCTTGTGATAATGCCCTACACAGTTGCATCGTAATCATGCCAACATCCTATTTGCTTATTCACTTTTAATGTAGACAAGATTGTAAAAAGTTTTCACAAAGGATACACTTCTATAAAAAAACGTAAGGATTACAGCAAAAGCCCATGTTGAAAGAAGGTATGCCATTTTCTGTCAAACACATTTGTACATGTCACGGTACAAAAGACGCTTTTAAATCAGAGTTCTGAATTGTGATTGCTGTTTCACTGTCACAGTGTAATTGGACAGCTGTTCCTGCTATGACTAGTTTAAATGTTTGCTGTGGAAAAAGGACTATTGCTAAATTAATGTTAGTTCCAATATTTTGAGAGAAAAATACATTTTGTGTGTTTAAGAACAAAATGAATTTTAAAACGCCTCCCTTCTGTGCTTTTAAGTCAGGTCAAAGCAATGATTATAGGCAAGTCATACCATAGGCATAGGAAAGGTGTTCAACTAATTTGCTCACTGGCCCATGTCAGCAGTTGTGCTCATCAATTTATGATGTACGACACTTTACTTTACTATGTTAAACACTTCCTATGACAACTAAAGGGATAATTCCTTAACATCAGCCTTGTGTCATGAAGAAGTCAATGGGCGCATTATATTTTGTGATGAAACAAAAGATCACCAGGGGGCAGCAAAGCTCATCATTTAGGCTACGGCCAAACTGTTGCTCCAACTGGGTTTTACAGATTTCTTACAAAACAGGGTCAATATAGAATAAGTGTGTGTCTAAACGTGTTGGTTTAGACACACACACATTAAAGAATAATGGTGGCTAAATGGAAGTTTATTATCGGCGTGTGTAGCCTATAATTTGGCTGCGTTTGAATGTTGTGTCTTTCCTAATTCGTTCACTCTGAGCTCTCATTAAGAAGTGATGACAAATATTATGTTTCCGGGTGAAATCACTGCTCAGAAGTTTGGTGGTATGCGGTTGTTGGAAGAAAGCCGGCTGCCCTCCATGCCTCGACCGGAGAACTGCACCAATCATGTAGGCTACAGATTGACAGAACAAAACTGGAAATAAGGAAGTGTCGCCTTCACAATAAAAGCCCTATGTGGTCACTTTGGACCATATGAGTTTTTTTTAACTACAACACTGGGTGCTGGACGTGGATTAGGGAACTCATGCCCTGGCCTATAAGGAGGCAGCAGTTATCAGGTTGCAGTGGTTGCCTATCCATAGACCTGCCCTACATGGTCCTCCTGTGGATAAATCATGGATTCTGCATAGTGCAAGAATCAGCGAAACCATCTGTGTATGGCAACATTTTGCATTTGTATGCTAAAAAATACACGATAGGCTACACGAGGAGGCCTAGTGGAACACACTATTATTACCGAGGCCTAGATCAGTCAAACAAAAGTTATAAACTGAACGAAGCCAAACTAAACTAAATGGTAAAATGTTTTACATAGACCTATCAATTGTTTTTTTAACTCTAACTTCAATTTCAGGATACATTTCCCCTCAATAAAAACGTTGCAGCTTGAGTCTAATGTAGTTTAATGTGTATGTGGTCAGTAGCCTAAGGGATTTTATTTTGAACATGTTGAGCGGAGTTTCCGGTGTTTCTGTCCCTCTCTCAGACTTGACAGTGTCGGCGGAGAGAGAGAGCTGGCGGAGGAAAAAGCAGCGGTGGTGGTTTGTGGATCACCTTCTGAGACAAACAGGAAGCGAGACCGCGCTCCTGTCCACCTGCGAGATCCGTGTCCTGCGGAGGGAGGCAGCCGGCCTGGATAGTGGCACACAGTGACAGAGCTCTTATTTTTTGCAAGAGAAACTACTCTGTCGTGAAGACATACCAGCGATATTAACTTTCGGCTGCGTGGTGCATTCTTCAACGACCTCACACCGGAGAACGATTTAAGGTAAGTCCCCATTTGGACTTGTTGTTATGTGATTGATTGATTGATTGATTGATTGATCGCAGCCTAGGCCTACTGTAAACTTGTGGAGCTAGTGAGTGAGGTCACGCCAAACTCCGTTTATCCTTCTTTCAATGTACTGTCGCATAGCCTATTGCTCTGGCTGTCCATAGAAAATCATAACTCTGCCTCCAAGAAGAAAAGCTGAAGAGCTAGTCATGTTTGTCCACACTTTAATTTGACATTTAACTAGCAAACCAATGTATAAATGATTGTTTAGATAATGTGAATCTGTTGGAATGGTTTGATCGACTATTGCCAACATGAACTAAAATGGATCGCAATCGGTGGCAGTAGCGAGCACAGTTTTTAAGTTCTAATTTTAGCCATATTCAATGTGTAGGCTAGTTCAAGGCTATATAATTGTGTCTAGAAAATATCAGGACACCTTGCGGACTTGGTAAGGATTCCAAGATTGTCTGATGTTGACGTTAGTCGCCAACCGAGACAACAACAAACACATTAGCCTACGCATAAGCTGAATTTGTTCAGTACTTCACCAGAGAACAGAGTGTAGCGCTCAGGAATGATTATGCCTCAACCGTGGTGGAAGTGCAGAGGCTACATTGTAAGTGTCTTGTTGCATTTTTGGTCTAGTGAGTGTCTTTAATTTCTCATTTTTGAAAACAATGACAGAGCCGTTTTACTCAGCTTCGTCACAGGTCATGGCCTCTAAATTTGGATTTAGCTATTTCAGTAGCCTAAGTGTTTTTATGTTTTTTTTTGATGTATCCTCTAAGAAGTTATTTTAATGTGACATGTCAGACTTCCACCTACAATTGAATAAGGTAGTCTGCATTCTATTTTTGCATAATTGAATTTGACCTAAGAGATCAACCAATTCAGAGAACACAAATTTTAAAACCAAAAGTTGTCTGACGGCTCCTTGGAACACACTATGTACTCTAAGTATGGTTAGGTTTTCTTTCAATAGGATATGAAACTCTGCAGTGTTACCTAATTCATTTAGTCAGTGTTCCTGCCATATGAACCTCTTGGTATAATAGAATTCAGAGACAGAATTCCTCAGAGGCTTAATATATTGGTAGAGTTTAGCTGCTAGGTTAGGTTATAATCCTCCTGATTCATTCAAAACTTCATCAAACAACAACTGTGGATTAATTTGACCTTGTTTGGACACATTGTCTGTTCTAACAAGTGTTTTTTAACTTTCAGGTCAGTCTGAAATGGGCAATCATACACACCTGACAGACGTATTTTAGGAGCATGTGTATCAGACCCATTTAAATGGGTGACTTGACAGTTGGGCTTCTTGATTGATTGATTTTATTTTATTTGTGTATGGACATGACAATGACATTGGACGAACCAGATGCAATGTTTTCAGTGTATTAGCATAAATGCTATTTTACAACACCTGTCCACAGGAGGCTTTTAAAAACAACAAAATAAACAAGTCAAAACAAAAACAAGATCAAATACTGATTAAAAACTGACAATTAAAAGAGTAAAAATGCAGTATACAATGGAGTACAGAGCAGCAATATAATAAGTCAAATATATATATATAGGATACGTAGAGTAAAACAAAGGCAGCATGATCAAACAATACACCAGTTGTAAATTATTTGTGTGAGCACTGTTGATTGATTTGAGCCGTTGTTTAAGTTCTCTGTTAAAAGTGCTGCTATTAGGGATTGTCGTCATTTTGATTCAGGTTTTGGCATGTCTTATTATTCAGCTCTCTCAGTAAACAAAGATGATTAATGCCAACTCCATTCAGCATTTGACACCTGTGTACACGGAAATTGTGACAGTTTGGTGTTTGCCTGCATGTTTGTGTTCGGCAAGAGTCAGTCCTTACACAAACCTTTTCCTTAAAGGTTCCCTCTGCTCTTCATTCACAATAAATCAATAGAAATGGATTTTTGAAATTAGGATTTGGTTTGAGCTAATCTGTGTCAGTCGAAGTACTCAGTAGGTCTGTGGTGGTACTGTGAGACAACATGAAGATGTAACAAGCAGTTTCAGTGACATGTGTGTGCGTGCTCGTGTGTGTACATGTGTGTCCTTATGTGTATTTGTAGTATGAGGTACACTGCCTGAGTTTTATAGCATTGTATTATGTGAGAGGTTTTTTTGCCGGTAGATATTTCGCAATACTGTTTTTACAGAGGCTACTTTCCATACTATATCTCTGACTGTATGACATACTGCTTCATATCATTATTAGATTTATATTTGATTCATAAGAATTACTTCACTATATGTTAACAAAAAAAACAGCAAGGTTACTTTATCAATAAACCGTTTCTCAGTTTAATCTCCAGAACCCGTACTTTATCAAGATATATTTTGAGATAAGTATTTTTAACGTGAGACTCAATCTGACATTGTACTACACACACACACACACACACACACACACACACACACACACACACACACACACACACACACAAATAATGGTTTGACTGCTCACAGTGATGCAGACATTTGAACCCATCGTTACAGCATGTCACGCTGGCAGGAAGAGAATCTTAAAGTCACAAAGCTTGTTACAAAAGTAGAGAGGAATTTCCCAAGAGAATTGGCCAATATATGCTGTTAAGTTTTGTATTGGCACAGCAATACCACTTTCTGAAATATTGTTGCTCAGTTGAAGCATTCAAGTAAGTTCTTTCAAAGGGACAACGATACTGACTGCCCTTTTTTTGGGCGGGGTCTGCTGTCAGGCCCCCTCTGAGGTAAAGTTAGAGAACACTGATAAGACTAACTGACGTCACTCTGCAGACATCAGCCAACAATGCAGCTATTTACTCCAAGCCAGATTTAGTCCCAGAGCAGGCCTCTCCCGAGAAACTGGGCACAAATGGAAGCAGAATTCTTAAAAAAAAATAAAAAAAAAATAAAAAAAATAGTGTGCCACTAGTAAAAACTTCCACCCTTGAACATTTCTGTGACGTGTGGACCCATTTTCTGTGGGAAGCCTCTGATTTGTATTGTGGTTCAGGATTGAGCTAAAAGGTGTTAATGGTTAGATTAATTAAGAAATAGGAAGGTGGACTGCAAAGTGTACGTGTGTCTGGTGTCAGTGACCATCAGCTTGGAGGGCAAGTTGAGAGCAAGGAAGCCTGTAGCTGATATAGGCAGGCTCAGTTGACACAGTGTGCTTGGTGTCATTAATCAGAACAGAAATACATTTTACTGTGTGGTGGCATGTTTCACTGTTCCCAACGACTCTTGAGTCAGACAGTAAAGCATGTCAAACCATCTCGCTGTAATATCATATTGCAGCATATTGCAGCACTTAACACACAGTGCAGTCTGGAAGTATTTGCATTTGTTATGTTTTTCATATGCATACATAGTACCTTTCATTGTGTTGCATTACTTGACTATACCATGTTGGATTTCAAATTAAACATTGCCAAGGAGTTGAAATAGCTGGGTGTTGGCATACATACTGGGTTAACAGTGTAGGGCAGCATTAAGTCAACACTTTATGTTTAGTCAATGTTTAATTTGAAATCCAATGTGCTGGAGTTCAATGACTTAATACCCAGAGGCTGCACTACAACTAAGGATAATAAAGTAATAGTTCAATGTTCAAATCCATGTACCGAATAAGGGATATTGATTTGCTTGATATGGAAAATAACGGCACAGTGTTTAACAGGATCTGTGTGTAGTGAGGCAACGCTTCTTGACCAGATGATTTGTTCCTGATGATAATATGTTCCCGACATTTTGGGTTTTCTTCATCTCTGATTGCCTGCTGTGTTTGGTCATTGCTAAACTGCTGGAGCTCTGAAAGACTGGCATTAATATAGTGCATTCAGACTGAGCATTACAGCATTAGAGGAAATGCTCTATTTGTTATATTGTTATAACCAGACATTCAACGCCCACAAATACAGTATTTCTAAAATACCCACTTTTATTCTATTGTTTATTGTCTTTGTGTGGAGAGAAACGTGTGTGTGTCCGTGCGTGACTACTTATTATTTGTACTACTGTCCCTATAATACCGCACTCACACACCCTCCCTCACACTCATTCACACTTCCTGCTGTTACACTTTTAAAGTAATCATCCCTCATTATAGTGAAAGGCTTGCGTAACATCCTCTCAAAGGATAGTATGAAAGGGAGTCGGTAGATGTGTGTTTTTTTCCCATTTGCGTTGTCAGTGTGAGCAAACTGGATTTCACAATTTGTCCGCCAGCTTGCCTGATCACATGTCTTTTTTCAAACCCCACGACCTCATCTAGTACTGCCCAAGGAAAGCGAATGTTCAGTACTTGGTCGATGTAACTGTACCAACTGAACTTCATGGCTTATATTATGAACCTATACATAGAAATAGAAATAGCCATAGCAAGAAATGTAACCGACTGTGACATGAGAGCGGCCTGCTGGAATTCTTCACTTTGCTGCACAGCAGGCCAGGACCTGCCGAGGAATGCAGGGAAGACAGCAGGAGAGGGATAGAGAGACACCTAATGAACAGAGAGAGAAATCCCAGAGAAGGTGCTGGGAGATATACTATTAGAGATGTTATATGTGCGAAATGATGTAAAGTAGTAATAGAAACCTTATAAACTAATGCCTCCCTTTTTAAATCATTCTCAGTCATTCGTTTGCACACAGCCAACAAAACCATAGGGTACATTTGGTGTCTTATTTCTAAAAGGTCCCTAGATAAAATCATGTTATACAACAATACAAGGTGCAGTGTCCAGTTAAAGAAACAGTCACTCATTAAGGCAGGATAATTAATTAGCTTTTTGATTTGATTACTGGTCGTGTAGTTAATTACACAAAGACAATGACTGGCTGCGTGTATGTAGTGTAATGTCTATTAACCATGATAACAGAATTGAAATGACTAAGTTTGTTATAGGTTATGGTTTACTTTAGGCTATAAGCTATCACTTTAGGCGTCATCTGATACACAGATTTCACAGGCTGTGTATTATTGTCTTGTCATGGTCTATATTTGCAGCATATCTGACAGCAGTGGATCCTCCTAATTGCAAATAATTGAGCAAAGGCCAAAATGCCAGTTTTTTTTTCTATTTGCATTTGCATTTTCAAGAAACCAATGACAGGAGAGCTATGATGACCCAATAGAAACTGAAATTTCACACACAACAGATATACATAAAGTAATACAAGTTTCTAAAGTTTAAACAGTCCGAATCCCAGTGTGTTGATCTTAACACCATTCTATCTGAGCCGAGATGGAGCTTGAAAAGAAGAAGCTTTCTGGAAAACACTTTGAATGTGTGTTGTATTCATCATTCAGAAATATTTCGAACATATTTTGCAAAACTCTCTTGGGAAAGGAAGTTGAACCAGGTATCGGTGGTAGGACACCTGCAGTTGCATGGGTAGTTGGTCGTCTCTTTGTAGATACAGTAGCTTGATGAAGTATCCTCGACAGCCCCAGATGCATGGATAGCGTTGTGCTATGCAGCCACCCTAGGGGGTTCCAACCGCAACTCTGTAACCTGAGAGGGCAAAACGTCAGCCTTACATCTCTATGGCAACGCTTTCTCACAGCACAGGTCCCTGTCTGCGACTGCTGATGACACAAGCACACTCTGTTGAGAGCACGCATTCAGCCTTGTGATATGTTAATATGCATCAAGCCGTGTGGTTTACTGTGCTAGATACATTCATATTGAGTTGTGTTCACATGCTGCAATCTCATCAACATTCCCCCGGCCACATATCCACACACATACAGTAACTAAAACTGGTGGTAAAGGACTTCCTTTTTGCATAAACCCGATGAACATAGTCACATAACGTATGGAGGTTTCGATAGGATGGACAGGAGTAGAGGTGTCCTTGTAAGAAGCTGGATATAATTCAGTATTTTCTGCCGTCTTGCCCCTGTTTATGGATTGTTTAGTACAGATATTTCTTATAAATTCTTTGAGAAAGGGATGATCACATTTATTTTGAACTCCTTTAGTGGCAAAGGGTTGTCAATCATGCTGTCCTCATGAAGTTATGGCATCATTAAGTCCACAAGTCTGGAAAATGTTAAGGTTTATCTCTCTTTTAACCCCGGTCTCTCGTCCGTCTACCCTTCCTCCTGTAAAACGACATGACCTATGGCTGAGGCGACTACATCATTGTGTGTGGGCACTTTCACACCTGCCTTGATTGAAAAGAAACTCCGGTTCGTTTACACCTTTTGCTGTGGTTCTTTTGCGCAGGTGAGAACTCGGGAATCTAGTGTGAAGTGAGGCAAACGAGCAGCTGTGACCTTTTTGAAGAAGAGGTCTCGGTAAGCTTCCAATCGATCTATGGTGCAGTCCGTTTGTGGTGAGAACGTGATTGGACTGGATCCGACCCACCTGCAGGAAACAATGTGTAACGAGCCCCTGTTGCCAGCTGTGCTATGCATTATGGGATGATGGAGACAATCTACTTCCTGTAGTTTCTTTTTGTAGTCTTCCTGCATCGAAATTATGTTTGTGCGTGCATCTCCATGTGATGGTGGCTCATGAGCACCTCACTGTACTAATGAGTGGGTGTGTGTTGTTTTTTTTAGAAATGGACAGACAGTGCTCTTTTGTTTACGGTGAGGCAGTGATGACGCATGGTCAAATGTAATGGCCCTTCAGACCACACTTGGTTTGGGGAGTGTGTCTTGTGTGTACTGGTGCATTCCTCTTGCATTCCTTTTGTGTGTTTTGTTATCGAAATAGTTTTTACTTGACAATATCCAGAGACCTAAATCTCACTTTGGATCTATCACAGAACATTTACAGTATCTCAATTTGTTTAGGTCGATGACATCCTTCTCGATATTCATAAACTTTACAAAGCAGTCAGTGTATTGCATTTGTCTGATGATTTTATGGTGCCACTGCCAACCTCTTATTGCTCTGTGCTATACCTGCTAAGGTTTAGACCCAGGAGTTAAGAAGATATTGCTAGTTGTGATGACAAAACACTTTCGCAGTTTCAAGACAGGGCCCTTTGGTTTGGTTTGGTTTATTTTGCAACCCCAGCAGTCTACCTTTTGCAATAGGAGCCCTAACTGCCCTTCATGGCCTGAAGGTTGTAAGAAAATGAAGGCGTGAAAGCATGGAATGCTCTCCTAGTGAGTGACTAACCCACATGACAAATTCAGTAAGAAATAGAGGGCATAGGCACGCTAGGGGTGTGTGTTAGAGCCGTGTTTTGGTAAGGACTTCAGGATTGATACACATCACAAAAACATACAGTAAGTCACAATATGATTATGATATATTTTGCGAAAGTTTAAATAGTTCACTGAAAATGGAAAAAGACTTGGAAAAACAAGTTGCAGTAGTACGATCAGTGTAGTTTGGTACATAATATTGCATTATATTGATAATTGAGTGGACAAATCGGGTCAAAACAATTCAATTCAAAACTTTAATTCAAAATGTGGCAAAAGTTAAAAACTTGAAGTTATATTTATTATTTTTCAAAGTATTGATTCTTTATCAATTCAGATCACGGAAAAAAAATCACGATATAGTGTAGTGGTGTGAATCTTTTGGAATTCCACGATTCGATTCAGATATTTGGGCTCATGATTCGATTCAATATCAATTTCTCGATTCAGTTCAAAGGAGGATTTCAGGATCTACTCCAGTCCATTGTGTGCTAAGAGGCACTGTGGCAAATTATGGCATGAAAGCAAATTAAAGTCCCTGTCTTATCTATCTTTATCTCATGTCTATTTTAATGTGAAGCTTGTAAAGCATGGCAAGTCAACATTACCAGCGGCAGCAAAATGCATAAGATAAAATAAATCAGCGAGACACTTGACATGAATGCATTTGAGCATTCCTCAGATTCCTGCATCAGAGGATGGGTGGAGGAAAGGAAGGGTGGGGGTTATGTGGGTAGAGATTCTCACTCTGGTGTTTGTACAATGATAAGAGTGACAACAATTTAGTGGGGGGGACTCTGAAAAAACCTTACCGGTACTTTTTGTTTTTGTTTGTGTGTTGGGTCAGCCAAAATGAGGACAGTGTAGCAGTGTAATTCTACTTGTGTGAGAAACCCCACTTGACACACATAACACATGGAGCTAACGTCACTGTCCTCCACTCTGTGCATTGTGCTGGAAATTGTTTTTTATTATTCCTCTGAAATAACTACAATTTAGTGAATAGTTGCCTTAACAATGTTGGGGCAGTGAACCATTATGGCTCATGAGAGTCACTGAACTCTTGCACTTGTGCTGTGTCCGGTAATGATATTTCCCAGAAGATACAGTAGTGTATTTGTATGAATACATTTTAAACTGATTCTGCATCAACATCATTTCTGCAAAGGCCAGTAGATAAAAAAATAAGTTTTTACAACTTAAAACTAAACACAAATTAGTCCTGCATCAGGCCACAAACAAACCCAATGACATTAGAGTGAGGATTGTTTCCACAATACTGTGTCAGAGAGCTAACTTTGGGGTCGCCCTCTGGCAAAAAACGTCATCATTGAAACACTCTATAGTGAACCCTCTGTCTGTCTGTCCTCTCTCAGTTTCTCCTAAAGTCACAGTAACACACAAACACACACAGTGGATCATGTGATGCTTTGAGCTTAATCCAGTCGGGGAGTTAAACATTGACTGTCTCTGGTCTGAGATTTTATCACTAAGTTATAAAGCACGCTTCCTGGAATAGTTCTCTAATAGTTTTAGAGTTGTGTGTGTGTGTGTGTGTGTGTGTGTGTGTGTGTGTGTGTGTGTGTGTGTGTGTGTGTGTGTGTGTGTGTGTGTGTGTGTGTGTGTGTGTGTGTGTGTGTTGGGGGGCTAAGCGAAATAATTTGCATAGCCTATTCTTTAACCCAGAGCCCCTTTCCATGTATTTATTATCAAACCTATTGGACGTGTTTGAATATCCCTATGCTTTTTACAGGAAACATTTCTGACTCTCGCACATACTCAACACAGTTGTTTTTTTGTGAACTTCTCTGTCACACCCTGGTAAACAAGATAGTGCATCTTAACCACTTGGGAAAAACAGGAAGTTTACTGGCCTTGGTCAGAGTGTGTGCATTGAGTGTCATCAAAGTGTATGGCCTAACTGTGTGATTTTGCCTACAGTATATTTGTTTAGGCCTTTGAACTGAGATGTAACTGATGGAGAGGCATTGGGCACTTCTGCACGAACAGAGGTTGAGTCCTTTGTTTCCTGTTTCATGTTGACCTTTTGAATTTTGGATTTAAGGTTGGCAAGAAACGATGGATGCACCCACACCCATATAGGAATGAGGTGATACTTAATAACCACATATGACCCCAATGAAATGACTCGTCAGCAAACATTAAATATATGATTAAATAGACACAATAAATTCTGCTGGATAACTTTGAAGATGACTTCCACTTGATTTTTCAACACCTTCTAGACGTGACTCTGTCTTGTTATTGATATACATTTCTTTATCCATTCCTTCTGAAACATATTATTTCTTTATTTGGCTTTTCATACTTCAAGCTGCAGTGAACATGTCTTTGTCAGTGGTTGTAACATGCAAAACTTTTTCTTGTACACTCAACAAAAATATAAACGCAACACTTTTGTTTTTGCTCCCATTTTTTATGAGATGGACTTAAAGATCTAAAATTCATTCCAGATACACAATATTACCATTTCTCTCAAACATTGTTCACAAATCTGTCTAAATGTGTGATAGTGAGCACTTCTGCTTTGCTGAGATAATCCATCCCACCTCACAGGTGTGCCACATCAAGATGCTGATCTGACATCATGATTAGTGCACAGGTGTGCCTTAGACTCTCCACAATAAAAGGCCACCCTGAAATGTGCAGTTTTGTCTCACAGTAAAATGCCACAGATGCCACAAGCATTGAGGGAGCGTGCAATTGGCATGCTGACGGCAGGAATGTCAACCAGATCTGTTGCTCGTGCATTGAATGTTCATTTCTCCGCCATAAGCCGTCTCCAAAGGCGTTTCAGAGAATATGGCAGTACATCCAACCAGCCTCACGACCGCAGACCACGTGTAACCACACCAGCCCAGGACCTCCACATCCAGCAGGTTCACCTCCAAGATCGTCTGAGACCAGCCACTGAGACAGCTGCTGAAACAATTGGTTTGCATAACCAAACAATTTCTGCACAAACTGTCAGAAACCGTCTCAGGGAAGCTCAACTGCATGCTCGTCGTCCTCATCGGGGTCTTGACCTGACTCCAGCTCGTCGCCGTAACAGACTTGAGTGGGCAAACGCTCACATTTGATGGCGTCTGGCACGTTGGAGAGGTGTTCTCTTCACGGATGAATCTCGGTTTACATTGTTCAGGGCAGATGGCAGACAGCGTGTATGGCGTCGTGTGGGTGAGCACTTTGCTGATGTCAATGTTGTGGATCGAGTGGCCCATGGTGGTGGTGGGGTTATGGTATGGGCAGGCATCTGTTATGGACGAAGAACACAGGTGCATTTTATTGATGGCATTTTGAATGCACAGAGATACCGTGATGAGATTCTGAGGCCCATTGTTGTGCCATACATCCATGAACATCACCTCACGTTTCAGCAAGATAATGCACGGCCCCATGTTGCAAGGATCTGTACACAATTCTTGGAAGCTAAAAATGTCCCAGTTCTTGCATGGCCAGCATACTCACCGGACATGTCACCCATTGAGCATGTTTGGGATGTGCTTGACCGGCGTATACGACAGTGTGCACCACTTCCCACTAATATCCAGCAACTTCGCACAGCCATTGAAGAGGAGTGGACCAACATTCCACAGGCCACAATTGACAATCTGATAAACTCTATGCGAAGAAGATGTGTTGCACTGCATGAGGCAAATGGTGGTCACACCAGATACTGACTGGTTCTGAGTCCCCAGACCCCCAATAAAGCAAAAAAATGCACATTTCAGAGTGGCCTTTTATTGTGGACAGTCTAAGGCACACCTGTGCACTAATCATGATGTCAGATCAGCATCTTGATGTGGCACACCTGTAAGGTGGAATGGATTATTATTATAGCAAAGCAGAAGTGCTCACTATCACACATTTAGACAGATTTGTGAACAATGTTTGAGAGAAATGGTAATATTGTGTATCTGGAATGAATTTTAGATCTTTAAGTCCATCTCATGAAAAATGGGAGCAAAAACAAAAGTGTTGCGTTTATATTTTTGTTGAGTGTAAGAACCGATGGCCATGACTAAAATGGGAAAAAGTGAATCACCCACACTGCTGTTTTTAACTCATGGTGTTCAAATATTGTTGGGCTGATACATCTGCTTGTTGTTTCACAGTTGACTGTGTTAGCTTTCAGTCCGTCCAGAATTGAAAAATGCCTGCCCGATGAGTATTATTGAACAGGCAATATGCCTTGTCAGTGATTTCTAAAATAAACTCCGCTGTGACCTTGCGTGGATGGGAAATGATTAGGTATCATAGGAAGAATAGGCGGAGGGAATAGATGGTAAGAAAAGAAGGACAGTGGAGAGGGGTCAGAAGGGGCATTCTGCTGTGAGCGCTCTGTACTTTCTGTTGTTGTCTTATCTCGAATGTCGAGGCAGTTGGGGCCTCTTTGAGTGTGTGGGAGTTTACATCAGGCAATGCAGACTTCTGTTCAGTGTATATGCTAGTCCCTCACTTATAGAGCAAAACCATTACTTGTGTTAAATCAATCTTTTTAACCCACTTCCCACTCATTTACTGTATTTTAAACCTGTTCATCAGCTTTTTCACATTCTCTGTGCATGGTGTTTGAAACACACATTTACACTTAAGGAAAAGTCCCTTTCCCTAACTGTCAGTTTTTGTGTTTTCATCAGATGCAGTGTCCCAGCTGCTATCCAGACACCCCCAGCAAGGAGCAGAGGCACAGGAAATAAAAGACCTTAGGAAACGGCAGGTAGTGTGTGTGTGTGTGTGTGTGTGTGTGTGTGTGTGTGTGTGTGTGTGTGTGTGTGTGTGTGTGTGTGTGTGTGTGTGTGTGTGTGGGAATGTAGCGCTGACTTGGCTGGAATCTGGGAGAGTAGGCCTTGTCCTGACAGGCGGGGAATGTGTGGAAGCAGGCCAGAAACCAGTGTTTCACCACCTGAGTACACCCTCACTGCAGCATCTTTGATGTGTTATCCTCCTTTTATACTAAATAACTATTTGACCTTGTCCACACTATATTTGTGTGTGGGGAGATATAAATGGTGATAACAATTTTCCTTTTTACTTCCATAACTTAAGTGGCTAGTGTCAAAAAATTACCAGGCCAATCAGGGCCCACATTCTGGTTCTGACCTAAAGTGTGTCCCTTATAGTTGAAAGCGGCCTGTGATTGGTTCATGCAGTCATCAATCTAGCCTCCAGTCAGAGCGGATCCTCCCCACTTTCCATTCATTAGTGGATGCAGTCCCTCACTTGTTCACGTAGTTGTCATCATTTTTTAACCAGGCTCCTCCCACCAAGAATGGAGAAAGTCCAGACTGATCTGTGGGAGAGAAACTAATGTGAAGCTCACAAGATCAGGATGGTCTCGCCAAGCTTGTGGCACACTCAGAACTACTGACCCCTGTGTGTGTGTGTGTGTGTGTGTGTGTGTGTGTGTGTGTGTGTGTGTCTGCTGCTTATCAAGTGCAGTTTTTTTTTCTGTCTTCCCATGCTCTAATGTCCCCTTTGCCTTTTGAACATACTAGAGGTAAAACAGTTTACCGATTAGTCCATTACTTATTTTTTGAGGACAAATTCCAGGTTCTCATATGTGAATTTTATTTTGTTTAATCTATTTTGAAATCAGACAATCTGTTGCCACTATTAGGCAACAGATTGGGGTGTTATTCACCACGATGGCGTGTGTGTCGGCTAACGACACCTGCGGAGTAAACACTGTCTTAACTTCCTCGTCCTCTCCGATGTAATGCTTAATGAATGCTTTGGTACAGGTGCAGCTTTGACCGCCATGACTGTAAAAAAAAACTACATTTCCTGCTGTCAATCAGTGCCGGTGGCCAATAACCACCAATAATCAGTACAGATGGCTCCCACCTGTGCTCTCTGTTTGTTCCCCCCTTTCCTTCACTCCTACTCAAATGTGGAAAAATAGCTTGATGCAATTACTCATGCTATGTTCCGTCTCCGATGAGCTTTCCACCGACACTGCCGTATTATCTCCACAGAGCAGAGGCAGTTTAAATAGCACTGTGCAAGAGCATCACGTAGCTTCTCATCAGACAAATGAGGAAGCTCCCCAGAAATGACCTCTTGACTGTTCTCTTTCTTGGTTTTCGTATTAACGTCTATAAATGTGTTGAAAGCCTTTTGACTCACACAATCCTAGGAAGCCCTGCCCTGGGGCTCATTCTTAGGCGAGTGTTTGGATGGCATTATCCTCATAACACTGACCCTGCAACCCGAGGCATTACAGAGGTCGTGTATAATTAGACTAGCCTGGGTTTTCAGCTGGACAATAGAACTAGTGCTGCTACAGTTAACTAATTTTAGCTGGACAGTAGAGTAAGGCAGTTCACTTGCATGGTACATTATCATTTCTGTCTGCAGTAACAAGAGATATGTTTGTGTGTCTGTAGATGTCCAAGATAATACAATATAGCTCAGTGGGTAGGGTGGTCGACCCGTAACTGCAAGGTCGGTGGGTTGATCCCCCGTCTCCCCGCCACATGTCCAAGTGTCCCTGGGCAAGACACCGAAACCTAAATTGCTCCTGATAGTTAGCTTGTATGTAACATATATTTGGCATTGATTATTGTGAACAACATTGGCCTGTGTGTTACTGTATATTAATAGTTAAACAGAATGGGACGTTGTGGTGTGTGTGTGTGTGTGTGTGTGTGTGTGTGTGGCGCGAGTGGATGAGCCCAAACAGATGGATGGATGTATAAACTGGAGAGCCAGACATCAGACTGTCATTTACCGCAGCTAAGTGTTCCCAGCAACCAAGTCACCTCTATGGCAAGATGACAGCCGGAGCCAAGAAATGTCTCCCATTTCCTTGTGTGTGTGTGCCCACACTTGTGTGTGTCATTCAGTGCCAATGTGTGGCCCTTTGTTTATGAGGGAGATAAATAGTGGTTTGGCACGATGCTGGGAAACCAACCCTGAAAAATCAGCTGTGTGTATGGGAGCCATCCCCACTACATTCAAGGAAGCTCAGTGTAATTTTTGCCTATTTCTTTCCCCTGTTTTGCTATGCCATATAATCAGCAGCTGTACTCCTTTGGAGGCTGTGTTTGTGACATTTTCTTCAAGTCTATTTTCTAACCTCCCACTTTGGAAGAATTGTGTTGCAGTGAGTTGTGCTGCTGGCATTGACCTCAAACAACCTCTCAATTTACTGTGTTGTTCTTTTGCTGTGCTTGTTTGTGAGACTCTTTTTTTGTTGTTGTTGTTGTAAATGATGCTTCCGCCTCTATGCAGAGTGCTTAACCCATTGATGACGGCTGCTGCGCGATGCCACATTGGCTCTCCTGCCTGATGCTGCGTCGCGCAGCATTATTACTTTATCTAATTTTCATGGCATTCCCAGCATAGAATGCACTGTCATTGGTTCAAATACACGAGGTGGGTTTTGTTGATTTTTTTTTAAGACCACGTGACCACCCAAAAGTTGTGTGGTTTGCCAAAAATCATGTCAATCAAAAAAATTAAAAATTAAAAATAAAACAAAATAATAAAAAAAATACGCCAGCTATGTCGGCGACAGAACAGTTAGTGGCGTTTGGTGCGCAGAATCAAGGTCTACTATAGACTACTGACGAAAATCACACAACACATTGCATCTATTTATTAACAATATTTAATAATTTTCTAATTCATCTCATTTTGATGATTTTTAGAAATATTTGTTGATTTGTAAGCGCTGAGGGAGCATGTTTAAATAAAACCTGTGAACCTTAACTTTTAAATGTATTTTATTTCATGTTTCTATGTGCTACACAGGCTTAGATATTAAGGTTTTGGTAGACTTGACAATTCCTACTATTTTTTCAGAAAACCCTCAGGCATTAAGGACATGCATCCTAGATTGCCATAGTCATCAATGGGTTAAGACAGTTGGTCATAAAACACATTGTTGTCCAAATAATTAAAATATTGACAATTATAGTAGACTAGAAACTCCCCAGGGAGGGAGAGATGTGAGACAAATATACTGCATGAGGTTATACAGACAGGTGCATGCTGGTGCTCTGAAAACAACAGGAAGTCAGTTATCAAAATTTGGCCCAATGATTTGGCCCGTTTATCAACAAGGTCAGCAGTTACAGCTGCATCAGCGGCTGTGACACACATCTTACAGAGGCAATTAAGGTACCTTTAAACCCCTTAGTGCCCGATTGCCCTAGTTTGTATAAAGAATATCACTCCTTGTCATAACTCGGTCAAATCTATAGACAC
Organism: Hyperoplus immaculatus; assembly: GCA_949357725.1. NCBI lineage: Eukaryota > Metazoa > Chordata > Actinopteri > Uranoscopiformes > Ammodytidae > Hyperoplus > Hyperoplus immaculatus. The sequence goes on along the minus strand of OX442352.1, from coordinate 8,953,408 downwards.
AGAAATGATACATATATTTTTAGATTCAGTCTTACCTATGTTTTCCAAACATATCACTATCTCAGATGTCCCATCTGTGTTTACTTTTAATGGTGATTCATTTAGAAAATAGTAAGCAAATTAATCAATAATGAAAATAATCCTTAGCTGCAGTTGTAAATTCATATGTTGTTGGAATGACACTCAAGGCAATATAAATATGTTTTCTTGGGTTATTGGAAGCTATGATGGGCATTTATTTAATTATTTATTATTTCTATTTTGTGATATTTTATTGATCAGTGGTTGAATCAAAAAATAATCTGGTGTTACTGCCTAAATCCTAACTGTACTGTCATCTTTTAATTATATGTTGATAACATGGGATCGAACTGTAGAATAATAAGTGAACGCATATATTATTAACAGTTATAAAGTACATGTAGTCATGAAAAGGGTTACTGTTGTCTTCAGTGGGGCAAAACATCACCTCAAGAAAAAAAACCACACTCCTATGTTAGCTGCTCATTGATTCCTCTTTGTCAGAGTTTCCGAGGAAGCTCTGTCTTTTTCAACAACAAAAAAAAGAAGGAAGCTGTTGTGTCAATGGGAACAAAGGCTAAGCCTTATGTCATCTTTATAGAGCAGCTGTAAGTGCACAGTCCTACTCTTCAACGTCAGATCCGGAGGAATCGTAAGCAGCCACCTCCAGTCAGCCTGCATAACTTCTGTGATCATTGTAAAAACAGTAAAGTATAGAATTTAATAACTGGATCATTGGATGCAGATGAGGATGGATCTCTGTCCCCAATGCTCCAGTTATTCAAATTCTTCTTTCAAAAGGAGGAAATAAGGAAGTATCCCAAAATATATTCTTCAAAATAGATCTTGGGTTTGTTTGTTTTGATGACATCAAGTGTATTTATACAAGCACATTTCAGAAATGTTCGCAGAAATTGTCCTGTTCGGCATTCTCAAGATCGGACGAGGCAAAAAAGACACACGTCTCTGTGGATATGTCTTTGCATTTAATTTATACATTTCCTGTTTCCCAGGATTGCATTGGAAAGGCTAACTTTGCATATATGATATTTTGTCCCCTGCAAGGCGTACGTGTATGTGGGGGGAGGGGTGCATCTGAGGTATCTGAGCTTGCTTTGAATAATGTGCTGTGGTTGTGATAAGAGTTTGCATATCCTTTAGCTTTCCAGTAAAGGTATGGTAAACATGTTTCGGTGCTTTGCTTGGAAGTCTGTCATGTATATTTACTGAAGTACTACCTTTAGTATTGCTTGTACTAAAAAAAGCAGTGTATTTACATGTCCTTAGGCATTGACCCTTGTGGCCGCTTCTGTGTTTATGCAAGCTACTGAAGGTGTGAGTAAGCCGCATGAAGCTACAGATCTCACACTGGAATATATAGTTAGCCATGTGAGTGAAGTTGTGTGTTGTAGGGGTCACTGTGTGACCAGCTCCATGTGACCCTGTTGCCCCCTCCAACCCAAGTGTTTTTACTGGAGCCCAGCGTGTGTGTGTGTGTGTGTGTGTGAGGGAGGGTTGATGGGGCAAGGATATTACAAGGGCAGTGTTTGTGCAGGGCACGGGACTGGCACGCACATACACACACAAGCATGCACATACACTTGCCAAAAACAGAGGCTTATTGTGGACACCAAGGGAGTTGGGTCCACGCACAACAGTCACACATTGTATCACGCTTTGCCTCCCCATCGCTTCCTTTTCTCTTATCTTTATCCCTCATTTTCTGTCGCAGATTACAGTTAAAGTCTGTTTTTTCCTCCCTGTCACTTCCCTCATAAACTATTTTCAGCTTTTATTCTGGTTTCACTTCAGTGTTTGAGGCCGGTGTGACCTCTCATCCACCTCACCTGTATGTTTGTCATTAGATTGGGTCTACATCTGTTTATCATTTAACCACCACTTCTTCATGGCAGACGCCTTCCCCCGTCATCTGAAAGCATCCTTCCAATCCCCTCCTTCATTCTCATGTCTGAGGGAGGTGTTAAAAGTCTATCAGTTGAGTCATAGAGAGATGCAGGCTGCTAGCACTGCTTATATTAGTTTTTGTGTGTAGCCTGTGTGCTGCCTCACCTCACTTGTCTTGTATCTGTGAAGTTAATCAGGCTCTGTGGAAAATCTCACTTGCACATCGTTTACCCCCCCAGCCAATATCTCACCACCACCCCCTCCTCACATTTACACTGACTGAAATGACCTCCTAATCCGTCTTCATTATGCAGGCCTCCTCAACAATTTAAAACCTGTATCATAACAAATTACTCTTAAATCATCAACTATGTCATCTCAACTTCTTAATACTAAACAATTCACTTGTGCCTTGTATTTTGCAGTGTCTTTACTAGGGCCTGACCGATATATCGGCATGCCGATTTAATCGGCCGATTATAGCACATCTCCGAAAAATCGGCAATTTAAAAAATATATATATTATTTTTATTCAAGCAATCATGTTGATTGAGATGCATTGCTGCCCCGAAATTAGCCTACATGCATAGCATTAAAGTTATAGCCTAATAACAGCAGCAACAGGTGTGTTGTAATACATTGGATTAATTCACATTTGACAGTTCCCCCTGACACCAATAGCAGAGTCATTAGTCATCTTTTGACTGTTACTAGTAATTGATGGAATATAGTGCTTTATTGGAGGTCATTCAAAGACACTTAACATCATACATATAGAAAATCATACTTATAGAAAAAGAAAACAAAATACAGACAAATTAAAGATAAGGTTTGGAATGGAGTCAGGTGTAATTATGCTTTCTTAAAGAGGCGAGTTTTGAGTTGACTTTTGAATGAGTTTATCTAGTCTGAGATGCTGATGTTTGGAGGGAGGGAGTTCCAGAGGGTTGGGTGCAGTTACATAAAAGGCTTAATGTCTGAGTTTAAAAATGCGTCATGTCACTTAAGACATATTTGTAACACTTTATTTTTTTTTTAGATAATGCATATTTCAATAAATAAAAAATTCCTGTACACCTATCGACAGTAACAAGTATTTATACATATTTAAGGGTTCAAAAAAGTAAATTTTTTCAATATATATTTTGGGGATTTAAAAAAAAAAACGGACGATTTAATCGTTATCGTAATTTTTTTTCTGAAAATAATCGGCGTCGGCACCCAAAAATCCATATCGGTCAGGCCCCAGTCTTTACCTTCCTGTCATTTTCTCAAGATGTAAGGTACATGTTACCATTATCTCTAATTCACCATTGTTGTTATTATCTCAGATAGCCATTCTGCATATTCCAGTTCATCACCTGTTTAAACTTGATTGATGCCTCAAAATTAAGCACACATACATTATGCACTTACACGAGTGTGAGGTATAGTCAGTGCAAACAAGATTGGAGAGGAACTTGTATATCATCAGTTCATGCAGTTCTTTATTTAACATCAAATGTTATTTCACACCAATGGCTTTTCATGTCAGGCTGACTCAGGCGGTCTGCGTTTTGTGTTTGTGCGTGTCAATTTAAAGCACTTCTTGATACAAAAGAATCCTTTTTTAGCTTTGTTAATATTGATCGATTGATGTATATACAGTATTTTCTTCTGCAGTCTGATTCGTTTATACTGATGTGTCCTTCGTTAGATTGTGTATCGCACAATTTCCTGTTAGAGCAACACTACAAAGTAAACCTGTGGCTACAATCAGAGCATGGGGCTTGAAGAGCCACATGCCAGAGAGTAGTGCACAAATCAATACAGACAAACCAGAAAGTCTGAAATGCACCGTTCCAGCCATTAACATTATCTACATGATGATATGTACCATGGCAAAATATGGATTTGTGGACATAGCAATTTTGCTAAAGTAGTTATATTTCTGTTTGTAGTAAACCAATGCTGTCAATGCTGCGATTCACTGATAAAGATGATTTACTGTATCACAATGTATATCAATACCAAGACATAAATGTACACTTAGTTCATTAGGGTACACTTAGCTTATTATAATGCAGTCGTGTATGTACTGTATAGCAGCCTTGCTGTAATTTGAGTTTACCCTCATTGATTTATCCAGTGGATAAAATGATAGACACCTGTCTCTCAGTTTAACTGCACCACCTAACACCTCTGTAAAACAATTTCAACCTTCAGTTTGGCCAGGTTTACCTATGTGTCAACTTGTGCATATACCATATTCAGTGAGGAAAATGCATTCTTGACAGGTTCAAATAATGCTCTGTATAAGAACTTGGGAGATCATGTTTTTGGCTTGAGAAGTTTAATGTTTAATTGTTTGTGTCCAAGTAGTTTACCTTGATTACATCATTGCTAGGACACCATTTAAAAATAAAAACGTCCTGCTTCTCGACTTGTTTTCTTTTCAAGAGTGATGAGGTATTTGTGTCTTCAGCATTTGACTTCTCTGTTCATGTTCCGTTCACAGCCAAGTTAGTGATGTCACTGCAGTTGTTTCCATCAGTTGAGAGATGAACAACTCCTGCTGTGACCAAACAGGACAGGGTTTCAAGCCTTGGGGATTAGCTTTAAGCTGAAGAACAAATACATACTGAATAAGTTATATAGCAAATATTTTAACTATATTTACAATAAATTAGTTTTGGTAGCCTACAGTAATAAGCAAAAACATGACACTTATATTACCTCAGTAGATTCTCCGTAGGTGTAGCTGCCTTCTTTGTCCCTGCTGGAAATAGATGAAGGATTTGAATCTTCTGCATTAAAGCCACTACGAGTAACATGGTCCGTTGGCGGCCCCTTTGGACAAAAGCGGTAGTATTTTTACGACGCCAGCTGTCGTGAAGCTGTTTTCTAGCTCGTAACGGGTGTGCGAGATTCAAATGATCAGGAAGCAATATAGTGCATGTCCGTGTGTTGAAAGTGTGAGGGCACCGGACTTTTTTCGGCTCTGTGAGAGTGGTTAGTGACAGAGCATCAACTAATGCCAGTAAGTGCTACACACACCTGATTGCAATGAGTTGATGCAGTGTCACCTAACTCTCACGGATCTGAAAGATTACGTGTCCTCACAGAAAGTGAATGAACGAGAGACGGCAGTTAGTATGGATCACGATGAGGTAATGTGTTTATGTTGTTGTAAATAATGACTATTTCAGATGAATAATGGTCATCTGATGATGGTGAGGCAAAGTAAACTTTGTTTTAGTACTGCTCATTCATTTAGGTATAAACACTTCAGTCTAGTTCCCTCCCGTGAAATTGTGTATACGTTGCTTGGCAATGCCCTCCCGCCCCCACTCTCCCTCGCTCTCCCTTTTAGCTTTTCTTCATTGCATTCTCTTTTTTTTCTTTGATGGTTCAGCCCCGTTATCAGTCATTATGACGACAAATAACTGTCTCAAACAAGGCTCCCGCTCCCCTTCCCTCACCTGGAGGGATAGGCTTCTCAAATCGCGTTGCTGCGCCACACTGAAATCTGCGACCAACGGATATGTGACCATAGAGCCTGCACGAGCAAACCGAAAATTGAACTGGGTGTGCGACCAGACCAAAAGCAGTAATAAAAACTATATAAAAACGTCTTTCTTTGCACTGATGGTCTCGTTTGTTGGTAAAACTAATTTATGATTATCAGAGGAAACATGAGGCTGTTTAAAATATATTTAAATGTTACTCATAGCTGCTTTAATATGACATGCATACATTTCAGGAGTGATGCATGTGTACACCAGCCGGTTATAACTGAATTATTGTGTTGAAAAACATAATGATTCAAGAGCAAACACTAAATCAACTGTTGCAGCATCATAGATTAGCCAGTTGTATTATTCTAACCATGCATATTGGCTGTCATGTTTAGAAACAAGGACATTGAAGCAGTTGTATTTCCCTTTAGTAAGTATTGTTGGAAGGATTATGCATTGCTCGCTGTGAGAGAAATCTGCAGTGTGCATGGAAAGGATCGGTTTCCATTGTTCTCTTTACTGATCCCTTTCTGTCTGTCTGCCTATCTATCTCACTCCATCCCTCCTTGACGGCTGCATCAACCGAGTGACCCCCGGTCCTCCTGACGCTGGTGCAGAAATAGATGGCAAGGAGTGTGCAGAATTAGATCCCTAATGTCATTCAAACTTGCTACAGTCCCAATGCGAACTTGCACTGTCACAATCTATCTGGCAGAGTGACTCATCACCATGTCATGGATGGAGGTACTTTGATGTGTTAGTGCACAGTTGTCACAAGAGGTTGATGATGATGTGCAATGCGATCTTCATGCCTTGCCTATGATGTAACACTAGTCAATAGATGCGATGTGATTAGTGTCAGAGTGGATAAATGGTCATGTGTAAGAAATGTCACTTTGATCACAGTTGAATAGTAGCCATCTGAATTGTAATGCAGTAGGAAGTTTGGCCTTGCTCAGCTCAAAATACCTCGGTGCAAGTCTGTTGCAAATGCTGTGTAAAACTGGGTACATTTCTTTCACCTATCTAATAGCAATGGGATGGTCGGGCTGGCTAGTGGTATCGAGTCATCCCTTAGCTTGGAGGGACATTACTGACATGCCAGGGAGCTTAGCAGATGAACAAAGACCATTCCCGAAGGAAAAGGAAACGTTGTTAGAATGTAGGTTAGAGGACACACACAGAAGACACTAGACTGTGGAAAAAGTGTTCTGTACAAGGATTCACATTCAGTAAGTGTTCTCCTTGTATTATTTGCACATATTTAACTGTATTGTAACATCCCTTAGGTATTCTAAAAAGTCTATGCATTCTTCTGTAGTAGTAGCAGCATACACATCAACTGTGCTGTAGTATTATTTTGTGCTGTAGTATTTTTTTTAAGCAATCATGTGTGAAATTAATTGCTGCCCTGGAGGTAGCCTAAATTGATAGCATTAATGCTATAGCCTATTTACAGCAGCAGCAGGTGTGTTGTAATACATTGGATTAATTTACTAGACTAGAAGACAGTAAATATGGAAAATAACTTCTCAGGAACAAGAATCAGAATGACAGCTCAACGTCTGATTCAGTGTTCATTATCTTTTTTATGAATGACAGGTTGGAGTTTGGGACTTTTGGTCTGGTTTTTGTTTGTCACTCATTTCCTATCTAGTGTCATTGCTTCCTGTCTGAGAAGCAGGCATGTGCCGCTGTGTCACTGGAGGCGGTTAGCACGATTGAGCACTGTTAGCTGTCCGGATATAGTCGTTACACACACACACACACACACACACACACACACACACACACACACACACGCACTCTCAGTTCATTCACAGTTCCTCTCGATACATTATGTAGGGAGACTGGGGGGTGAGAATGTTTTTGCTTATTGTTTCTTTTTCAAACCAAGGATTTGGTTTCAAGACACTTCCTGTGGAGAAGCTGATGATTTGATTGGTTACATAAGATGAAGTGGATCTTTGTGAAGGAACCAAGGCAATGAAGCAGCAAATGGTTGTAGGAATCACCAAAAAATCTAAAAAGCAGACCATGAAAAGTATAACGGTAAAGAAATGTAAGAAATAATAGCAGAACAACTTGTACAAACACATGTTCATAGTCACTGATCCTGTCACAGTGTGTCACAGTTCAAATGACCATACATATGTGTTTACTGTCTACATCTACTCTGCTCAACTGGTGACTCACATACACACACCCCAGCTGACCGCTTATCCACCAGCCACCCAGACAAATACGTGCAGTGTTCTGTTGACCTACACACACACACACACACACACACACACACACACACACACACACACACACACACACACACACACACACACACACACACACATTTCAGGCAGATTTTGACACAGTTTTTTTTTCCAATCACAAGAAGCAAGAAATGAAACAAGATCTCTGGTGGTGGCATTAACATATCAAAGTGATTGTATGTATGAATAACGTTAGGACTGCAGCTCCTGATTGTCTTATTATTGTTGTTTTTTGAATATAAAATATGTTTATCACTTCTTGTATCAATGCCAGAACACTTTAAAATACCAAATGTCCAAAGTAACATATTTAAATAGTTTCTGTGTTGAAACCAACAGCCCAAAACCCAAAGATATTTGGGTATAAATTAACAGAGCCATAAAATATATACCAAACCACTTACACACACACTCACACCCTATTTTGCTAGAGGTGGAAAGGCTGACTCAGTGTGTGTGTCCATATGTCCATACTCATTCACAGAAGTGCAGTGTTTGTAGTGGGGAGGTGAAGAGGTCTTGGATCCTCTTTGTGAACTTTATTTTTAGCACAATGTGGAACAAAATATGTCACTGGACCCTTAGTCACCAGGCATGACCTCTTACACACACACACACACACACACACACACACACACACACACACACACACACACACACACACACACACACACACACACACACACACACACACACACACACACACATACACACACACACACACACACACACATACATACACACACACACACACACACATTAATGTTAGCCCTTCTTTTTCAATCACCCACTCCCATCCACAGACGCGTGGACACACACTCCATTGTAAAAAGCCTGACAGGCCTCTTACTGTCAGACAGAGAGAGCTTTAGAAAGAGTGCTGAGTAACACCAGTGTTTAAATAACCATAAATGCATCTGGGCATGAAAGCCTTCACAACATGTCACTGTCACTGGTTCAGAGGAACTGGACAACATTAAAAGCAGTGATGTTCTTCGTCTTTATCATCTGATGTACAGTCTTGTGGCTGGATTGGTTACAATGTACTGTACTGTTGTGGTATTATGTGTTTTAGAATTTGATCATTTTTCACTCAACCAAACCAGTTCGCCCCTCGTGTATGCTTCCCTGATCTACCAACTCTACTTGACTGACTACTGATTCATCAACACACACATTTCCAGATATTTGATTTGACATGTAGAGTTAAAGATGTAAACAGATGACAGTCCTCTTTTTTTATCCCAAGTGGCTGATCTTTGTGAATAGAAGCTAGCAATAACACATTTTGAACAATAATGAATATTCATAAAGAAAATCTAACACCAAATAGCAACTTACTAATGCATTTAATTCCAGTGGGTTTTCTCATTATAAACCTAGAAATGAAAACAGTGTCCTCAAACAGGTCAGTAGTTGTTGGGCATTGTAGAAGAAATATGTTACTTTGAAAATATGACCAGCGTTGTAAATGAACTTGGGCGGATCCCCTCAGGCTCGTCTGTTTGTTGTCACATGAAACACTCTCCCTGATCATGCAAACCACTTTGTTGTCCTCTGATCTTGCTGCGGAAACCTGACCTCACACAGCATACTGCTGGTTGTGTGTGTGTGTGTGTGTGTGTGTGTGTGTGTGTGTGTGTGTGTGTGTGTGTGTGTGTGTGTGTGTGTGTGTGTGTGTGTGTGTGTGTGTGTGTGTGTGTGTGTGTGTGTGTGTGTGTGTGTGTGTGTGTGTGTGTGTGATAGCATCACAGCAGGCTGAGACACTCTTCAAGCTGTCTGGTGTGAAAATGTCATACCAAAAGCTCATTATTAATGAGACAAGTGTTTATATGCGTAGACGACGGGCGTGCACATGTACTTGCTCATCCATCCCTGAAGACCCAGTGTTGACAATGCGTCAGACACACATGCTGGGTTTCCAGTTGCACACTTTTCATGTATGTAACTGTGCACCTTTGTGACGTTACAGGCCCGCCATTGTCTGCCCTCTAACTGTTCATTTGAATGGTTTCTTGTGTTGTGTGCTCTCTTGTTGCTGCCTGGAAGTGTGTTTCTGTGTCAGTGAGTACAACATTGTCTTTTGTATTGAGGAGTTATTTCCTACATCAACATTCTTGTGTTGTATAATAGGTGTACTGTTGTGTTAAACTGATTGTGTCTGCTGTAACTGCAAAGGCCCTTTAAGAGATGTTCAGAGAGCAATCTACAGTTTGAAAGGCTCAGGGAACCGCACACAAGATTGTTTCCATTTGCGTGGAGGGTAGTGTTGAGTGGATGGGATGGTGGCTCCAAATGCACACAGCAGACATTGCACCATCGTCAGCCCCACGGCATAACAACAGCTCATCTGCTGGTGGCTGGAGCACTTAACTTGAAGGGGAAAGACCATTAGAGGCAATCAGGACTGTCATTTTTAATGGGCGGATCGAGATGGAATGGAGATGGTCCCGTGGCCTAGTGGAAGAGTTAATGTACTAGGCCACTTGAGGACTAGGTAATGAGAAATAAGGCAGGTGGAAGTGGTGTGATAGTACAGCTGTGGTTGAGGGCAAGAGCCCAAATGGAAACCAAGCTGTGGGCTGTTTACACCAACAGCTGGGAAGTCACTTAACTGCAGCTGAGTGGAACTCACAGCAGTTAACATGCATGTGTTTTTGTTTTAACATGTGTGCCTTTTGTTTTTTTGCGCCTTGATTTTTAATGTTACTTTTTTACAACACAGGCACTGAAAGTCCAGATTTGAGTTTTTTTGCATGTCTTATTGACAGAATAGCCTTTCTCTTTCTTGAAAATGTAGAGAGGAACTGTGGCAGGCTATCCCCCTCCTGCCTAACTCCATAATTATCTAAGCGGAAGCTGCTCTGTTTTTGTATGTGTGTGTGTTTGTATAGGGGCAGCCTCCATGGTGCATATGTATTTGTGTACACTTTAATGCATGCATTATCTGCTATAAGTGGGAGTCTCTAAGTGTTTTTTTGTATGTGTTCTCTGCAAGGGGGGAGCAGATTGTCAGCTAAGGGGAGAGCAGGCTGACCTTTTGTTCTGTTTGCTTAGTGGGCATTCCTCTGAGCGCTGGCCTTCACCCAAGTTAAAGTCACCAGCCTCCAACTGCGCTCCGAACAGTGCTGCCTCCACAGGGACATGGTGATACTCGCACCTTTCACCTTGTTGTTAATGAAAAAGATAATAGGAAAGGTGCACAGGGTAAAAGGAAAATTGGGTTCAATATGTTTGAAAAGTTGAATGATTTAAAGTGTTTTTTATTTAATTTATTTACATATTGCTGGATTACTTAAAGATGAGGTTTACATTTGGGTTGGAGACATATATTTTCATAGCCATAAGTTGACATGTGCAAATCTTTCATTCTTGAAGCTCCTTTCCTTAAACCGTCTTTTTCCTGGTGAATTGATGTGATCAGTGCTTGACATTACAGGTCTGTGACTCGTGCATGTGCAGTTATCTTAATTGTTTAAAAAGGGCTTCCAGTAGGCCCTAATAACTGAGTTAGGTTTTGGAGGAATGATCTAATGACTTTCTGGAATCCCAGCCTGAGCTGAGTCATCAATCACGCCAACATGGGATTGTAACATGTTCACATGAAGCGTGTTTGCCATAAGGTTGGTTAAGCTGGGGTTTAAAGGATAAATGACTCACGATATGGCTTGCTTTCCATTGGTTCTGAAGTCGGTATTTTGTCAGCCTTCGAAGTCCAGCTTTAATTTTCTCCTCTGTAATTATGTTTTCACAGGCTTTGACCATGATTTGCACTTGTCCCACTATAGGCCCTTCAATCATCAGAGTAACCCATTTAGAAGACATACAGTACATCTAAATGAACAAATGAACACCCTTCTTTCTATAATATAATACACTCAGTACAATCATAATAATCAGTCTATATGTGTTGTTTTCTTTCTGTCCAGGTCCTTATGGTTGAGGTGGTGTGTGGTGCCCCTTGCCATGCCTCCTGCCATGACAGACCTCCTGGACATATGGGCGGCCCACTCGCCCCTGGCCGGCCACGCTCTGGACCAGGTCACTGTGGACTTTCTGCTGCCCACTGGTATCTACATCCAGATGGACATTCCACGCGAGGCAACCATTCAGCACATCAAACTAG
>OX442352.1:8835092-8941392 GCA_949357725.1 Hyperoplus immaculatus | reverse complement strand
AGTCATGCCTGGATTGGCCGGTACAACTTATTTTTCACATCCTGATCCTGGCTCACCCAAAAGCTGTGTCATGTCGCAATGAGTCGAGCTTGAACACACACGTTTTTGTTTTGTCAATATGTTACATCATCATGATATGTTGTTCTCATTAGTTTAAAGGTGTCTCACTCAAAAACACATGCTCTTGGGAAAGTTATCTAGTTTCCACACCATCAAAAGCAAATGTGATGGTCCTATATGTGTTGTTTTTTTTATTGTTTTATGCTGGTCGCAAATAACCTCAGTAGATTTAATCTAATAGAGCCGATTTAAAAAATGCTCCCAGTGTTTTTAATTTAATTGCAAAAGCACTTCAGCAAACTCCCAATTCTCCTTGTCTCCTATGCAGCTCTTATGGAAGCAGGCTCAGTCGTTCCCACTCTTTCCCTCGCTGGGCGATATGGAGAGCCACATGTTCGAGTGTGTCAACCAGGCGGCCGTGCACGAGGAGCTGGAGGACGAGACGCGCCGGCTGTGTGACGTGCGCCCCTTCCTGCCCGTCCTCAAGCTGGTGACGCGCAACTGTGGCCGAGCAGAGCGCTTGCTGGACTCCAAAATCGGCGTCCTCATCGGGAAGGGTAGGACGGCTTCACCTTTTTTATTTCTTTTTTTCTGATTTTCCATTAAACCGTGATTCGATTTTTCTACATCACACATTGGACCAACAAACATAGTATAGCTGTATTTTTCAAATACTAACAAATGTGAGAGATACCCTCCTTACCCAACCCACCGAACCACCCCATCCTATCACTTTTAAGTCTACGTAGATCTTCACAATAATGATTGTCCATTGACGTGTTTGCGGCTTCACCTTTTTTAAAACTGTCCCTCAGCTTGAAGTCTTCTGATTATCATGCACACTCTCACAAACATTACTCCCCTCCCCAACTCGTTTGTTTACCGACCCTATTGGAGATTCCTAATCAAGAAGAGCACTTAAGAGTTGGTTAGTGGGACAGTAAATCTCTCACCACACAAAACAAGCCCTTAAGCGCCTCCCTCTCCTCCTCCTCCTCCGTTACGATAAGTAGTTCTCCTGCTCAGCACATTCACCCCATCTCCATCTGGCTCCTAATCAGTGGCCCTGTGTATCTGATAGAGAAGTGCAAAGGATCGGGCTGGTTGTGTTCCTGACATGTCTCCTATCACCTGTCACTTTGTGTTATCTCTTGTGAAGATTAGGCCCTTTTAAGAGCAGCAGAGGGGATCGATCAGTTCTGTAGAAAAACCCCACTTCTCTGAGGTGATTACACGTGTTGTTCAAACTCTGATTGAGTGACGCTTCAAACTCTGATTGAGTGACGCATTATTGTAACCATCAATGTACAAGGTCAATGGAAAATGAATCGATCCATCGTTTCTCCAGGCAAAAATGCAGAACATTGTCTGGTCTCAACTTCTCAGTCGTAAATATGTGTTGCTTTTCTTTGATGCGTTTGCCAGTAAATAGAATATTTTTGAGTTTTAGTTGGTCGCATAAAGCCAACAGTTTCAATACATTAGAAAAATACAATATTATCACTGGCAGTTTTTACTCTTTTCTGAAGTTTTAAAGGCTGTGCTTTCTTTATTAATTGTTTAATCAAGAAACTAATCTGTGAATGAGACCATGATGAAAATAATTCTTTGTTGCAGCCCAAAATCTCTATGATCCGTCCATGCACTAAATACAGTTTTTATTTCATATTATTTATAAAGAACCAACTATTTTCTCTTGCTCTAACGACAAACATACACCTTCCGCCCTCTTCTGACTTTGGATATACAAGATAATGGAAGTTCTTTGCTCAGAGCAGACCTCTTCAGGGGAAGAGAGACAAAGAGGGAGAGGGAGAGGGGCTCTGAGTCTAATTGAAAGAGACACGGACGATATTGATATCCTCTCCTTTTGGCTCCACTTCGGTCTGACACGATCCTTTAAAGGCTCTTGGCAGACTTAAGTGCTGTTTTCAAAAGGAACCCCACAGGCACGTCTAGATAGTCCCCCACAGCCACACACACACACACACACAAATACAACCTCGTGCTGGTCACAGTAACAAACTATTATGCACTCACACGGCCACCATGCTTTTATTCCCCTCCAGAAATACAGTAACACAAACTGGCTCGCGCACTGGCACAATGCAGCCAATGTGGTCCAGAGCCCTTCTTTGAATGTCGAGGGTCATATGAATGTTAAATGGTTTCAAATGTCAAAACATGTTGTTTTCCTTACCAAGGGAGCATTGTGCTGCACCCTTTTGATAAATCACAGAGACAATAGCTCAACAGGAAGCAGACAGATAAAGCATGAGGGAGACTAGTTCATACCTTTGGTACTATAAGGAGGCTCTGCTTTAATCCAAAAGGAACTGCTGTCAAGTGCAGAGGTGTTTGTGCATACTTATTGAAAGTAAAAGCATGTTGCCCTAATATAGGCTACACAGCCTCTTACTTGACCCCTCTTCGAACCTGCTAAATTTACATTTAAAAAAGAAAAACAGATTTATAAGGATCTCTACCTGTTTCTTAAGGAGTGATTATTATTAATTAATTTGAGTTCCCATAACACGGAGACTCAAGGCATATCATTAGAGATATTGCTACAAAATGTCGCCGTAATCTAGTCTGTCTGCTACTATTGACATAATAGCAATGTGGTAACACTTTCCCTTCCTTTCCACCACCAGGTCTCCACGAACTGGACGCCATGAATGACCAGCAGGTGAAGGACTTTCGCAGTAAGATGTTTCGTATGAGTGAAGACAGGATGCAGAAGGTCCAGATGATGACATGCACAGAGTGGCTGCAGGCCTGCTTCTCTCCACAGCTGGAGCCTGTGGCAGCGCCGGCCATCACAGAGGGACTCAATGACCGGCCGGCTGACCTTAAAGTCATTATCCACTTCGACCAGTCTCAGGTGAGAGTCTGGAGTCCAGTGCAGTGAGTTAAGACCAAAACCAAGTGGATTTGAGCTTTATTTAGGCGTTAGTCTTTTAACACCTCTTTACTCAGAGCAAGAACAAATGACCTAAATTACTCTCACTCACATTACCAGAGTAAATTATTAAAACAAAGTCCATCTTTTTTTAAATGAAATCATTAATAGCTAGTACGTTGAGCTGTTTTTTTTTTTTGCCTTTTAATCATTAATACTTCATGGACAGTCGTGGCAGACTGTACAGGAAATCCCCCTTAACACATTTTCATTAAAGGTTTTATTGAAGCTCAGTCTTTACTGATAGGAATCTAGCAAAGTCAATGTTTCCCTTCTTAGTTGTAGCAACCGTACCAGATCTCAAATGTGCTTAGTCTTTTTATAGGTGGTGGGAATTATAGTCATTTTCAAAAGGGAAACCCAATCTTAAAAAAAAATAATAATAATGTGATTGCCTAGTTTTAATATACTCTGTAACGGATCCCGAACACAGTGACTTCGAAAGATATTTGAACCCATTGACTTTATTGAACCCTATTGTACATGTTATTTTGTTATAGATGTCCCTTTAAATTGACACAATTGCCCTGACAAAGTCAAAATCTACCACAGATAGACTCTAAACACATGTCAAGGAAAATGTAAGCAAACAGGGTGCACCTGACCACGACTTGTAGTGCTAGAGCAAAGGGTCTGAATACTTTTGTAAATTTGCAAAAAAAAGTCTAAAAACATGTTTCACATGTCATGATTCTGAGTCATTGAGTGTTTTTATCTATTTAAAATTACATCTACAATACAAAGTGTAAAACGTGGAAGGGTCCGAACACTTTCTGAAGCCACTGAAGTGTTCTGGCAAGGTCTATTTCCTGGTCTAACCTTTCAATGAAAAAGCCTGACAGTTTTTCTCTCTTTTCAGTCCTGGATTTTAATATACAAAAGGAATAGTTTGTGCTTGAATAAGAAAGATTTAATATAACAGGAGAATTGTATATATTTAAATAAATGTATGATAAGAACGAATGCATTTCACAACATTTGATTTTAAAATATCTTATACCTTCCCCTAGGACTTTTTTATACCTTATATACCTTATTTGAGGTAATACCTATTTGTTATGCAAATGTATACAAGTGCAATGAGCTCTTTGAAATGATTTGATATTACCATAATATTAAACCTAATATTATTAAACTGAAAGGGGACGTATTTAGTTTAATCACGTTAAGTTTATAGTACAGTAAGTGGCACTTGGAGAGATTACATTATGCTTTGCAGGGATACTTTAATTTCTTGGTAGAAAGCTAGCATTTACGAAGAATAATGTCTAATTTGTTTGCTTGTCTGTATTAATTTTTGTCCTCCATTTTTCTAATTGAACGAGAGAAGACTAAACAGAATCCATTACAAAACCCATTAGCCAAACCCATAACGTGCTGCCTTGTACAACCACTATGAATAACAGTGTGGCCTACT
Organism: Hyperoplus immaculatus; assembly: GCA_949357725.1. Taxonomy (NCBI): domain Eukaryota; kingdom Metazoa; phylum Chordata; class Actinopteri; order Uranoscopiformes; family Ammodytidae; genus Hyperoplus; species Hyperoplus immaculatus. The sequence goes on along the minus strand of OX442352.1, from coordinate 8,936,953 downwards.
GCGCCACTATAGCAGACAAAACCACCTTGTTTGAGTAGCAAAAGCACTCATGTGACTGAAGCTCAGCCTCTCTTTCTGCTCTCAGTTGGCAGTTCCCAAACAGTCACGTGACTAAGCTCTACTAAAAAGTCATGTGACAACACTAAGTGGGTCAGAACCATCAGTGAAATTATGCCATCCTCCCACACACACACACACACACACACACACACACACACACACACACACACACACACACACACACACACACACACACACACACACACACACACACACACTGGCATGGCAGCTCAAGGGACAGAGGCACTGATTAAAATGAACCTCTTACCCTCTCCTTCTCTGAACTCTCTGACTGTCTGCTTCCATCTGTCTTTGCATATCTCTCTCTCTCTTTGTATCTTTCTCTTTGCTTCTGCTATAGAAATAATGTCATTTAATAATAAAACAGATGGTCAGGTCCCTCCAGACCTGTGTATATCAGCTTTGATCAACATAACAGACACACATACACAAAGACAGGCCATCTGTGCCACAGCGCTCAGGTGGACAGAGGCAGGAAGTCTCATTTGGGAGGTCAGACACAATAAGACACATTATAGACAGGAAGTGTGGTGTTGATGTTTAATGTTCTTCAATGAATATGACCAATGTTTAGTGTGGTCCTTGTTTTTCTAGTGATGTCATTAGGATTGCAGGGTATTCCTCACTGCATTAGCATCCACATCGGACTGAACATCACCTTCTAAATCATGTCAAAACTGTTAAAGCCTCTGGAAACCTGCTCTAAAATAGTAAAAATCATTATACGATATCAAAGTTGGGCGTCTCAATAAGCATTTACAAAATAAATGTTTATAAATATTATAAAACTTACAGGTAATCTAAAAAACTGCTGTTTTACGGTTATAGCGTTTGACAGGACTGTGGCTGTGTCCGTATCAAACAGTCTCCATGACAACAGTCACTGTTTCTCCCCAAAATGACATAGTTAGAAGGATAGAAGGATTTGGATTTAACATGGGCTTTAAGAGAAACGTATACAATTCCAAAGTATACTTTCAGGATGGCTCACTTTTGTTGGTTTTGTAGTAGCAGCACAATATAGCCAAGGCAAATACTAATGGACGTCAGTTTTATCAAGCCTCAACAAAATTGTAATTCCATGTTAGGTATCAGGTCAGTACTGTGCTATAAATAGGAGGAAGCCTCCATTTGACACTTAGAACATGTTCCACTGGCTGTGTATCACATGCATGTTCACACATTTCAGTACACTGTTAACATGCAAGTGATCTCTTGGAACATGTGTGCATTAGTCCCTGAATGAACTTGCTGAATAAACGCTGCAGCCGAGTGTACGTGTGTGTGTGTGAGTGAGTATCGTGCTTTGAAAATGCTGAGATGCTTTTTTTAACCATCAGGTGTGAGTGGCCTGGGATTGTGTGTCAGGCCTGTGAGTTCATTTCCATCAATCTCTTATTCACTCTTTCCTTTTTTCCACTTATCACGTCTCTACTTACATAAACAGCTGTGTACATCTGTATGTAAAAAGTGGTGGCGATCATGTTTCAGAGTGATCTAAGGGCTATCTGAACATTCCTCTTCCCTATCTTTTTAAGATCCAGCAGCAAGGCCTTCGGGAGGTCATCAAGAGTCAGTACATTGTGATGTTTTCTTTCCTCTTGCCTTTTCTGACATCCATTCATTCAGATTTGACAAAAAATGCACAAACAAAAATAGTTTTCAGGGGCAGTTATCTGCTAAGCTGCTACTTAAAACATGTTAGGTTGAGCTTTGAACACTTCGAATCCATGTTTATGTGTCTTGTTTTCCTGCCTTGTCTTGCAGGACTCTGCCAGTTTAAAGGTGCATTCATCCTGCACGTCCACTGAGCTGATGGAGCTGGCTGTGAGGAAGTGGCTGACCACCCACGGGCCAGAGGAGGAGGTGTGGCGCGGGCAGTACGTACTGAGGGTCAGCCAGTGTCTGGAGTTCCTCTGCGGGGACCACCCCCTCATTCAGTATAAGGTCAGTGTATAACAGTGACTGATACACACATCCTATATACATCGATATATTACCTCTTGTGTCAATATCATGTCCAGATATAGCAGATGTACTATAACTGTTTAATTATACATATTTTCTAAGTGGCAAGTGGTTCTTCGAGTGTTGCATTATTGAGACAATAAAGGCCAAAGCCTGTATTATATTTCAGAGAAAAAGGTCTGACGTGAAAGTTTCAGTATAATGACTCATAATACTGATGTCTCAACAATAATGTTTTTGGTAACGGTACGGATGGTGGAGTGTGTGTTTACAGTATGCACTTCAACACTGTTGAATCTTTCCATGTCATGTCTTTATGTTTTGCTATCAAATTATGGAGAGTAGTTTCATATAAATGTCATATGTATGTATCAATATTAAACCAAGATAATACTAGTTGGTTCAATGTCTTGTTTGTTTGCTTCTTTAAAAAAAAATGTTTAATCATTTGAGAAACAAGGTATTTGAAATAGGATGGGTTTCTGCTGACAGGCTGCGCATACATTTCACCTGTAATGGCTTGTTGATTTCTTTGTCCAAAAAGTACTATAGCAGATTCCTTCTGAAAGGCAGTTCCACTTTCATTTAAGTACAACAAGTCTTTGCACACTTTAAAATTGTGCCTCCTTTTTGTAGTACCCTGATTTAAAGAAACATAATACAAGTTGAGCTTTAACATACATTACAACTAGAATGTGTTAGGAGAGGCTTCGAAAATGCACAAAGCTTAAAAACGATATCCTGTCCTGTCTTGTCTGCAGTACATCCGCACATGCATGCAGACCAAGGAGTCGCCGCACCTCACCTTGGTCCACACCAGCACCATCCAGGCAATGTTTGACAAGGAAATCTCCACCATCGGAGCCGTAGTGGGCCGCAAGTGCTCCAACCCACCTTTACCATTACCTCCCAAGAGAAGGGTTCCCACGGTCAGTCAAGTAACACTTGTGTGGTCGTGTGGATGAATGTACCGCTTCCTACTTCTCTGCCGTGGTGGTTTTGTGTATTTCTTGTCTGTAGGTGTTGTTTTCACAAGTACTTTACTTTTAGCACAAATGCTAATGTGAAGTCAAACACATTTTGATATATCAACTTCTTTGAATGCTTTTAAGACAGACTACTGTATATAATATGGTTGAATAAATGGTCAGTTACTGATGTATCTTATGTGTGCAAATATGTTTGATTTGAAATGGCCAGCCCTTAAACTGGGGTGCGATGCCCATATTTAATGTGATGTGGACAACGACCACAAACTGATATATCCACCATTGTTTATGTAGTGACTTCTTACTACAGCAAAATGGTGAAAGCTGCCCAGTTTGATTGATCTCCGTGCACTGAGCGAGGCAGGTGTGGAGGTTTACCAAGTAAACAAGTACTGGCAGCTGCCACCTGTCGTTTTATGAGGCAGTGTGTCGGAGCAGGCCTGTACTGCCCTGCCAGGAGTTTGCCACGTTGTCAGGAAGCAACTCTAGGTCGTGGCTGCTGCAGCCAGGTACACAGTGACATCACTCCTCTGTGTGCATCCACATTGTAAATGTCCATTTGAAATTGATTGGCCTTTGTTAGCTAGTCTCCTGGGGGTTTCAATTGCCCGGTGCCATGCTGGCTGTTGATGTGCCATTTGGAATGTCTGTTTATATAAAACATCATATGACACATTGCCCCCTTATATTTATCACATATACAACCATACAGTTAAAAGAGTTATTTCATAACTTCCTGTTCCCACCTTATGTAAATACATTTCTTGGTTTATGGTTTAAAAAAAATAGTACATATATACTCACCAGAAGATATAACTCAAGGGTTTACAAAGTGTCAATACAACAAACAATAACTGTGTATGTATCCTGATTTAGGATACACTACTCTAATGTTCTTAAACACATTGTAACATGTTGTTAACATTGTATTGCACTCTAATGCAATGGAGGGAGATTGGAAGAGACAGAGGCAGACAGAGAGTTTGCTCAGACTGTAATAAACTTACCATAGCAGTGTGGTTGTCTGTGAGTGGAAGTGGGATTGATTCTCGTTGAAAGGAACCTGCTATTGGATGCTCTGCTTTTGTTTTGGGATAGCAAACTTGACTGAACATTGGTCAAAAAAAGGAAGAGAGGAGCACAGAGGGACATGGTGTATTAGCTATTATGCAGTACATGGAGCTCTTGTTTCATCCTGTAATATAGCGGCAGACACAAATATAGCCGCTTAACGGACATGAGGCATAGCACACACACCACAACACTCACACAAACATTTAAACACATCCACACACAAAGACAAAGACAGCAAACAGCAGGAAGTGTGCTAGTTAGTTATAGTTCATAGCCTCTAGGTGTCATGTGATGCTGTTTTTCCTGCTGACTGCTGACCCTCGCAAATCCACTTGGCTTGACATCAGAACGACCTGCCTGACCTCCCACACATTGTGTGTGTGTGTGTGCCAGGAAGTTGTGCGTGTGAAGAAGCAGCATGTGGGAGTTCTTTTTTTTACTGTGCATTATACAGATATTGTCAATGCTCACTCATCGCAAGTCTCTTTCTTCCCTCTCTTTCCCTTTGCAGCAAGTACAGACGTGTGTGTGGGACGTGTCTAGTCCGTTCAAGATAGTCCTGGTCCATGGCAGCAAGGTGAACGCAGAGGAGACTGCCAAGGTAAAATCCTGCTTTGTCCACATCCATAAAACAATCATTTATGTTCCTGTTAATCTCCCTGCACACACACAACCTGCTCGCCACATCTCCCACAAGGCTTCACTTTTATGATGGTGACGGGTCTGCATGTTGGGACTCTCGTTGTCTTATAAAATAAATCTCACAAACAAGTATGGTCTGTGTAGAAAAAGGCTGATATATCTTGTCGGTGCTAAGAGCTCCATTGACTTCCAAAAGCTATTGAAATCATTCTGAGTCACGCTGTTGCACTGACACACATGTTATTTCATTATTATGAACACACACACTGTAGTTTATCTTACTAAATATCACATACTCCATTCTGCTGCCAGCAATACTCACTACAGCCGCAAATATGGATTAAAAGTCCCAAACAAAGGCATTGTTTACAACTTTTTGGAACGAAAATTCCATAATTTGTGAGCCGTTTCTCAGATTTACATATTCAGCAGCATTTTTATGGCACTTTTTTTTTGGAATAAGAAGAATATAAAAGAACATTAGACATATACTTTAATCAAGTAACCAAACATCATTAAAGCGGCTACGAGTAACATTTAAATATCTTTTAAACAGCCTCATGTTTCCTCTGATAATCATAAATTACCTTTAACAGCAAACCAGACCATCAGTGCAAAGAAAGACGTTTTTAAATAGTTTTTATTACTGCATTTGATCTGGTCGTACACCTAGTCCGATTTTCGGTTCACGCGTGCATGCTCTATGGTCACATATCCGTATTGGTCACAGATTTCAGCGTGGCGCAGGAACGTGAATTGAGAAGCCTATCCCTCCAGGTGAGGGAGGGGGAGCGGGAGCCTTGTTTGAGACAGTTGTTTGTCGTCATAATGACTGATAACGGGGCTGAACCATAAAAGAAAAAAAAGAAAATGCAATGAAGAAAAGCTAAAAGGGAGAGTGATAGTCGGGCGGGAGGGCGTTGCCAAGCAACGTATACACAATTTCACGCAGCGAAACTAGACTGCAGTGTTTACTCCTAAATGAATGAGCGGTAGCCTACTAAAACAAAGTTTACTTTGCCTCACCAGCATCATCAGATGACCATTATTCATCGGAAATAGTCATTATTTACAACATAAACACATTACCTCATCGTGATCCATACTAACTAACTGCCATCTCTCGTTCATTCGCTTGGTGTGAGGACACGGACTCGTTCAGCTCCGTGAGAGGTGACAATGCATCAACTCATTGCAATCAGGTGTGTTTAGCACTTACTGGCATTAGTAGATGCTGTGTCACCCATAGACTCACGGAGCCGAAAAGAGTCCGGTGCCCTCACACTTTCAACACACGGACACGCCACGCACCATATTGCTTCCTGATTATTTGAATCTTGCACTCCCTGCACGAGCTAGAAAACAGCTTCACGACAGCTGGCGTCGTAATATTACTACCGCTTTTGTTCAAAGGTGTCGCCAACGTGCCGACTTACTCGTAGTGGCTTTAATAAAATAATGACATAATAACATATTGTAATGTCTATAAAGATTGAAGCAGGTTTCCTTGTAAATACATGTTAAATCAAACAAAAGAAAAGCACAGTTTATCCTTGCTTCCCCTACACATGCCAACCCCTCCCTCCCTCCCTCCCTCTTCCACACCCAGGTGCAGGTGAGGGCGGGTCTCTTCCACGGCACGGAGCTGCTGTGTAAGCCGGCAGTGAGCAGCGAGAGCAGCGGACGCTCAGACCACACGTGGAAAGACAGCACGCTGGAGTTTGATCTCTCTGTGTGTGATCTGCCGCGCATGACCCGCCTCTGCTTTGCTATCTACGCCATCATGGATAAGGTCAAAAAGCAGAAGTCCACCAAAAATGCTCACATTAACAAGTACCAGACCATCCGCAAAGCAGGAAAAGTGGTGAGAAACCAGCTTGTACACAAACTTGCACTGTCTGCAGTTTGCATCGTGTGAAATCAGAGCTTAAAAGTCGCACATATACACATTTTTTTATGGTATCATCGTCTAATAATTAATTCCACAATTTCTCTTCTCTGTGTGTGACCCAGCACTACCCAATAGCTTGGGTCAACACTATGGTGTTTGACTACAAAGGCCAGCTGAAAACCGGGGACATCATTCTGCACTGCTGGTCTTCCTTTCCTGGTACACTCGCACTCGCACACTCGCACACACACACACACACACACACACACACACACACACACACACACACACACACACACACACACACACACACACACACATGCACTACTTTATATCCATCCTTCAGTGATTGCCACCTTGCAGTACACTAATGTCATTTTATGTGTGTCTTGCCCAGATGAACTTGAAGAGATGCTGAACCCCATAGGAACCATTCAGACCAACCCGTACTCTGAGAACGCTACAGCACTGCACATCCACTTCCCAGAGTACATGTCACACCCCATCGTTTTCCCTCCCTTCGACAAGGTGAGAAGGCTGTCAGTCATTGTGATAAGTCCCAAACATACATTAAACATTTGTTCCAGCACCTGAAAATGTCAACAATAAATCATAATAATAAGTCAATTCGATTTGAAATAGAAAAATAAATTGTTCAGGTCTGACCTAAGACGATTGGATGAGACCTATGTGTCCTTTTTTAACAGACTTGGCTTAAGTTGAATTTGTCTTCAGAGTGGCTTAGTGCTCTTCATAATGGTACCTTGTGTGTATGATGAAGAGCATAAGTGGATCAGGATGTGCTCTGCCTGCCTAATGCACTGTATCAGTGTGCGTTCACTCATACAGGCGTCACTTTCTTTTTTGCAGATACTGGAAAAAGCAGCAGAGATTGCCGGAGCCAGTGATTGCGTTTCCATTGTGAGTGGGTTTACAGTGGGAAATGAATAAGCGAGTATGCCGTAATAACTGAAGGGCAGACTAGGTGAAAAATCAAGCAACACATTTGTTTCAAGTTGGCCAGTAACATTGAGGCATGCGGTGTCATTTCTGTCTTTCTCCCTCCCTCACAAAACACACGCTACCATACACGCATGCACTGCTAGTTTCCTTGGAAACCCATTGTTATCACTTTGGCAGGGTGTAGCAGCAGCAAGAATATTTCAATCCCTCTTAAAACTAGAGACTCTAAATCAGATTACTTGTATGTTTTCCTGTCTCACCGCCCCTCAACTAAAAACCAACTCCTGGGCGTGTTACAGCCGGTTGCATTATCCTGTGTTATGTAGAGGGCATGCCTGAACGCACCCCTTTAATGAGAAAGCTGTGTGTGAAGCTATGGAATAGTACTGACTACAACTTGGTCATTGTGTGTAACAGCTAACAGATCCATAAAGAGCCTCTAATATGATTCCATTGTAATCTAAGTGCCACCTAGCATGTTTTATAGTTTAGCAATACATGTTCTTACTCAGTTTGCATGTATGTTTTCTGGATGTTTAAAGCATATTATATGTCCCTTTTGAATCAGTCTATAACCAATTCAATGCTAGTTGTTTGATTATAGATAGTGGTACATTCAATTCAAGGCAGTTGATAAAAAAAATCTGAATACTTTGATACACTCATGCCATCTTGTGGTTATTTACAGTCACTGCTGCTACTCATTGGCATGCTCTCATTTTCTTTCATGTTCTGCCTCTGCCAATTCATCATGTCAAACTCTACATCTTCTTCTCAAAATCCCCAACCCACCGTCATTCCTGCCTCATGCTTTCTTTCAGGGTCGTGGGGGTAAGAAGTTCCACATAGAACTGAAGGAGATCATGGAACGAGACGCGCTCTCTCAGCTGTGTGAAAACGAGAAGGATTTGATCTGGACTCTACGCCACGACTGTTACGAGAACTTTCCTCAGTCGCTTCCCAAGCTGCTACTCTCTGTCAAGTGGAGCAAACATGAGGACATGGCCCAGGTTAGACAACGGAACCATTAGTAATAGGACTGCTCACGTCTTTTTAAATGGATAATCTGGTGACACCATGGATAGATAAAATGATTGGAACAAATAATAAGTCCATTAGGTGATTGTCTGTGATCAATCCTGGACTTTAAAGCAAAAGTTCACATTTGATAGTGTTCTGAAAGTATTTTCAAATCTTTAAAAATACTTTGATGTTTTCACAGTAAAATGTGAAATAGGTTAAATGGGCATCGCTTAGACATCAAACTTCATATGATAGTTTCTCTATAGATACCAGTGTCTGCACCTAAACATTCATTTGTATTGGCTGGGTTTGCACTTCTGGCAAAAGTTATCATACTGTTATTTTGTTAAATATTAACATGATTAATATTTATCCACCTTTAAGAACAGAATACTTTATTGCATTCAAAAATCTATCATCTTGATCAAATGTTTTATGGATAAGTTGCCTGCAGCCAATACTGTGTTTGAAAAGCAGACATCGGCCAATCATAGCAAACATTAACACCTGTGACAGACAGCATATTTGAGAACCGTTGCTCAGCGGTTACTTCAGTACACAGTAGCAGGGCATCTAAAATGTGAAGAGTTCATTTCACACCTCATCTACTTAAATTAATTCACAGGAAAAAAATCATGATCCCAATTCATTGTGCATCCAAGGCTTACCAAACTTTTTCTAATAAGTCTCTATTCAGTGGGTTAAACAAAAACTTTATATATTATTAACTCTGATAACATGTGTGTGTGTGTGTGTGTGTGTTACTCAGCTCCAGGCACTGCTTCAGATCTGGCCCAAACTGTCTCCTAGAGATGCTCTGGAGCTTCTGGATTTCAATTATCCCGACCAGTATGTCAGAGAATATGCTGTGCGCTGTCTGCGTGATATGAGGTAATGTATCCACCCACATTTACAGTTTAATCTAATACAGTGACCTCCCCTGTGTTTCTTTGTCTCATATTCCTTATACCACTCAAACACTGTGAGCCAGCACACTTCGTTACATGTTTCCTGTGCCTTGCCGTTTAATTTTATTATAAATTCCTATATGCATGAATTACTGTCAGTTCATATAAAGTCAGTGAAGTGTGTTGTCAGACAATTCATCTAAACTAATTCCACTAAAGTAGTAATACAAACACCCACTCTCCCCTTTTCCTCTCCCCCTCCCCAGTGATGAGGAGCTGTCACAGTACTTGCTACAGTTGGTGCAGGTGTTGCGTTATGAGCCCTACTATGACTGCGCCCTCACCCACTTCCTGCTGGACCGTGCCCAGGGGAATCGCAAGATAGGACACTTCCTCTTCTGGCACTTACGGTATGTACCAACACATGCGCCAGTGTGCACATATGTACATGTGTGCAGTTGCACATTAGAAAGAAAGTGATTGTATGTTTGTGAAGAAGGGAAGAGTTATTGAGTCTCTTGAGCACTTTCTGTTTTGACTGTTGCTGTTCTGCCCCCCCCCCCTCTCTACAGGTCAGAGATGCACATGCCAGCTGTTTCAGTCCAGTTTGCCCTCCTGCTGGAAGCCTACTGTAGAGGCAGCATCCCTCATATTGAGGTTTTAAAGAAGCAGGTAGGTCATACACACATTCGCTTTTCCCTTCTTTTCTCATACGGTTTGTCTTTTTATTTTAATTTTTTTTACTTTAAGAGATGACGTCTCAGTCTATTGTCAACCCTCAGCAGGAGTACATTTGTGGTATTTTTAGCCTGTCACAGCAACAACACCATCGCCCTGCTGCCCTCTAACCTCTGCCCTCTACAGTGTTGATTCTGACAGTCTCTCCTGTGGACACTTCCTCCTACTTCCTCATCAACACAGTCATTTATCTGCCCACTTTCCTCTTTGGAAAGAGCATGCACACTGGCTTAGGATCACAATGCAAACGTCTGTTTAAGGACATGAGCTCAGTTGTCTCAAATAGAGTCCTTCACATTAACAACAGTTCTGATAAATGTGTTGTCCTTTGACTGTTACCAGGTGGAAGCCCTGAGTAAGCTTAAGTCAGTGAACGAGCTTATTAAGCTGGGAAGCATCAAGAACGCTCGGAGTAAGACGAAGGAGGCAATGCTAACCAAGGAAGCCATGATGACTTGTCTAAGGCAGAGCGGCTACACAGAGACTCTGTCAGACCTGTATTCTCCTCTAAACCCCAGCTTCCTGCTGTCTGGCATCAAGTAAGAAACAATCATACGTTTGATCAGGCCTCCGATCAGTCTGTTACTTGTATTTCACAATCCGTCATCCTTCTCTCTCTCTCTCTCTCTTTCTCTCTCATTCCCCCATTAGTGTGGAGAAGTGTCGGTACATGGACTCTAAGATGAAGCCACTCTGGATTGTTTACAACAACAAGCTGATGGGGGGAGCTGCCCTGGGAATCATCTTCAAGAATGGAGATGGTAGGAGGAATCAAAGAAGGGGGGAAGGAGGTTAAGGTTCAAGGAGGTTGTAAAGGACAAGAAAGAAAAGAGGAGGGGTAGAGATTGTGCACGTTTTTGATTATAAGGAGGGATTGAAAACACTTTTCCTCCTTTGAAAGTAGAAAAACTAATATTTTAATTATTTTCCTCTTCGTCACTCCCTCACCTGTCCTAGACCTGAGGCAAGACATGCTGACCCTCCAGATTTTGCGGTTAATGGATCTGCTATGGAAAGAAGCTAATCTGGACCTCAGGTGAGTTGTGTGCGCAAGTCTGACCTGACCGCTCTAGCGCGGCTGAAAGGGGGTTGCCTCAAGTGTTTGGGTGAGTTCGGGGCTCCACCTCACCTTGCGATGTTGTACCCAGCTGTAAGCCTTCCACATTTTACCGCCATGACGTTTAATGCCTCATTGTCCACTTCATTTGTTTTGCTTATATTTTAAGATTTAATTTAAACATTAGATGGACATCTTTAGTTGATGTCCAAAGATATAATTTTCTAGTTACCTTTGCTTTTTTGTTGTTGATACAAAAGATGATCTGATGCGTGACTCAACCTTCGTGACCCGCTCCGAATTGTGATTTGTGTGATCCGATGCGCCCCAAGTGTGCGTTCATGTGTGGTTGTGTTATACGGAAATACTTTGTGGAGCTTGTTTTTTCCTGCTCTCTGTAGGGAAGGGGAAGCTCTGGTGTGGTGCAGCAGAGGAGGGGGGGGACATTAAATGTACCCCATGCTAGTTTGACCTCCAACCCTTTAACACCCAAGACCCCCCCCACACACACACACACACACACACACACTATCTGCATTAGATCCTAATCGAATCCACACTTTCGCACTTTCACAAACCCTTTCTCACATCTGGAGCTGTGCAGTGGAGGGGCTTGTTTTGACAGTTGAGCTTGAGGACGGTGCCTCAGATTACAGGGACATGGGTTCAGAGGTCGGCCACAGTGAAGCGACATTGTGAATGAATGGAGGGGTGGTGTAATGAAACCACTATGATGTGGTGTGTGTCAGCTTGTTACTGATGTATCTGTCTTAATTTGTCGGCTGTCTGTAGGTGTTTTGCTGATTTATTTCATCTCAACACCCGTCAAGTTGTGTAAGACGTGCCTTAAAGCCATATTTAAAACCAAATATATCTAGAAATCTGATTTGAGCATTGTGTCAAGGCTGTATGATGTATAGGATTTGGGGGCAGTAAATTATTACAGAAAAGGAAATATTCCAAGGAGGTTTTGTCCAGGTCACATTGCATCCCGTAAAATGAAAACCCACTGCCGTCTTGTGGAAATAAAGAAAAAGTTCAAATGGAGAAGAAAATGCATCACGCCACTATGACATCTCCATGACATCTCCTTCACCATATGTTCCCATCTGTATTTTCTCAACTGAGTATAAGCAGCGTGAGATTATAGATTGTATACTGTCTGATAGAGTGAAATGCTGTGCTACATGAATTACCGTCCTATTAAACCACAGCCTTATGTCATAAATACACACATCTGGACACACACATTTCCACTGCCTGGTCAAGTGACCCACATCAGATTTGTACTTTCATGTGACACAGAGCTTTGGATCTTGTTTGGTTGTTTTGTTTTTATTTCTTTGTTTGTTTTAATCTACCCAGCAACAACTCCAGGAAGGAGTTCACAATGTTTCTGTGGGCGTCATTAAGCTCCTCTCTTTCTCTTCACACCATGCAGAATCGTACCATATGGTTGCCTAGCGACAGGTGACCGGGCAGGGCTGATCGAGGTAGTCTCGTCAGCAGACACAATTGCAAACATTCAACTGACCAGCAGCAATGTGGCCGCAGCCGCTGCCTTCAACAAGGATGCCTTGCTCAACTGGCTCAAAGAGAGGAACTCTGGGTAAGATGCTTCCTGATGATTAAAGTATTTAAGTATTTATAAAGTATTTAAGCATTTTGAACATCTTTGGGCTACAGGAGGTGTCACACGTAGCTGTGACCATTAACTAAGGCTTGCTTAGACGAGAATCCCCAACAATGATGCTCACAAGTATCTTTTCTACTGGTAGTGATGCTCTTGAACGGGCCATCGAGGAGTTCACTCTGTCATGTGCAGGCTACTGTGTAGCCACCTACGTCCTGGGCATCGGAGACCGCCATAGTGACAACATCATGGTCCGCAGCACTGGACAGGTTGGACAAACTTTTTGTTTTATCTGTAGAAATTATTCCATGTCCCAATTTTTTTCTCTTCTGTTTCCACCATGCTCACTCATTTGCCTTCTGTTCCACCAGCTCTTCCACATTGATTTTGGCCACATCCTGGGCAACTTCAAGTCTAAGTTTGGCATCAAGAGGGAGCGTGTTCCTTTTATCCTCACACACGACTTCATCCATGTCATACAACAGGGCAAGACGGGATACACAGAAAAATTTGGCAGGTTTGTTCCACTTAGTTTGTCCTTTTATCTACAGCGTTTTTGTATGTATATAAATGTATACTGTATATACACAGTATCTCACAAAAGTGAGTACACCCCTCACATTTCTTCACATATTTCCTTATATCTTTTCATGGGACAACTCTGAAGAAATTGCACTTTGATACAATTTAAAGTAGTCAGTGTACAGCTTGTATAACAGTGTCATTTTACTGTCCCCTCAAAATAACTCGACACACAGCCATTAATGTCTAAATTGATGGCAACAAAAGTGAGTATACCCCTAAGTGAAAATGTCCAAATTGGGCCCAAAGTGTCAATATTTTGTGTGGCCACCATAATTTTCCAGCACTGCCTTAACCCTCTTGGGCATGTAGTTCACCAGAGCTTCACAGGTTGCCACTGGAATCCTCTTCCACTCATTCATGACGACATCACAGAGCTGGTGGATATTAGAGACCCTGCACTCCTCCACCTTCTGTTTGAGGATGCCCCACAGATGCTCAATAGGGTTTAAGTCTGGAGACATGCTTGGCTAGTCCATCACCTTTACCCTCAGCTTATTCAGCAAGGCAGTGGTCATCATACCAAACATAAGTTAGTCTGTGCAGTACCATCTTTTACCAACAGTTGGCAGTACAAGATCAGGCACTGATGAAGCTCTCCCCAGCAATTTTCACTGAGTAGAAATAATCTGTTTGAACTCACAATAGCTGTGTATAACTTGACTTTCACACACACACACACAGGTCAGCAGTTTCATAGTTTACAATCTCATACATACATACACACACACACACACACACACACACACACACACACACACACACACACACACACAGGGCAATAAAGAATATTGGATATCTTCTGTGCTTAAAACACATCTGTGGTAAGGAACTTACAGTTGATCCTTTAAAACAACACTGCACTGACTGATGCTTCAAATGAAAATGTACAAATTAAAATTTACAAAGTAAAGTCAATAAAACATATAATATTGTTTTCTTTAATTTAAATATTGGACTGTAAATGTTCAAGTTGTTATTCCAAGATATAGGTGAATCTGGACTATATCTTTGTTTTGTGCACACTGCTTAGGCTTTGTGCCGCAGCAAGGTCACAGCATACTTTGTTTACCAGGTATCAGTGATGGAACAAGTTGGCAAATCACATTGTGAAGACGGACATACCCATCAGTTAGTTATCTGTGTTATTATGACCTACTTTTCTAACTTAACCAAAAAAGTGTAAGCATGTGGCTACAAGTCCTGTGTAACATAAGTTGTTTGCGTAGCGAAACGCCCTACACTTCAGAAAGAATCCAAAGAGACACATAATGCTCTCATGATCAGCTAACCTATTGGGTCCTCTGTAATGGCCATCGCCATCTGTAATGGTTTGTAATTGCATTTTAGCAACTTATTGGATATCGATTTGATAAGCATACACATTGTGATCATTTAGGTTAGGTAGCTTCTTGTAAGATCACATCAAAACAGTCACTGGATGGTTGGCCTGAAACACAAAGGATGTGTTTTTCACCTATTAAGGAACTAGGCGAGGACCTCTTTTATCTCAGAAGTAGATCTGCAGGTATGTTTGAACATGTTCACCAGTAGCCAGACTCCTGCGGGCCTACACTGGGGTAATTAACACACAGACGGGGTCCAGTCCTATTGATTTTATTAAGATGCCTGAACTTGACTTATTTCTATCTATTCACTTTGTGTGAAATTAACAACAATAGCAATCTTTTTTTTTAAGGTATGTAGTTCCCTCAAAAGGACAGTGAACATAATGAGCTTCAAACTGCACTGAAATAATAGTACTGCATATTTCAGAAGTAACAAACCATATACTGTATGTGTGTCTACGTTGGTCTTGTAGTTTCCGTCAGTACTGTGAGGACGCCTATCTAATCTTGAGGAAGAACGGAAACCTATTCATCACACTGTTCGCCCTCATGCTGACTGCTGGACTGCCTGAGCTAACCTCAGTCAAAGACATCCAGTACTTAAAGGTATCACACACTCACTCACTCACTCACTCACTCACTCACAGAGAGTTTCATATATATAGAATATGCAATCAGTGAAGGGAAAAACAGTACATTTCAGTGCATCATGTAAACTGTGGTGATTCCTCAGCGACATCAGTTAAACTTTTTTCATATTGTGCATCCCTTTAGTCTAATCAAAGTCAACTTTATTGCCAATTTCTGTAAAATGTATCGGAATTACGTTTATCTCCGACCCACTGTGCACTAAATTACAAGAATAAAAAACGATAAGCATTATAAACCATGAATTAAAAAAAGGGAAGGAAGTGGGACTCCTATGATCCGTCCAGCTGCATTCATTGTGCACTGCAGAGTCTTGTGCTTAGAGGAGGTACAGCTCTCGTACAACACAGTGATGCAGCTGGTCAGGATGCTCTCCATGGTGCCCAGGTAGAAGCAGCACATGATGGGTGGGGAGTTAGTATTCATTTAACACATTGTGTGTCCATTTCAGCAACTTCCTGCTATGACTAATCCTCCTCCTTTCACACAATCTCCCCCTCCCCCCTCAGGACTCTCTGGCTCTGGGGAAAACAGACGACGAGGCGCTGAAGCAGTTCCGCCAGAAGTTTGACGAGGCCCTGCGAGAGAGCTGGACAACCAAAGTCAACTGGATGGCCCACAATGTGGCCAAAGACAACCGCTCCTAGAGCCGCTCAGACCCCTCACAGGCCAGGGGGCAAAGAGGACACAGCCAAAGGAGGGTGTGAGTGTGTGGGAGGGCAACGGTGTGGCAAAGGACACAGAGTTGATTTAAAGAAGGGAATCTAGCAGAATATCTCAGACATGAGCAGATTCACCCCAGCATACTGTACATTCAGAGTGAACCCACTCAAACAGTTGGCCCTCTTAGTGTTTCCCTCCTGGATTGCATCACTCTGGCAGGGGGCCTCCTGAAAATCCAAATTCATGGTCATGAGACATTTCTGTGGAATCATGGTGGGTAAAGTTGTTGCAAGTTTTGCACAGGCACAACAGCTGACGGAGCACACAGCCAAAGGAAGGGAACTGAAGCACCCACTCTGCCCACACTAAAGATGAACTGTCCATACAGAGCGGGCTGACAACAACGTCCGTGTTTTGGATTGGTTGAATTTTGTCAAACAGACTTCAAACTCTGCTTTTATTGACTCTGAAAGGGGACATGGTTTGACCACACCTTGCTTCAAGTACAGCAGAGATTACAGATGGGTGTGGAGAGGGCGCCATCAAGGAGACAAAAACGTCCGACCCCCATATCTTAAAACAATGTGCACAACACCCACAGGAAGTGCATCTTAACAGGCTTGCTCCTGCTTCCCCAAAGTGTGCCTCAAAACTGTGGGAAGATTGTATTTTATTAGTTTATTTTCTTTTTCTTTTGCAATTCAATAATTGATAATGAGATGTATATGTGCCAGACTACTTTACTAGCCCACAGAGAGAGCCTGTGTTAGGGAAATAATGATGAAAGAGAAGGATTGATTAGAGAAAAAGAGGCCATGAGCCTTTCTGTCCACTGTGTGATTCTCACTTCATTTGGACCATAAAACACTGGAATGTTTTCAGAAAGACATTGAGAGATTTCAAACAGTCTTTCAATGAACTCAACACTTTCTTTTTATTTTATTTTATTTTGAAATCACAATGTTTGTTGTTTCTTTTAATATTTTAAAATCAAGAGCATTATTTGACAGAGTGTTATCACCTGTGAGTTATCACCGGTCAACTTGTCTTAAGTCTGAAAGGATGTCAGCCTTTTAAAACGACGTCCCGCTCAGATAAACTCACTGTTGCTTTTAACATGTCAGGACCAAAACAAAAAGCAGATCTGTAGTCATTTAATTGTGTTTTTAACTGTTTGTTTCTGAATTGAATGTGAAAATATGTGCCGCTATCTTTTTAAGTGTATTTGTTTTTATACGAGCAGGTGTGGGTGGAGTCTGTTGCTGGTGGGGGCGGGGTTTATCAGTAGGGACATTACACTGCGATGCAAAGCTACTTTCTCATTTTCGACATACAGTGCTCTTCAGCATCTGCATCTGTGTTTGATTTGTGTGCAATATCCGAGTATATGAACCATACCATATCTTATTATACAAAACCTTAGGCCCGGGTCTAAGCCTATAATGGTTTTCTCTGTTGGTTTTGTGTGATGCAGCTGTACTTCGCACCACTAGCCTTCAAAAGTCTCAGACACTGGATATTGTCAAATGTACAGGCTTTTATTGTTTTGCTGTTTTTTGTTTTCATAGGAGTTTTATTAAAGTTATTTTCCACCTGGCTGCATTTCCGCCTGTTGTCTGTTTCCTTGTTCGAGGAGCAGGTTGTGTGACTGCACCCACTCAGGGCAGCAACAGGGATTTTGTTTCTGTTTTGAGATCTTATTGATGTCAGACTAGGAATATATCCAAACCAATTTAGCATGTGGTTTGTACATTAGAAACTAAAAGAATGTAGCCTCAATGCCAAAGCAAAGGAAGGAATAAATGTTCTCTACTTTTTAAACAACCAAGTGTAAATTGGCTTTAGCTATGCAGTTGATATTCCCTGCATCAAGGCTATTATGATAACATAGTCAACTGACAAAGCTCAAGGTAACTTTTTTTAAGTGATGCGGTACATGACAAAACAGTGAGAGACATGACAAACTACATGAACACGTTTGGGACAAGACAACAAAAAGAACAACCAGTTATAAAAATAAATAAATAATAATATATATTATTTTATATATATGATAAAGAAATAGAAAAATAAAATGAAAAATAAAAATACAGAAATAGACTACTAGTAGCTCCTGGCATATTGAAATAGTGGACGTGCGGGAAAAGTACTGCGGCTAACTTCTGTGGGTGGTTGTACAGGTAGAGTTTGGCATAGTAATTGAGAATAAAATCAGAAATTAAAGTAAATAACTAGGTAGTGCGTCTCCTCCCCCTCTGCTTCGCTTCCTCTCCCCATGAAGTCACTCCCCTATCTTTTAATCTTATTTTTTATTCAATTAAAACTTTAATTCTTAATGAGGCAGGAGGGGCTCATCTTTCAGTCGCCGCTGGACCGTAGCGAAGGCTGATGGATTGAATTTATATGGCGTTTTTCTCGTACTCCAAGCGCTTATACAGGGTTCCAGCTATCATTCATTCACACACAGTCATACCGGTGGTGGTGAGCCATTCAGCGCCGACCGGTAAGAAAAATTTCAGTCTAATCGGAGGTCAACCTTGAGATGCAAAAATAGACATCAATAAATGATTTTGTCTCTTAAGAAACATACCGACCTTGTCTTCAGTGTCTTTCCTGTTAGGTCACAGGTGAGACTGCTTCGTGTTTGCCTTAGTGGCTCACACAGAGGGTGCACTTTAATAAATAAGTGAGACCACAAACAGTACTTTTATCTGAAAATGTTTGAGCTGGGCCACAAAACATTTTTTCTCGACCCAGTCCACTTATAGAGGAAGATGACACTCACATGCAGCTGTGAGAGTGCCAAACCTCTTTTCCTTCTACTTGATGCATAACGATCTCAAATGAGTGTAAGGGCTCAGAGGTGTTCCCATAATGCTTATGACACATAATACATAATGCTTATGACACACATAATGCTTATGACACACACCATTGTCTTTTATATGAAAAGGTTGGGTGGTCCTCCCCAGTGGCGTGCACAGGTAGACCTGAAGTGGTGCTGAAGCACTTGCCCTTTTCCCCTGACCCAATCAAGTGCCCTTTTGAAAAAAATAAAATAAAAGAAAAATTAAAGTTCGTTTTTTTTTACAGTGTATGTGGCCCATGCCGACATTGTCATCTATAAATGCTCAACGATTAAAAACGTTTGACAATAATGCCCCAATAAATATGCCCCCCTCCTCCTCCTCCGCACACACTTCCTTTGTCAACGTGAACGGGCAGAGTGGACAAACGGAGGCGCGTTACCGCAGCAGTTCACAGCTGCTGCACACACACACCTACTCCCTGGCCTGCCGAGAAGCCCCTGACTGCGGCCCGCAGCCAACGTTGAGGGGGAGGAGACATTGAGGGGGCCGGCACATTGAGGGGGGGGAGCCTAAGACCACATTGAGGGGGACGGCGCTCAGTCTCTCACATTCACTCCTCAAGCAGGCTAATGCAAGCGCTATGTTAAGCTAGCGGGAGCCCACGCTGTTAATTAAATACAAACACATGGCACGGGAGTGTTGTGACTGGCTATCTTTCTTGCAGGGTACCTATTACAATGTTAAACGTAGCCTATACTACTTGCTGTAGTTTGGTCTGACTTTGGCAGTTGGCATTGTTACATCCGTAGTAATACCAAAATAAGAGTCCTTGTTACATCCAGTTTAGCAATATCAAAATAAGAGTCCTGCATGGAGCAGTAGCATACAGGGAATGGGCCCTTTTTCTGCCAGCGATCACACCATTTTTGATCAAAGATGTGGTTTTACTTCATATTTTTAACTAAAATCAATATTCTTATGATTGCCATAAATATTTAAGACATAGTTAAACAAACAGTATATATTTTTTATAAGCTTAAAGGAATACATACCATAAAGGTGTGACAGAGTTGAAACTAGGGTAACAGGGTTGAAAATGGTAACGGGGTTGAAGGGGACATATACAAATTAGAGTTTATTTTAGACTCAAATTGCTTTCAACATGCATTAGGTAAAAACAATTCTAATAATTCATTTTAATGAATAGATAACTTCACGATCACAGTACCGGATTGGTGGAATGACTCGAATAAATTTTGTGAAACAACATTTTATCAAGCTGACCTGGCATATTAAATACCCCTTTCTTGTGAAGAGTGAAGACCCATAGCTATTATGGATTGTATCCACAGAATATACATGCTGTTACAGCCATCCTGTTCTTTACCTTGAATATGTGTGTATTAATTATTAGTAATATTAATTGAATTATTCGATGGCAAGGGGCGTGTTTTGGGCCGCAAATTCGCCTGAGAATGGCAGCCGGTGTCAGTCTGGCAATGTCACAATCAAGTGCAGACACTGTGGAAACATAAGTTTGACCGCTTTAATTTAAATGTTTGTTTTCCAGCACCTTAACACCGTATATTAAACACCACAGTTAATGCCCAGGAGGCATCGCTTCGCCTTGCTGTGCATACATGTATCCATGATCAGTTAAAGCCTCAAAGTGTTATATGCCTGGAAAATCCTGTCCTTGTTCAGGAAGGAAATCTTTTCAGTAAGGGTTCACAAGTGTCATCTATAGTCTACTGACAGCAGTGTGTGTCTGGAAATATTGTAAAAAATGCAATTAATCATTTAACAATTCAAACATCTTTATTTTAAGATACTTTTGTTATTGAGTCACATTTTAGGTCAGCCCTGAAACACTACAGCTTGTGAAAATAAACAATATTAACGGTTTTAATAGATTGTGCAATTGTCCCTTTGTTGCTGTTAAAATAGACTCATCCATAGTGAATTATGGTGACTATGGCAAGAGAGAGTATAAGGTAAAAATAAGGACAATATGTGTTCTTTGATTGTTCTACACTTTATTGATTAGTTATCTTTTCTGTTAATAGTTTACTATGTATTTTTTGTAGTTGTTATTTTTACATTGTTCTGTTGAATAATAAGACTGTTCTTAGGGCTGCTGTGATTGGTGTAACTTAATGTGCGTCACACCTGTACCATTTAGTTATGTCTAATTGAGGTATATTTTTAAGCCTTAAATGTGGTCACATTGCATCTGTTAAGGTCATACCTTGGGGTCACAGTGACCCCTTCATAGTTCCCCATATCTTATTTTGACTCTTACTTAATTCATAGGCAGCTGGGCCTGCAACCGTCACAGACAGACAGGTACAGGAGTTCTCTTTAGCACATGTCACATTGTTTACAGTGCACACTTAATCATTTTACATACATATATACTTGCTTTTGTAAGTATAGATCTCATTGCTGACCCTTGGGAGACACAACACTAATTTAACACTCACAGGATCATCTATGTCCTCATAAGTGAACTGTTACAAGATAGCAAAAGCAATCAACATAGTAGGAAGGGATGTCCATTGTTAACCTGTTGACCTTTAAGAAGATATTTAACCGGTTAATACTATAGGTTAAACATAAAATTATCTAAATGTTTCTTATATCCGGTTATTATTCCAAGTAGGGCTTATGCTACTGCTGGGCTACCGCTAGCTTAACGGCTGCAGCGGACCTCTACAAGTGAATGTGTGAGAAAGAGACGGACAAGCAGACAGCGAGCGCCTGCTCAAGCTCCCCCCCCTCAATGTGCCGGCCCCCTCAATGTCTCCTCCCCCTCAACGTCTCCTCCCCCTCAACGTCCGTCTGCGGGCCGCAGTCAGGGGTACTTGGGCCTGCCCTGCCCCACCAGCGAGGTAACACATACATTAATGGAGTCAAGAGTGTATTGTTTGCCCCCTAAGCCTCAGTTTCCAAGCTATAACTTGCATTTATTTGTCTCTGTTATAAAGTAGCCTCTATCATCAGTGGCGTGCACAGACATTTTCGGGGGCAGGTGCTCAGTGCAAAAAAAGGGCACGATATATTCTGTCGATGAATGACCAAATCATATTAAGGTTATTTGTACAAAATCCCCCCCTGGCCTAATGACTTTTAATACCCGGCCACACATACAGTGTTTCTCAAAGGAATTTGGGAGACTTAAGAAAAATTTGAACCTTTAAAAGTAAAATTCATCAATCTGGTGCACTTTGAGAAGGAAGCTAAGGCTAAATCACCTGTGTCAATGTGGGCTATTTAGTACTATTTTCTGCAATAATTTGGTGACACAGAATTACCAAAAAGCAGGAAGAAAAAATTGACATATATGAAAAAAAAACAGTCAGCTTCGGATTTTTTTAAATAATCCCTTATCCCGAATTCTCTCTTTGAAGTCTTTGTTAGGCCCCTGATCTCCGTACTAATAATATCCTATTAAGGTAAATACAAGATTACTGCAAGTCTTGTAACATAGAAATAACTTATGTTTGGGACAAAATAATATAATTAGCTTATATAGCTTCATGACTGATTTAATTTTAAAATAAAATGTGTGGACAGCTTTTAAGATATTTCAATAACATTTGAGGAACAGTTCAACATTAAAATCTGAGCTTTAAAAGGCCCTGAACAGTTAACATGACTCTGGTCTTGACTCTGACCTTTCATCTTCATCTTCCTCCTTGCTGCTGGTGGATGCTTTCATCCAGGAGAGCAGAGAGCTGCTCCCCTGGGCTGCCTGCTGCAGCTCCCTTTCTTTTTCCTTTTTAACCTCTCCTTTCTAGGCATTATACTGCAATTTGTAAATAAAAAGAGACAAGAGACCAACCATATGAATAAGACTGCTTGGTTACATTACAACAAGGCACAAGGCTACTGTTTCTGCAATTGGGAATTGCCTGTTTGTCATTTAGCAAATAAATTACTGCAAGTGTTAATTATGTAGCCTAAAGTAAACCTAAACAATACTGATAGATTCACATGCTGTACCAATGACAAACTCTGCCGACATTAGTTGTGTTCATCACGTCATATCTTTTTTTTTTTTTTTTTTTTGGGCTAGCTTGTTAAGCAGGGTCAGTTGGCTAATTTATGCTCAGCTGTGTGGCGCTGCATGACTCCTCCCTTAAAGAGAGACGTGACGCACATTGCAACACAAAGCCTTGACCGGGAAGCTTCCTCATTATTTAACAGAAATGCTGCAAATCTCAGATGGGCTTTATCAGACCCGCTACACTGACATGCTTATGCTTTATGTCCCACAAGCCCGGTCTGAGCTGGGAAAGACAGCTTTTAGCTTCAGTGCCCCTGACTCCTGGAACAACTTACAGCAACAAATTAAAATAAATAACTTCATATCCTTTAACCAATTTAAACAAACTATCTTAAATCTGCCAAACTCTACCTGTAACTGTTTTAATTAGGCTATATTGTACTTTCACCCATTTAATTTTAATTGCTGCCACTTAATCTTCACCACTGTGTAAATGTTTCAATTGTTTTTCTCTTCACCTGTTGTTGTGTATTTGATGTATTTGCGTTGAATATTGTTTATGTATTGTTGTTTTTCCTTTGAATTTGTTTGAACTCGACGTCATTGTAAATGAGGGTCACCCCTCAATTGGTCTCTCGAGGATAAATAAAAGTTAAATGAAAAAAAAATGAAAAAATAAAGGACAACTCTATTCTAGTAGTGCAGTTGGATGATGGAAAATGACTCTGCTACAAGTTAAAGACATACATGGAAATGTGTCTTCTTAAAATTGAATAATACCACTTTTAGCTCAATTTAGTCACAGCAACTATTATAGTATTGTGTATTGTATCATTAGGTCTGATGCTTGGCTTAAGGACTTTGCATTCGCTAAATAAATGAGGTCTGTTACATTACTTTACACAGTATTTTACTGCTGTAGTAGGTTGAAATGGAGCTAGTTAAGCACCCCATTTTGTGATTTTCATTTTATTAAATAAGTTCATGTACATTTCCTTTTACAAAGTATGTGCTTAACTATATGTACTTACTTTCCACCACTGGAAATTAATTGATGCATTATTATATGAGATGCTACTCTTATAACTTTTATATTTGGATTATTATAATTTATTTTTATTTTTTTAAGTTTGACATTTGTCACAATCAATTTAGGTTATGGGAGCTTCAGCCTGAGTTCTTGCCTCTGGTGACCTTCTATCTCTAGACTAGATTCAAGGATTTTTAAGGGGATCTTTGCAAATGCCAACTCTCCTCCTCATGGAGCTCCTTTTTGTGCTGGCTGTCTATCACTTGGTGTGTACAAAAGTGTTTTCTATTATTATTGTTATTATTATTGCTGTTTGAAGGACTCCGAAAATGTATTTCTTTTGACTCTGTGGGGAATGTTTACAAAGTCTCTACCCTCGACCATCATTTATTGGTTCTCTATCACTTGAAGCCAGTCATTGCCCAGTGTGAATTGTCTGCTCTGTGTGAAAGTTTGTGTGTGTGTGTGTGTGTGTGTGTGTGTGTGTGTGTGTGTGTGTGTGTGTGTGTGTGTGTGTGTGTGTGTGTGTGTGTGTGTGTCTGTGTGTGTGTGGCTTCTCACTGCCGTTACATAATTCAATAACCTGGCTCAAAGGGTAGTTAGGGTGTGCAGACAAAGCCGACGGTATCCTCTATAAATTCTGTAAACAAGGGACAAAAACTAAATAAAAAACAACAATCTGGAAATAAAGCAATGGTTCGATGGCAGTGGCGGATAAACAACAGTAAACCAATGTGTGTGTATATGTGGGAATATACCTACAGCATCTCATTATGTCAGTTAATCTCTGTCAAATCTCTTATGTCATCGTGGGTAGATGACAAACAGGTGACACTTCCTGTTGCGCCCTCCACTATCCTTTTCCCCCCAGACAATTTCCGAATTGTACATTCATACATGAAAATGATTTCCGCCTCCATCGGTTGACTAGCTGTGCTCTGTCTTAGTCTTCCACGGAGGCATCAAGGCAAGGCAAGGCAAGTTTATTAATTTAGCACAATCTAGACACAAGGCCATTCAAAGTGCTTTACAGGGGCAAGATTAAAATACACAATACACATTAGAAAAGTGAATGAATAAAACATTTAAAAGCGAATGAATAGAAATAGAACATTTTAATAAAATAAAAATGGAAACAGAAAAGTCTTCAGACTTGATTTAAAAGAGCTGAGAGTTGCAGCAGACCTCAAGTTCTCTGGGAGTTTGTTCCAGATATTTGGTGCATAAAAACTAAAAGCTGCTTCTCCTTGTTTAGTCCTAACTCTGGGGACTGTAAGCAGACCTGTCCCAGATGACCTAAGGGCTCTGGACGGCTCATAACGTATCAGCAGATCAGTAATGTATTTAGCACATGCACAGGTAGGTGTGTGTGTGTGTGTGTGTGTGTGTGTGTGTGTGTGTGTGTGTGTGTGTGTGTGTGTGTGTGTGTGTGTGTGTGTGTGTGTGTGTGTGTGTGTGTGTGTGTGTTTCAAAGTCATGCAACATTCTTCACAACAAAGGTCAAACATCAAAATGAAGTAGCATTAAGCAAAACACATATTTGCCTACGACAGGTGCACATGTATCTGAGGGATATGGGGTGATGTCATCAAAAACATGGAGGAGGTTCTTTCTGATGGAGTTCAAGAGAAACAGCAACTGGAGGAAGAAATAAGATGGATCCCCTGGAGCATACCTACACAAATATGTAGAGTAGAGAACATACAAGCACACACACACAAACACACAAACACACAGATGTTTATTAATATGCACTGTCCCTGTCAAGTAAACAAAAATAAATTAAACACACACACACACACACACACACACACACACACTTACTACCAGAATGGGTTTCATAACATATTTCAATCACTGCAGATTTGCCTATTCGTGGGCAGCCCTTTGTACCATTTCTACCATGTGGGTGTAACAGAAATCTGAAAGTTTGTATCCTCTCGACATGGCTGCCATAGATACCAGGCTGATTGTGTAGTAACATAATGATTACACATGCTTTTGTGTGTGGCTGTACATCCTCAAAGGCAAAGTTGAAACAGAATTAAGCCCAAAAAAGGCTCTGATTTAGGGGGTAGATTTGGCATCCATAGAAGCGTCAAAGCAAAGGTATTAAGAGCAAGATGTTGATCTTTAAATCCACATATAGCCTTTGCATTATAGGGGAAGGTGGGGTGATTTGTGCATTTTGGAAGTTGCAAAACCCCTTGTTTCTAGAAAACCGTGGAAGAAATTGGAAATGTGACCACATATTTAAGAAGAGCCATCCATTTGACTCATCCTGTAAAGAAGGGAGACACAAGGAATAAGATATAAGCACATTTAAGCTCAAAAAACTGTGTTTTGCCTTTCAAAGTAAAATTTCCATGATCAAGGTTTTTTGATTATTGTGTCTGAACAATTATAGACACGTTTGAAAACATTTGACACATGTTTTAGTGCTTTGGTATGCTACACTTTGAGTCTATATAGTTAGCACAATGTCAACCCTAAATTGCTGCATCATGCCTATTATCCAAAATTCTGGGGATGGGGTGATTTGTGCGCAAGGGCCTGGGTGAGTTATAAGTAAGTAAGTAAGTAAAATGTATTTATAAAAGCACATTTATGACAGTTTGCACTGTCCAAAGTGCTGTACATAGTGCATTCAGTAGGTAAACAATGAAGGTAAAATAACAATAACCAAAATAAAAGACGTAAAGCCCATACATCCACATAAACACAGATAGTAGTGCAGAGGTAAGTAAGTAGTGCAGAGGTTAATGGGGAGGAAACACCAGGGTGTACATATGGGTTTTGAGCCTTGATTTAAAGGCAGAAATGTAGGGGGAATCACATTTGTCAGGTGGCAGTTGGTTCCACAAGCACGGAGCAACTAGTGCAAAGTACATTTCTGAGAGTTGTGCCAGTGGCATGGCTGTATACGCTGGTCACCAAAAGAAAGTGATAGTCTACAGTAGCTCAGGAGAGAGTGACATCTCAATTCCACTTAACGACACCACTGATGAGAGTTCAGATGGCCAGAAAGATGATGATGGTGACTTTGTCATTGTGACACAATGACGCACAAATCACCCCACTACGTGGGGTGATTTGTGCGACAAGACAACTTTTTTTCCGAAAGCTATATTTCTTAAACAGTTTATTCCAGATCCAAAGTTTTTATTGCCAGGGATGCACAACATCCTGAAATATATGTACATATTTGAGTTGGAGACATAACTGTCAAGGCCTCACTTTAAAATCACTTTGAGTAAAAAGTTGCACAAATCACCCCACCTTCCCCTACCCTTTAAAGTAGGATTAGATTAGGAGGATATATGTCCCACATCGATAAAAGGGCCTTAAAATTAATCCCTTGTTAACCTATAGGAACAATACACTGACGTTCACGGCAGAGAAAGGAAAGGTTGCAAATGCAAAAATCACAACATAATTACACATTATTTTGGTATTCTGTGCATCCCACATATTGATAGAAAGGTAATTGTGCCTTTCTATCAATATGCGATAGAAAGGCAAAATAACCCTAGCCCTAACCCTCTAACCCTAACCTTTTGTCTTTGTCATTTTGCCTCTAGCCCCTGTGTTAACCATATAACTGTATTGGAATCTGTATTAATGTATACAGAGTATAAAAGGAAGCACAATACATGGACAATCCTGAGAATGCAAAGGTTGCCCGTTTTGAACATAAGTGCAAAGTTCACAACCTCACAGCTTCAACATTTCTCTGTAAAACCCTCTCAGTGAAGACATTACATTTACATTAGTCTGGCTTGACCACTCCCGCCAGCGTCTATTAAGCGCTGGCGTCGGCAAACAACGCTACGCCTCCATTGGCTGCTTCCCGGGGTTAGCCCCGCCGTAGATGATTGTGATTGGTTTAAATAAATAAAAACAGGCCAGCCCAGTTTCCCCCCGAATAGACGGCTCTAAACGGAGTGCTTCCAGACCATACTACTTGCTGTAGTTTGGTCTGGCTTTGCGAGACTACATTTACATTGACAGGAGCATAGCGGGGAGATGTCGTGAACATCTCGGGGCCCCTCACCGCAGTTGTGACACGGAACACAAAGGGATCTTAGGATCACAGGGAAAGCCTCTGTAATCCAGACTTAATACTGTCATATTCCCTCTCTCTCTTTAAACTGAGCTTTCCTCTTTGGGGTTGACTCGGTCTTGATATTACAGTAACAAATAAACACAAATCTATTTTGTGATTATATAATTTGTAATGCAATAAGAGAGACGCGCGCGCGTGTGTCGGAGGGAGAGTGCCAGCACGTAGTCGCAGCCCTGTTTCAAATGCTTTACAAACGGTCCACTTTAACATTATTTAAATGTAGGGAGAAGCCCAAACGTTAGTTAGCTAACACTCGTTAGTGTTTTTTAGTGTTCATGGGTGTAGAAGACTATCGTACTTCTCTAGCTGCGTGATGTGAGCTTCGAGATTTTCAGTTAGGGGCCTGGCTAAATAAGGTTAACTGTAGTTGACATGAATCAATCGTGTTTTTCTTCATTACATGATTCATTCTTGTCCATAATACGTGATTAGAAGAAAATTCAGATCAACTAGCCTATAAACGTGCACGTTAATCCAATGAGAAGTGGGTTAATCAAACAGCAGGTCTGGCGCAGCATGTTCTGGCAAGGTAATTACAAGAAGCAAGTTGAAGATAAATGCATAGCTTTAAATATAGCATGTGATTTATCTGCCTCTATAAATGACGAATTTACTATCCGTATTTGGGTTCATATCATGTAGCCTAATATTTGAAGCAGTTTCTTACTTTTTTATTTTTATTTTTTTGTTGAATTTATCAAACACATGCTCATCTACATTAAGTTGAGTAACTCTGTGCCCGGAGCAGGTGATTGCTCCAGCCCAGAGCAGGTGCTGTGGTGGCACTTCACCCAGCTGGACTTGGACTTCAGTGGGCAGCTGAGCGAGCGAGGCGCGGCCGCTACTGAGGTTTCTGTGTCGCAGTGTCAAGCCGCAACGATGCGCCAAGAAGTTCAGCCAGTACTGTGATCGGGACGGAGACAGGGGGCTAACCATGGAGGAACTAAGGGCCTGTCTGGGACTATGAGAGGTGTGTGTGTGTGTGTGTGTGTGTGTGTGTGTGTGTGTGTGTGTGTGTGTGTGTGTGTGTGTGTGTGTGTGCGTGTGTGTGTGTGTGTGTGCGTGCGTGTGTGTGTGTGTGTGTGTGTGTGTGTAACTACAGCTACTGAAATGCATACTTAAAATATAAATATTGCTTGTGTTTTTAACATTTTAAAACTGCTTATCTTCTTTTATTGAACCAGAAATACATCTGAACTCTAGCTGCAGTCCCCATCCTCTGAGATGACACATGTCTTTGCAATATATGGTACGTTAATTTAATTTGGTTGATCTAGTGTCAGAAGTACACACATAGAAACATTGAGGATTAGTTATTTAGCTTGAATGCAGTATTAATAATAATAATATTAATAAAATAATAATAATAATAATAATAATAATAATAATAATAATAATAATAATAATAATAATAATAATAATAATTGATAGGATTTATATAGCGCTTTTTTGGAGGTCACTCAAAGACGCTTGTTATTCAAATGTTTTAGTTTCAACTGCTGTATTTTTGCAGACTGAATTCACTTGTATTCCACAGGATACTAGTCCTTATGTGGTCATTTTTGGTATATGAAGCCCTGTTAGCTGATTTCCACCAATTTTCTCTGCTTAATGTTTGATATTGCATTGTACTGTTTATACACACCACTCATCATCACCTTTTTCACAATACTATTAAAAGTGCTTTGGCAATTCAATGGACATACAGGTGCATCTACCAAAATCCTTATTCCATGAGGTTAAGCCATAATAATAAAAATTAAAACAAAAGAAAGGTCTGACATATTTGAGTAATGAATCTGGAACTCACTTTTGAATGGACTTTTCCGTGCTTTTCTAATATTTGTAGATGCACCTGTTTTCCCTACAGTTCTGAACATGATTTGAGATGTCACACCTCCTGATTGTCCCAGTGCCCATGTAAACATATCTAGCTTTGAGGATGTGTTACAGTAACATGCTTAGAAAGGAGAGCCTTTGGTTTCAGACTTCTAAACAGATGGCCACCTCTGTTTACTGAGTGCGCATACAGAAGAACAAGATGTTGCCAAATCAAATATAATAGTTTTGACCAGTTGCTTTCTCTCAATTGATAGTTATTTAACAACTTTATAATTCATTGTTCATTCTTCTTGTACTTTGATGTTCTGATAGGGATAGTGACATGTGCATTAATGTGTTCCAGATTGATAAGGAGTTCCACCACATATCAACCGGTCCTCTAGTTTCTACATTCTTTGCTGCTCTCGACCAGATCTCCCCGTGCCTGATGGAGATATCTCGATGTAAAGGTGGAGCAGCTGGAAAAATGGTGCATATTTACAAGGTGTGTATTGAAAAGGGTTGATCTATTTAGTGTTCAGTTTTAAACATCCTTAATAATATTGACTATTTGAATATATTTTGTTCAGTGCTGGGCAGAAGTCATGAATTCAAGCACAAATAAATGAAAATTGTATGTATTTTATCCCACAGGACACAGACACAGAGGCCAGTGCTTCCATGGTGCAAACTGCTGGGAGTGTCTTACAGAAGGAGGGTGTGGAGCCTGGAGATGACCCAGACCAGAGGACAGCGGCGTCCTGTTTGAATGTGTGAGTCCTCATTCATTTGGGCAATATTGGGCTTTAACATGAGCTATCCACCAGAACGCATATGAACTAGGGCTGTCAAGCGATTAAAAAAAATAATCTAATTAATTACAGGCTCTGTGATTAATTAATCTAAATTAATCGCATACTTTTATGACACTTTTATACCTGTTTATAAACAGCTGTATAGCCTGCTAGTCTCTCTCTCTCGCTCTCTCTCTCTCTCTCTCTCGCTCTCTCTCTCTCACTCTCTCTCTCTCCGTCTCTCGTAACTTCTGTCTCCACAACAGACAGCGCTGCACTGCCACAGATGCTTATGCCGATTCATTCACCATCGTCGTACTCATAGGCAAAAATATTGAGAGACACGCACACACACACACACACACACACACACACGTTTACGCGGACGACGAGACAGCTAGCAAACAAAATTGAGACACAGGGAGAAAGATTGAGAGATACTGTTTTGAACCTAGCCTACATTGTTGCACCCACTAAATCAATAATGCACAGACACTGGCTGCGGAGAATAAAGTAAGATGTCTTCCTACCTTCATGCTTATTAAACCGTCTATAGAGCCCTCGGCCCCCTGTTTCTCTCTTTACTTTTCTCCCTTTCACCCGCGCGGGCTGTGTCTGCTTCAGGTGCAGCTCGGTGCAGCTACGCACCACTTTTGCAGCGGGTCAAAGGGCATTATAGAAGTGCGATTAATCTGCGTTAATTTTTTTAATCGCGTTAATTTTTCTGTGATTAATTAATCGAAATTAACGCGTTAATTTGACAGCCCTAATATGAACTTTTGAAGGGATGCAGAAGATTCTTCTGAATCTGGATGGGCAGAGGTTGTCATCCAAGGCACAGTTCCTGAGAAAATAAGCTCATTGAGTACATCTGCTCTATAATGCATGGTTTTATTTATTTGTGCTTTTAAGTTTAAAATGCTAATTCATACAAATGTTCCGAAGGACCGAGAATGTTGGTCAGGTTGAAATTTCTTTGTTGGGCAGACTTGCATCTCTACGGTAGTATTAGGGCCAAGAGGGGGGAAAACATTTGCGTAAGGATTTTTTTTTCTTTCATTATGCACAAAGTCAAAATAAAAATGAATTGTCTGCCTTATGACCACAGCAAAGATGAAAACGTTTGGGTTTAAATAACGTTTTACTAAAGAGTTATTGATACCAGAAGTTCAGAACATTGTATTTCGTCTTTTTTATCGTCATTGTATTTTCTTGACTTTTATCGACTTGAGGTGCTAGTTTTCTCTCTTTCTCCCATGGACCTAATACTCTTCCATACTTCTCTGTTAAAACTGTGATTAAATGCATATTCCAGTCATGTGCAGATCTTGCTGAGTGATATCTTACCTGTTTTTCCTATGGGCCAAGAATATATTGTAGGTTACAGTGTCTCTTATTTAATTTCTTTATTTATATATATTTTTTTTTATTACATTTTGCACTTAGACCATAAGAACTCGCAAATACTGTAAGATTGTATGATGATTGTATGAAACTGAACAGAAGGAGCCTGACTCTGATAACCACCCGGGCTCATGCAATATCTGCAAGAACCAGTCAGCCAGTCAGGCCTATAATCCACTTCCCATCCCATATCCTATTGTTATTTAATGCTAATGTCCATCTCCCTTTCTTCCTGCAGACTTAGGGGCACTTTACACGACAACACGAAACGGTGCAAACGCGGAAAAATTCCCGCGGTTGCACTATATCATGTACATGAAAACAGCAAACGCAAGCATGAAACCGCAAGTTTTTGAGATCACCTCCCAGGGAGGATTTTTTGGAAAACACGACAGTCTTGGTTTCTTGCAAACACCGAAACCATTTTCCCTGGTAACGCTGACGTCACGGCTCCACTTCACGTAAGCATAGTCTATAACATTTGCTGTCAAAATACCCACACGCGAGTTATAAAGTGCTCTATTTGTGCTCTGCCGCTTTTTCTAGCAAAATAAACGTGTGTAGTTTCTATATGACAGGGACACGGCTCTCTCTACATTAAAAAACACTATCCATAGTTCAGCGTGCAGCGGTTAAGTTACTGTTCAACAAAAGGAGCATTAAGGCTACAGCTTCACAGTAAAATCATTTCACTGGCTAAACATTAATAGCATTTCACCGGACAAACGTGAGTTGACTTTTATTTTGAAGTACGCCTAACAGGAAAGTAGCCGCTCACAAAGCCCCTTCACTACCAGCATGTCTTATGTTTTCACGAGTTCAATGCGGTGAAATAAGAGGACAGAAAGCTTGTCATTTACAATAGCAATCGCTTTATGAACGTTAGTGGCATTCATTTTCGGTTACAGTAAGGTTTTATGCATCAAATTGTACCGGAAAAGCTATCTACTACTACCTTGTACCGACAACTGCTGGCCTGGCATGCTTACTACAGCGATTTCGTCCCATTTCCTCTGAAAACATGTGTACGAGGGAAGATGTCCGATAAATTGTGTCTGAACAGGTTTTTTTTTTAAACCAAAAACGGGAAAACTGTCACGTTTTCACCGTGAGAACAGGGCCTCAAGCTTTTATCCCCTATCTTCCAGGGACACACGTCTACATTTAATTAGTGCTTGTTCTACTTGTGCTTTTATCTGAGAACCTCTCTCTGCCTTTCTAAGCCACTCCATCACTGTTGATTACGGCTGTATTTCCAGTTCTTAGTCAGTCGTCTTCCCCTGTGGCAGTGAGTAAACGTTCACGGTGAAAAGCAACTCTAGAGGCCTTTCTCTATCTGCAGATAACACAAGGAGACAACACATGTTTTTTTTTAAAGATATTTTTTTCGATAGTGTAGAGAGAGCTGAAATGGGGCAGAGAGGGGAGTGACATGCAGAGACCGACCGCGGGCTGGAATCGAACCCGGGTCCGCTGCTGGCCGAGGCCCATGGGGGGACGCCCTACCAACTGAGCTAAGGGCGCCACAAGACAACACATGTCTTAGCAGACCAAGAAATGCTCTATTTAGGATAAAGTTCAACAGCCACAAATAAATAAAAATGGGAGGGGGGGGGGGTGGCAGAAGTGTGTCAATGACAGTCAAACAGCTGCTGTATTAAGGTGATATCAGCTATTTTGGGCCATCAGGTAAAATGGGCCAATGAGGTCAGGGTAAGGGGCTAGCTAGGGAATGCATCTTAAAGCTCCCTTATTATACACTTTTCGGTTCTATTATACACCATATTATATGGTCTTAGTGGTCCCTAATACGTTTTTCTTTAATTGTTTGCTGAAAAAAACTTTCAGATAATTTATTGTACTATGCTGATGTTCAGCTAATCTCACAATGGCCTATTTTTTAAAAAGAGCTGCAGCTCCCCTCGTAAATATACAATCTTTGAGCTCACCCCGCGCCCTGTCCGGAAGCGAAGCCAGATACGCCTCGCCCTCTGTCTGTCAGGGCCGTGGACCAATAAGAAATAGGGGTGTGGGCTGCACAGTGGAAGCTTCTGGCTGTCCAGTTTTTGAGGTCAGAAACGAGGAGAATTCTGACTGGAGTATATTGGGGGGGAGGGGTGGGGGTTTCAGAAAGGGGGAGAGTGAGAAAAGGAGAGATTGTTATTTTTTTAAATATTTTGGCAGTCTCTAGGCACACCGTGGACCCATGGATATTAGGGGTGTAACGGTACACTAAAGTCACGGTTCGGTACGTACCTCGGTTTTGAAGTCACGGTACCGTACAGTACGGTACGGTTCATAGTTAACGGAGAATGAACAGCTTTAGCTGTCAGTAACTAGCTGACAGTAACATATATTTATTTTGAATTGTTTTAGTTTTACAGTCTCTAGTGTTTTCTCTCTGATGATGGCGTTTCCTCAGCGCAGTTTCCTTCCTGTTTTTAATGAATTTCTTATTTTGGGGTATGGATGGGTGGGAGGGGGAATGTTTTTGCCTGTATGCATATCTCTGGGTAGGAGGTGTGGGGGGGGAGTTGTATTAAGCACTTTGTGTTACATTTGATTCTATGAAAAGTGCTATATAAATAAAGTTTGATTGATTGATATGAAAAAAATGCATAACAAATATAAAAATACTGCTGCAATTCTCCAATAAATCAAATACTTATTAAATACTAGTGTAGGTGCAGCATAAACTAAAATTGCAATGAAAAACTAGAAAATCCCGCGGAGATTTTGAAAGTACGGGCCGCCCATGTAAATCGGGGAAGAAAAAAATCACGACTGACCCCTATGGTCCGAGAGACTTTATCGTAGAGCAACATGAGCTGTACATGTCTGACACATAATAAGTCAATCAGAGTCAGGGGGAAAGGGGCGTGGCCTGTCAAACATTGCATTGGTGAATTATGTTTTTCGCATTTGTGGCGCCCCCTATGGGTTAACCTCGACAAGCTTAGAGGGCCATGCTACCACATGTCTTCTGCACATATCCTGCAAGTTTCATGATGATAGGACCTATGGTCAATGAGTTATGGCCAATTTTTAATTAAGCCCCGCCCCTGCGTAAACGTTTTAGTCAATGGTGGCCATGTTTTTCAAGCTATCCTACTAATATTTTTCGGAGACGTGCGTCATCGTCCCCCGGGGCTTTGGCAGACATATGGTGTTGATAGAGTAAAACTTGAAAAAGTTGTGGATAACACCCTGTTTTTCAGTTTATGCTAATTAGCGGGAAATATTCCCAGGCGGACTTTTATGGTCCCAGAGGCTTTTTTGTAGAGCACCCAAACATACACCTGTGTGAGAAATTTCAAGTCAATCGGATTTACGGTGTGCGGGGCGTGGCCTCTCAAACTTTCTTCAGTCAGGGCTTAATAACAGCGCCCCCTAGCAGAAATTAAAAAAACTGTCCGAGAGGCTATATTGTAGAGCACCATGAGCTGTACAAGTGTAATCAATTTCAAGTCAATCAGAGTCGGTTGACATTTGTGGCGCCCCCTATGGGTTAATCTTGATAAGCTTCGAGGGACATGCTACCACATGACTTCTGCACATACCCAGCAAGTTTGATGATGATAGGACCTATGGTTAAGGAGTTATGGCCAATTAGTTAATAAGCCCCGCCCCTGCGTAAACGTTTTGGGCAATGGCGGCGAAAAAAAAATCATGGCTGACCCCTATTGTCCGAGAGGCTATATTGTAGAGCACCATGAGCTGTACATGTGTAAGAAATGTCAAGTCAATCAGAGTCAGGGGGCATTTGTGGCGCCCCCTATGGGTTAATCTCGATAAGCTTCGAGGGACATGCTACCACATGACTTCTGCACATACCCAGCAAGTTTGATGATGATAGGACCTATGGTTAAGGCCAATTAGTTAATAAGCCCCGCCCCTGCGTAAACTTTTTGGTCAATGGCGGCCATGTTTTTCAAGTTGTCCTACTAATCTTTTACGGGTATGTTTATTGTAGTCCCCCGGGGCTTCACGAGAAATTTGGTGTTGATACAGTAAAATTTCAGCAAGTTGTGGATAACACCCTGTTTTTCAGTTTAGCGTACAATATTTCCTGAAGAATTTTTATGGTCCCAGAGGCTTTTTTGTAGAGCACCCTAACAAACACCTGTGCGAGAAATTTCAAGTCAATCGGAGTTACGGTGTGCGGGGCGTGGCCTCTCAAACTTTCTTCAGTCGGGGCTTTATAACAGCGCCCCTTAGCGGAAATTCAAAAAACTGTATGATAGCACACCCCGTGGGGCGGGGACGCACGTTGTGTGGAATTTTTGCTTTTCTACGTGCAACGGTGTGGGAGGAGAAGCAGCTAGAAAATGTGAGGAAGAAGTCAGAAGAAGAAGTAAGAAGTAAGAATAAGTATGGTGGAGAGTAATAATTACGGGCCCTCAATACATTGAGGGCCCGTACTTAAATATAGTGTTAATGCTCAGCAGGCTCTGTAAGCTGGTGTAGACAAAGGGTATGTCATCTTTAAGGGTCTTTTTGACTTTAAAAAAAGAAAATATTGCTGCAGCTCTCTTAAACTCTAAAGTGCTCTTATAAATATAAAAAGTATCAAATAAAAGTGCTACTGCTGCATTAATTAAATGAAAGCTTGTTTATGTTCAGTAAAAAAAAGAAAATAATGTCTGGGTTTTGCCCAGCTCGTTTTTCTTCACAGTAATGGTGAGAGTAGCCAAACACCTGATGGTGCCTTTTCAAATGCGTATGCATGTTCGACGTGTTGCCTCCTACATAAGCGATCGCGGTGAAACAATAACCTGATTGAACGGATTTGAATGACAGGGGGGCGCCTGCAAGCCCCGGTTTCCTGTTGTCTTTTGCCATGCAGTTCGCTCTCTGTTCGAAAGCACTGTATCATTTTGACTTGCACTACTCATAGAGACTGTAAAAGACGGGGGGGGGGGGGGGCGCTGCTACTTCAACTGATAATAGTGATGCAAACGGAACACTAGAGCGGAGAGGTGTGTATCTCTTGCTCTGACTGCAGTTGGGAGGGACTGCTGCGTGAGGACTCGGCCGCCTGTCAGTGCTGTGGGACCAGGGGGAGTGGCCGTTGAGGCACCCGCTGCTTGTTTAGAAGTGTTAAGAGCGATACATGCTTTAGCGACAGCAGGGTCTCCAAAAGTCACCAATAACACTAGAAAAAGTAGCTAGATTGGTCGCTGGTCGCTTTTAAAAAAAAAAGAGTCGCCAGAGGGGTCCGAAAAGTTGCTGAATATAGCGGCTAAGTTGCTAACACTGCCTGACCCTCATGCTCACCATGGAGCTAATAGCATAGACATTATAGACATCCTTTATAATGTCTATGGCTAATAGACTCTCAATCGCTGGCTGCTACTGCGCAAGTGCGAGCCGAGCCGGAGGCTAAATGGTCCGGGGGGAACTCCGACGACAAGTTTTAAGTTCCACACCGCAAAACAAGCCTGTACATTCGCCATATAATAACGTTATGTACTCCACATACGGACCGCGGTCCACCTCTGTATCACCAAATACGTGCCTGTACCGTCACGGTACGGTACAAATACGTGTACCGTTACACCCCTAATGGATATGTTAGAACACATTTAAAAAGTGCATTTAGCATAATATGTGACTTTTAAGAGAGACCTGTTTCCATTCCCACACACACACACACACACACACACACACACACACACACACACACACACACACACACACACACACACACACACACACACACATTCATTCATACACCGATAGCAGCAGCAGCTACCACCAGGAGACATTTAGGGTTCAGTGTCTCTTTGCCCAGGGACACTTGGACATGTGACGGGGGACCGAACCACCGACCCTGTAGTTGAGGGTCGACCGCCCTACACACTTCACCACTGCCTCCCTAGTATTAATAGTAATTTATTTAATTCCTGTTTATCACATTTTTACATCAGAAATAAACTTTGAAAATAAACCGTTTACTTCAAGCAAATCTGTGGAACCAAGGAGCTGGTCCTCACTCTATCTGGATGGGACTCTGATTTTGATTCTGATTTTGAAAAACTTCACTCAGCTTTGTTCCCTGAGAAGGATTGTAACGTGAGTATTAAGTCATTTATTTCAGTTGTGGTAACACTTTACAATAAGACTACATTAATTAAATGCTAGTAAATGCTTAATTAAGGTTTAATAAGCATTAACTAAGCATTTATTTATTTAATTATTTCAGGACAATGCACATTGATAAACATAGTCATTCCAACATGTAAATGTGCCAGATTGTAGCCCAGGGGCTAATTTCCATCTGTTGTCCATAGGCAGGTGGATGTTACAGTAAAAGCAATACAAAAGATGTACAATAAATACATAACATGAAAAGGTTCTATAGAAAGCAAGGACAAACATAAGTATTGGTTAAAAAGGAAATACAATTCAATAGAAAGTGGGCCGATACAGTGCAGTGTTATATGTGGTTACATGTTTGGTTATCAGTAAGCCATGTCTTTATTTTGCGCTTAAAAGAGGCCAGTGTGGGACATGCCCTTATAGTTGGAGGTAGTGTGTTCCATAATGCAGTACCGGTAACGGAAAGGGTGTTATGGCTAAAAGCAGTTTTCCTGAAAGGAATCTCACAGTCCCTGTTTGCAACAGCTCTGGTGATCCGAGTCTGTTTGTACCTAATAAACTCTAGCAGTGGTGGTGGCGCCAGGCCATGTAGTACTTTGTAAATTAAGCATACACATGAGAATTTACAGAAATTATCGAAACTCAGTAAATTATATAAGCATTGTTAATAAATGCTTAATAACAACAAATTAAGCATTAACTAACTGTAAAGCTGAGTTTATACTTAACTAAGCATTAATTAACGAAACATTAACTTACAGTAAATAACTAAACATAGCTTACTTAATGCTTAATAGGCATTAACTTAGCTTTAACTAGCAGTTATTAATGTGGCCTTATTGTACAGTGTTACCTCAGTCCATAGTAACAGATTTTCTCATCAGGAATACACATAGAAATAAATGATTGTGATCATTATTGCTTTATTATTAACATATGGCGGCAGTGACGAAGTGGGCAGGGAGGTCGCCTCTGGAGTGCAAGGTCGGAGGTTCGATCCCCCGCCTACCTGCCACATGTCGAAGTGTCCCTGGGCAAAGAGACACTGAACCCCACATTGCTCCCGATAGTTAGCTTGCACCCTGCGTGGTAGCTGCTGCTATTGGTGCATGAATGTGTGTGTGATTGGGTGAATGTGTACAAAACAATGTAAAGCGATTTGAGTCTGTGAAAAACCAGGGAAGAGCGCTGTATAAGTGGAGTCCTTTTACCATTTTAATATATAAAATAAACGGTTTACTTCCAGGAGATCAGTGGACCCGAGGAGGCTTCAGGATGGGACTCTGACTCTGACTCTGAGGTCGTGGAGTTCTTTGGTCAAAACAAGGAAATGGAACCAGAGACCGAGAAAGTTCCTGCAGCTGATCTGTCCCTCAATGTCTCCTCTCAACAACCAGAGGAGGACTGTAAAGTGAGTATTAGGAATAGTAGTCCTTCATTCATTTATTTAAGTCTTTATTAAAGCTGGGGTGGAGGATTTGGGGAGAAAATGGCAGTTGGGATAGAAATTCGAATCCAAATACCTCTACCGCTCCACTTGTTCTCTTTGGTCCCTCCCCTATGGTCCCTCCCTGACACTTTGACCAATCAGAAACCATATACCACAGCTTTAAATGGTCACTCTGCAGTTTAAATATCTTTTGTACACTAACAAGTCAAGTCTTGTCAGCTTTATTGTCAATAACTTCACAAGTACAAGACATATAAGGGAATCGAGACAACGTTTACCCCTGTGGTAAACAAATAACAGCCACAAACAAACAAATAGATACAGTACATAAAATATAGGATTCAGTAACTGGTTTCATATAATAAATAAGTAATTTGTGCAAAAAGGCAGTCAATAACAACTGCAGGCCCTGTAAAAGTCAACAAATCCACCTACACTAAAACTGCATAGTGCACCTTTAAAAGTAAAACAAATTATTGAAATATTGCTGTTAATTCAGTGATAACTTGTTAATATCAAAACATTTCTTAATCGTTGCTGAATTCTCTTTTTCAGACGCTGTTTGAAATAAGGGTGAACAGCCCAGACAGCAAAAAATGGAGGCTGACCAAAATCTGGACGTCGATAGTTCAGATAGCTCGGAAGATGAAGGTGAAACCTCCGAGTTCAACATTGGCGCTCACCAAACAGAAACTACTGATGTCCAAATGGAGGGCGAACAAAATCTGGACGTTGTTTCTGAAACTTCCAGTGGAGATGAGATGTCTCCCCCTTCTTCCTTTGACTCCAATGAGGAAGAAGCAGATTTAACCATGGGAGCCGGGCTAGCTAACCTCACCCAATATGTGGAGGGTATTTGGGACTCATTTAGCCCTTACCAGATGTCTCGTATAGCTTCAAGAAACACCAATGAGGAGACAAATGCTGCCACTAGCCCTGCGTCTTCACAGAGCGAGGATGAGGATTTAACATATGAACAGGCCTTTTCCCTTACCACTTGCCTGCCACTGGCGACACCAGAAAAGGAAATGGTCGAAACAGAGTCCGTCTGGAGTCTGAAGAACTCTGAAGATTTTGAAATTGTATTCGACCCATAGACCAAAAAATGGAAAACGGTCAAAGAAGTCGAGGAGAGTAACAACAGGAGCCCAACATCTCTACTACGGTCAGAAGAAAATACAATGGCTCCTTCAAATACTGAGGAGAAGGAGATAAATTGCAAATGTTGTAAGAACAAGCTTTTTCCAGCTACGTCTTCTGGCAAAAGTCAAAATGTTTTTAAGCCGTTGTGACCTCGAGAGAGCCATCCACGCTCTTATAAGTTCAAGGCTGGACTACTGCAATGCACTTTATGTTGGCGTCTCTAAAAAGTCGCTAAGTCGCTTGCAACTGGTGCAAAATGCTGCTGCCCGTCTTTTAACTGCAGACGGCAGCACATCACACCAGTTCTTAACTCCCTTCATTGGCTTCCTGTCCTTTTTAGAATTGATTTTAAACTTTTATTTTTTGTTTTTAAAGCTCTTAATGGCCTCGCCCCACCATATTTATTTGAGCTTTTAACCATCCGAAATCCTGGTCGAGCCCTGAGGTCCACCGATCAACTGTTGCTGGAAGTGCCCAGGTCAAGATACAAGTGCTGGGGTGACCGAGCTTTCTCTGTTGCTGCCCCCAGGCTCTGGAATAAGCTCCCCACGGATATGCGTCTTATCTCTGACCTGGGCCTCTTTAAATCCAAGCTAAAAACGTATGTGTTCAGGATGGCTTTTAATACACAGTAGTATGATGACATTTTGATCTTATTTGTTCTTATTTGATTTTATCTTATTTGATTTTATCTTGTTGTATTTTATCTTATTTGATTTTGATGTATTTTTAATTTTTGTTTTTTAAATAGTTTTTATTTATTCTCTCTTGTAAAGCACTTTGGTACACCGAAAGGACTGTTGTAAAGGGCTGTATAAATAAAGCACATTTACATTTACATAAAGGCCGAGAAGAAAAGGAAAAGAATCTTCAAAATCTTCTCCAAGGTATGGAAGCAAATCTATTAGAACAGATAGAATGAACTTGAATATATATATATATTTACAGCTCCAGAAGAAACAGAGACCAGTCTGGATTTTTCTTAAATCTTCATCCCTACTTTACTTAATGGAAATTATCTTAATGACAATCATTATATTGTGGATTTGGTAGAAATGTTGTCAGTAGTTGTCGTCAGTAGTTTATAGAATAAAACCAAAATGTTAATTCTACTCAAACATATGCCTATAAATAGCAAAAATGAGAGACACTGAACATTTGGAGTGCATGTTCTCTTCATTTTTTCCAGAGCTGTAGAATAATTTTTCTTTTATCTTTGTGCTAACATTGTTTTATTTCCATTTTTATCCTGAACAGAAGAAGAAGGATGACATCACCAAGTCTTCAGATAAGGCTAAAGACGAGGTGGTCAAGACCAAATCTATGATGAAGAGAGTTTTTCGCTTCGGACAAAAATAGTCAACTTATACTTTATCGTTCCCCCTCCCCCTAACCCCTTACCCTAACTCGTGTGTGTGTGTGTGTGTGTGTCTTTGTGTGTGTGTGTGTCTGTTTG
Organism: Hyperoplus immaculatus; assembly: GCA_949357725.1. Taxonomy (NCBI): domain Eukaryota; kingdom Metazoa; phylum Chordata; class Actinopteri; order Uranoscopiformes; family Ammodytidae; genus Hyperoplus; species Hyperoplus immaculatus. Next base: position 8,894,599 of record OX442352.1, on the reverse strand, counting down.
TGTGTGTGTGTGTGTGTGCGAGTGAGTGTTTCAGTGTGTGTGTGTGTGTGTGTGTGTGTCTGTCTGTCTGTGTGAATGGGTGAATGGACTGCAGTATATAGCAATTTGAGTGGTCACGTAGGACTAGCAAAGTGCTATATACTATAATATATAAGTCGGTCCATTTACCGTTAAGTTAAGGTCGTTTTTTTGTTTTTCTTGTCTTTGAGCATATCCCCTCAAGCTAACACACTTGGGAGGGGGTCAGGGCACAGGGTCAGCCATAGCACAGTGCTGGTCCTGTAAAGCTGCGAACACACCGCACTGGCCGCGCGGCGAGATTACATACAAAGTCAATGTACTAGCGCGTGGCCGCGCGTCCACCCAAGAATCGGCGGGCGCTTGCGCGGCGCGTAACCGCGCCTCATCGAAGCGCATGAATCGAAGGCGCTGCCATTTGCGGCGCGGCCAACATATGACGCGAACGCAGAAGATGAAATTATTTATCTTTTTGGCGTCGCCGCGATAGCCAATCATCGCTGAGATTGCCCGGTGGTCTGCAAGACGAGGTGGGCGTGTGGAGTGAGGACATTTGGCTTCCAATACCTTCTGCAAATATGTGTATTTTGTATCTGTTTAGCTGTTGGTTGTACTTTAGCCAAGGTAGCGCCGGTTAGCATAGTGAAACTCACCCAGCTGTGTGCTGTTCCTGAGGATAATATGAACCCAAACTTGATGGCAGTGTCTGTGTGGAATTCCAATATAGTACAGCGAAGCACCGGTGTTGTCCTCCGCCAGACCCGGCACACTTTCACTTTCAGGTAGGCTGATGTCTGCCTTTATTTTTGCAGCTGAGCACACACTGCTGTTGTTATTGTGTTTAGTATGTTGCTGAATTGCTGTTAATGTGTGTGTATTTGCGATCGGGGTGCGTCTTCATGCTGTTTTAATGATATTTGTGACATGACTGCCGCTGTACACATCTGTATTTTTTGGCACAGCTGGACCATGTTGTTGTTGTTGCACCGTAAGTGTGACGGGTCTGATCTCGGCGTCGGCGTCAGGAATGTATGGCCCAATATGATCAAGCGGCGAGCCTCTTGCGTTCACGCGGCCAACCGCCGCCTTCGATGTGGCGGCGGCGGCTGCGGTTAATATTGCCCAATATGACCAAGCGGCGAGCCTCCTGCGTTCACGCGGCCAACCGCCACAGGGGGCCAGTGCGGTGTGTTCCCAGCTTAACAGTGCCTTGCGCAAGGACACAATGTGTAGAGATGGTGGGCATCCAACCAGCGACCTCATGGTTACTGGTCGGCCCCCTCTGGACATCCTACCATTGCTTACCACCTTAACTAAACTGTTGTGTGAATGTATGTGTGTGAATGAGACTGCAGTATATAGCAAATTTAGTGGTCAAGTTTGACTAGAAAAGTGCTTTATAAATTGCCTACAGTCATTTACCATTCCCTTACCCACTGTTGTGCGTGTGTGTGTGTGTGTTTGGGGTGTGTGTGTGTGTGTGTCTGTCTGTGTGTGGGGTGTGTGTGCGTGCGTGCGTGTGTGTGTGTTTGCACTTGTGCGTGTGGTTTCTCAATAAATGTTCCCCAAATAATATAAAAAGTCTTGTGTTTTTGTCTGTCTGGTCTGCGATAAATTATATGTTGGTTCTGGTATGCTGGCTGATTGAATATAGAACTTTACAATGTGTAATATGTGTTAAAGGTGCTCCGAGGAACTTTTTGTTTTTGTTCATTCTAGCACCCCCCTTTGGACAAAAGCGTTAGTTTTTTTCCATGCCAGCTGTTGTTCCTGGTTGAGCATGGACATGACAAAGGCATTAAGAAAAACTATATAAAAATTGCATTCTTTGGTCTCATTTGCTGTAACATGTCATTTATAATAAAATAATAAATACAATTTGAATTTTATAACTGACCATATTGTATCATGGCAGCAGCAGCCTGTTGTCGAGGAAAAATAGGTCTGAGTCTATTGTAAGATGGGAGAAGGTTGTCATTGAGAGTGTGTCAGTGCCTCTCTGTGTGTGTGTGTGTGTGTGTGTGTGTACACTGAACGTAATGTGATAGCCTTAAAGCTCACATATTATGCACTTTGCTGTCAATTTTATATGGTCTAAGTAGTCCCTAATACTTATTTTTTTAAATATTTGCTGAAAAATCCGTTCAGATCATTTATTGTAGCAAGCCTCTATACCCTGACATTCCTCTGGTCTCCGGATGACCTATATTGGTGTCTGCTGCCTGCGATCTGGCTGGCCCCTCCCACCTCTCTGCCGGGCCCTCCCACCGTCTCTGCTGTGCTTACGTGATACTAGAGACACTGCTTGACTGCGAACACAGTGTTTACCCGGAGCGAAGCCATACTTTGACATAACAGTTTGACATGACCTGACATGATTAAAACCAGTGAAAACAGTAGCCTTACATTTGGTTTCTACAGGAATAACTTCCCAGCCTTTGTGGTGTTAAAAACGAGGCATTATTAAACTGCAGTGGGAAAGCCAAGTTAGTGTAATAGAAGCAAGCGTTGGGTGCTACTCCCGAAGCTACATGCTACACTAGGTAAATAACAAGCAAACAACCATTGAGGAGATTCCTTTTACCTATGGAATTACTACACAAGTAGTTCCCTAAGCCTTGTCTCGTTATAAACACGGCATTATTAAGACTGCTGTGATTAAGATAAATTTGTGGATTAAGAGCAGAATGCTTCTGTGTTGGTTTATGCAACACTCTGCATGGGTTGCTGTACTATGGGCATCTTGTCGTTTAGGGGGGAAAACAACATGGCTGTCGCTCGGAAAATTTTCCAGAGGATCTCGGGGCCGTGGACCAATAAGAAATGGGGGGAGGGGAGTTATCATAGAATACTGCACGGTGGAAGTTTCTGGTTACTAATGTGGGGGGAAGCATGGACATATAAAGAAAATATGGGGATGTGGCTGTGCCGACTATTACGTAATAGTCGGCGAGAATTCTGACTGGAGTATATTGGGGGGGAGGGGTGGGGGTTTCAGAAAGGGGGAGAGTGAGAAAAGGAGAGATTGTTATTTTTTTTTTATATTTTGGCAGTCTCTAGGTACACCGTGGACCCATGGATATGTTAGAACACATTTAAAAAGTGCATTTAGCATAATATGTGACCTTTAAGTAACACAGACTGATCTGTCGCACTTCATTACACTGATTAGGCTCTTCATTCAGCCCGACCCACAGGGGCTCCATGCAGCAAAACAGCCTCATAGTGAAATTATGTGAAATTAGCTGGATACATATTGAAACCTTGATTTAAATTGGATGTTACAAAAGGGACACAATAGGAGTATTTGGTATATCTGAGAATGTAGGTATATATTGATTAACTATTGGTTTATTCTAAGGATAGATGGATGGATATATATTTGCCTGGTTATCCTGTTCAATTAGATTATAGGTGACCACCTCCTTTACTTGTAGATGTTTTTTATAAATTTCAATTTACTTGTAACTGTTTATTATTATTTTAATTGCTAACTGTTTTTATCATTTTAATTTCAGTTTCTTTATTGTGAGTGTATGCATGTAATTTATTGCTGCCTCTTGGCCAGGACTCCCTCGAAAAAGAGGTGTTTAATCGCAATGGGACTTTCCTGGTTGAATAAAGATTAAATAAAAAATTTGAGGAAAATTGGACTGTTTCATAAATATTTAAAAGTTCCTCATAGGAGGTTTAAAGGTGAAGTAAGCGGTTTATTTATGTTAATATAAGTGTTAAATCGCTCTTTATTCATACAGTGATCACTTACATAATGTGCACGTTTCATAAAGCCGATCTCTCAGTCAGCTGCTTTGCATGTAATCGGCAAATAAACTTATTGTAGTATCCCGAAATGTTTATCTAATCGGAAGAGAGAATGCTACAAACCAACATCCGTCTCACTCATAATTACTATATACACTCCATGGTCTCACTGCCGGTGCACGCCAGAGCAACAGATGGGTGAATGTGTATGCGCCTACAATGGCAGAGCAGGTAAATATCCTTCCCAATGTCTGTTTTGATGGTTTTTATTATGTTTTATCACTTTTATGGATCTGAGATGATGCTAGATGACTCGCTGCTTGAAGACCGCAGTGCATTAATGTGGTCATGACGTAGGGACGAGCGAGGGGACTGTTAACTGCAGTAACTGACAGGAAGTTAGCTAAAAGAACCATTCCGCTTACAGCACCTTTAATTAACGTTCACTGCTCAGTTCAGTAGGGAGAGTTGTTAGTTTTATTTTGGTAGTTCACATGTACATCTTCCACGCAGTTTTATTTCGAAGGTTTTACCGGAAGCTCTATTATGTCATCATTGTAGCGAGTTTCACAGTCTGGAGTTTCCTACACACTCTGCGGCTGCTGCTCGCTGTCATCATGCAGGTGGAATCTGCGCAATGTAGCTCAGTTTAGGGATCTCAGTCCAACCAACCAGACCGACACATCAGTCTCCACTAGGCCGTCTACAGCGACCCGACCCCCGGACACTTTCACACATCACACCGGGCTCTGAGGATGTGACTGTGGAGGAATGATAACTTGGATATTAACAACAAATTTGAAGATTTTTTCTTTTCTGGTTTCAGGGTTGTTTGGACACACGGGCTTGACCAATGGGACATTAGATGATAAAACAGCTAAAATAGTTACACATTTTTTACGTTATTCTGCGGGAATAACTGCACGTTGTTTTGGCCCTAGACCATTTAGGGCTTTATAAACCAACATCAATATTTTGAAATCAATTATTTGAGTGACAGGAAGCCAGTGTAAAGACCTCAGAACTGGGGTGATGTGATCCAATTTTTTGGTCCTGGTGAGTACTCGAGCAGCAGCGTTCTGAATTAGCTGAAGCTGTCGGATATATATTTTTTGGAAGGCCTGCAAGGACACTGTTACAGTAGTCAAGTCTACTAAAGATAAATGCATGGACAAGTTTTTCTAAATCTTGCTGAGACATAAGCCCTTTAATTCTTGATATGTTTTTAAGGTGGTAATAGGCTGACTTATTAATTGATTTAATGTATTTTTTGAAATTCAAGCCTGAGTCTATGACAACACCAAGAGCATGTAGACGCTAAACAGAAGATGCCCAAGAATGGAACCTTTGTTCGCTCGGATGTGAAATTGCCTATTGACACATAGTATTCTCTGTCCTTTAAGTAGGATTCAAACCAGTTTAGTACAGTTCCAGAAAGTCCAACCCAGTTTGCAAGGCGATCTAGTAATATGTTGTGGTCAACTGTGTCGAAAGCAGCACTGAGATCAAGTAAAACTAAGACAGAACTTTTGCCACTGTCTGTGTTTAAGTGGATGTCATTGAGGACTTTAACCAGAGCGGTCTCAGTGCTGTGGTGTTGTTGAAATACTGACTGGAGGACATCAAAGCAGTTGTTCATTGCTAAGTAGTTATTTAGCAGTTGATAAACAACTTTTTCAATGATTTTGCTCAGAAATAGAAGGTTAGATATGGGCCTATAATTGTTCCTGAGTGATGTATCTAAATTGTTCTTTTTTAGGAGTGGCTTAATGAGTGCTGTTTTCAGGTTCTGTGGGAATACACTGGTGCGAAGGGACATGTTTACAATTTGTAGTACATCTTTGGCCATACAGCTAAAAACGGTTTTAAAGAAGCCTGTGGGCAGAATGTCAAGGCATAGGAAGAGTTCAGGTGTTGTACAATGTCCTCCAGGTTTTTGTGGTTGATCAGATAAAATTCTGTCATTGCATTTGAATTGATTTTAAGTGGGCACAGGGATAACACATGTTGAACTTGGTATTGATGCGGTGACCGCTTGTCTAATTTTGTGAATTTTGTCTGTAAGAAAGGAGGCACATTCATTGCAGGCTCTTGTGGACAGATGTTCAGATGCTACTGAGACAGGAGGGTTTGTTAACCTGTCAACAGTAGCAAATCGGGCACGTGCATTATTGTTGTTTTTGGTGATGATGTCAGAAAAGAAAGACTGCCTTGCACTTTTCAGCTCTGAGTTAAAAGTGCAAGGTCACTTGCGTTCTGCTTTACGGCACTCTCTTTTTTCTAGTCTGACCTGTGGTGCATTTCTCAAAGGAGATCTTTTCTTACTAGAGACAACCTTCATTTTAGTGGGTGCAATAGCATCTATAACGCTTGTAATTTTGGCATTAAAGTTGTCCAAGAGCTCCTTAACTGAGTTACAGGGGGAGGGGGTATTGAAGAAAAGGCTTGAACAAATGTTTCACTGGTATTTTCTGTAATATACCGTTTTTTGATTACCTTTGATTGATCAGCTGTGTGCACAGAAATTGTACTCTCAAAACATACACAGGAGTGGTCTGAGAGACCCATATCAGTCACCCCCACTTTTGAGATATTCATGCCCCTGGAAATGATAAGCTCCAGAGTGTGTCCTTTGGTATGAGTTGGTTTGTCCACATGCTGTTGGAATCCAAAGTTTTCAAGGACACAGCAAAGTTCTTTGGCACTTTTGTTTTCGGGTTAGTCCATGTGTATATTGAAGTCTCCAACAATTAATAAACAGTCAAAGTCAATACAGATTACCGACAGCAGCTCAGCAAAGTCATCAAAAAAGCTTGCGCAGTATTTCCGTGGTCTGTAGATATTAATGTAATTAGCTCTAGAGGCTGAATTTAACTGGAGAGCCACATACTCAAACAAATCGAAATTTCCATAAAACATCTTTTTGCATTGTAGAGATTCATTAAACAAAATAGCAACCCCCCTCCTTACTTATGCACTCTGGCTTCACTCATGAAAGTGTAGTTGGGGGGGGCTGACTCCAAAAGAACAGCTGAGCTGTCATCTTCGTCTAACCAAGTTTCAGTTGAAAACATAAAATTAAGATTGTGCCGAGTAATACATTATTTAATTAAGAATGTTTTACCTGCCAAGGATCTGATGTTTAATAAAGCTAAATTTAGTGTGTTCAAAACATGGTCACCCCGATTTATTTCAGCCGACTGTGGCTGAAGAGGAATGCTTATCAGATTTGATACATTTACAGGATTTAAGAGTTTCCTGTTTCTTGAGATAAACCTTGAGAAACAGGGCCCCGGCTTATCCTGTCAGTCGAAGGCGGTAACTGTGTAGCCGCGGCCCGGTTCGTATCAACAAGTGCTTTTATTCCGTAAACAAGCAGGCTCATCAGGCTTGAACGGCTGTTGATGACGTCGCAATGGGAGAGGAGGGGGTGTGTGAAGAGCCGGGATTGACGAGTTGAGGGGGACGTTGAGGGCGGGGAGTACATAAGATTTCCCTGAACCCCAGCTCAGGAGAGGATGGAGAAAGGGTGGTTGTAGGAGAGAAAGGAGGAGAGAGAGGTCGGCTTGGTGATGAACTGCGGGGTCCAGGGGAGAAGGGGATGGGTGGAGCACCCTTCTCTCTGCCCTGATATCTCTCATGGTCTGAGCTGTCATCTGGGGCCGGCAGTTGTCCTTCGGCGCGGCTGACACGCTGTGTTTTGGCTTTCTCCAGTATCTTGTCCTTGGCATGAACAGATGGGTGACGCAGAACACATTTGATATGAATACTTTTAATCTTGTCTTATTTAGGCAGAGTCCATCTGTCTTAAAAAACTGCCTGCGGTTCCAGAAAGTGTTAAAATTGTCAATAAAATGCACTCTGTAGGAGTATTTGATAGTCCTCATTTGATAAGGGAGGCGTCTTGCTGCTAATTAGCTGTAGCTTAGCGCCTCGCTTCCAGTCACCACAGGCTTGTCCTGTTGGTAGGCCTCTTCATGTTCTGTTGAGGAGGTTGTAAAAGTTTCTAAAAATGCCTGTAGTATCTATAAAAAAAAAAAAAAATTACATTCGCATTGATTTGTATGTATCCAGGAGCTGCTGCTAAATTTATATTGACGAAAAAGAAGAATATAAGCAAAACGTGCAAGAGGAGAGAGCAAGCAGAAAAGTGTCTGCACAGTAGGAAAGCAGGAATCACACCTCAGTGACTCTATTTTCCACTCCCTTGACCTCAGCCTATACGCTTATTTGATGTTGGCCTACTTTCAGGGGCTTCATTCAGGCCGTGCTCATTTTCAAATAGTGGCCTACGTAGGTCTACATAAACTCGACCACGCAGTTATACATAAAGCCAAATGGTGCTGACACTCATATACCATAAGCTAGTGCCAGGAAATTGACACTAAAAAGGATTCAGGAAATGCATTAAAACTGCTCAGATAGCTTCAGCCACATCCTTCACCTGAAGGATGCATGTTCAACCAGCTATGCAGTGAATTTTGAGTCAATATTCAGAAGACATTATAGGTAAATTGATCAAATTAACACAATGTAAGTTTTATTTCCGTAGGATTTCTAATGAATGACTTTTGCTTGGAGTATTTCCACAATGTCCATTAGCTGCTTTTCACTTTTAGGACCTGAATAAGTCAGCAGTGCATACACAATTAAAACAAATCTTGACAATTCACAGATCAATGTTTCACTATTCACAAAACATTTGTTTCAGTGTTTCCCCTACCATTATACAGGTCTGGCGGGCCCGCCAGGCCAACGGGACCCCCCGCCAGGCCAACAGCAGCCTGACTTAAAAAAAAATAAAAATTGATTCCGTAATAATCATTTGCGAGCGTCTGCGCAGCACTGTCGGTCTAGCCCTCGTGTGCGCCTGTCTTTACAACCTCTCGTTTGATCATCCCATCAGCTGATCTGTGCGTCTGCGTGTGTGTATGTGTTCTGCGCCCGGCGCGTTGCGCGTGTGCATTCGGTGCGCACTTGTTAGACACAGAAGCCAATGAGCAGGAGCATGACTAGCAAGCAAACGTTGAACTAGTGGCGAAAATAAAACCAGCGCCTGCTCTATGGGGATATTAAGGACTCAGTAACAGGGACGTTGAACAGGAAACAGTGCTGAGCAAAACTTAGAAAGTTAAAATTGCTACGTCGCCGTGGCAACACAACCAATAACAGCAGAGACAGCGCTGAAAAAACGGCATGCACTCGTTTCAGTAAGTTTACAGAAGTGCCTCACTGCTACTGCCTTTGGCATTCTTCTCAGAAAAGCACTCATTTATTTTCAGGGGACATATTAATTTATTTATTGTTTTAACTGTTAAGTTATCTTGAAAACAGCAGGCCGTAGGCCTACAAGCTTTTTGTATTTTCAATGCTAGGCCTACTTTATTTTTATGTTTTAAATTGAGAAATAGGCTAGATGAAATATAATGGTCGGAATAGGGAAGTTGCCTTATGTAGCACACATGTTGATACAATCATGATGTGTAGCCTATGTTAATTAATTAATTTTCAACAAGGCTAAAATAGGCTAAATAAATAAAATTTTTCAGTAGGCTAGCTTCAAGGTGAGGTGATTCAGATTCCAGAAATGAGTACTAGACAGGACCTGTCTATATTAGATCTTAGTGTTTATTGTTTTAATTGAAATCCACGTGTTTTTCTTCAATAGTTTACGTGACTTGTGTCTCAAAATTATTACAGAAAATAGTTATAGGCAGGACATATGACAGTTGTTTACAGAGCACAGAATTAAACAGATTTCGCCTCTCAAAGTGCACCAGATTGATGTATTTAACTTTAAAATGATAAGGTTTCTTCTGCAGGGGGATGCCCCCAGACCTCCCCTAGGAGGTCCATTCTCACCCAGCAGGATTTATCCTGATCTAAATCCTGTGAGAAACACCACATCCCAAATGGGGCTCATCCCAAATGGGGTTCGTTTTGGTCAATTTCTTCTAGAAATGTGGTACGCACGCGGCGCGCATACTCTTTATCAGCTCTTACCACCGGGCCTAAAAAAAATTATAGGGGAAACTGCTGTTTCATAACCTTAATATACGTTCATATATTGCATTACACATTGTTTTTAGTGGTAATGATATTATTTTCTATATCCAGATGTGTTCATTAGTTTGATTTTCGTATGCTATCTTAAATGCCATTAGAACCAATTCAAAATGCATTCAGCCAGGTCATTCTTGATCTGATTCCCACCCTGACCTCTGAGTCAAAAATAAGTTTATCACCCAGTGAATTCCATATGACCCTCCCAGCAGACTGAGCTCTACTGTGTCAAATATCAGAAAGAAACCATCTTAATGCAAACCCAGTAACATGCGTGGTGATAAGTACACTTTAAATGCAGAGGATATCTGGTCAGATAATCATGACAGGCATGACCACAGGTCAAAGCTCGGCTTTATACATGAAGCCACTCACATTGTGACTCACACTTGTTCAGAGAATTCCACCCACCTGAAGTGGAATTTCAGGTGGGTGGACATGTCTCTGTGTATCCCAGTATACTGCCACCTGCAGCAAAATCAGTGTGTGCGTGCGTGCGTGCGTGCCTGTGTGTGTGTGCAAAGGAAAGTCAGTTCAGTCTTATTCAAGAATATAGGCTCTCAGTGTGATATTATTGAGAGAGGGCGGATGTGACAGACATGGTCCTACCTTGCTGTGGTGACTATTCTGAGCAGGATGAGACCACAGGGGGTGTGTTGTTGACTAGAGTTCCACATCAGCGGGTTGGTCAGGTGGATGCAGCTACCACTCCAAATTGGCACCTCACTTTCATTTCTCGGAGTGCCTGATTTCAGTTTTCACGTTGCTATTCTGTGGTGGCTCGTGGCTTTAAAAGATAAAGGAGTCCCATTTATCACAACAGGCTGTTGAACAAAGGTCTCACTCAGTCTGGAATAAGAGGTGAAAGTGAACCGTCATCCCAGAGGCGGACTTATCATTAGGCAAGCAAAGGTAGGTAGTTGCCTTGGGTCCTAATCAACCGATAGGTGCCCCATAACATGAATCTTAAACTAATGGTGAAGATTGTTTTGAATTTTTTAAACTTTTTGCTAATTACATCTTTCCAATAATCCATGACCTGAAATGGTATCAGAATGCTTAGCCTAATTTGTGAGTGTTTCAGCCTCAGTCCTTATTGGACTCAGAGCCGGCCCGAGGCATAAGATAACTAAGCGGTCGCTTAGGGCCCCCGATCGCCATGGGGGCCCCCTCCTTTTTTTAGTTTGTGTGTTTGATATTAACATCATACTATGCAAATGTAAATTATCATACAAAAAAGGAATAAAATGTTTTGGTCTAGATAATTAATAGCCTAAAAATGTAATCAGTTCATCTGGGAGGTAATCCGAAATTATCTGACCTTGTCACGTTCACATCCATGCACAGTGTGTATTGAGTTTATTTAAAAACAATTGGAAATGGGGCTGCCCTCAGTTGCCCATGCACTGTGTATAGTCTATAGCCTATTTCAGCCTCGTCTGTGGAAAAAAAGATACAGTAGCTGGACTTCTGCTTCGTTCCTCTCACTGTATTTAAATGCATTCATTATATTACAGCAAAACATATCCCATAAACAGTGGCGTTTCTAGGTGTAAAAAACAGGTGGGGCTCACAACAAAAAGAAGGGTCTGGGGGTCCCCAACCAGGAAAAATTTGAGCTTCAAAGACACTGTTTCTTGCATTTTGGCGATTTTATAAACACAAAATGAGTTGTTCACATCATTGTGCACATTTTAGCCAAAGAAGGAAATGATTGCTCCCTTCATCTTTACTAACATTTAAATAAAAAATAGACAGGAGAAAATGCAATGTGCCACTACAGTCTTTGGCCTCTGACAGCCAGATACAGAAATTTCAAGGTGGAGTTTTCCTTCATGTTGAGGTGATAGCTGACTATTATCGTTTCTCTTGTGTGACATAACCTACACAGTACACTTGAATTAGGACTGGATCTTGAACGATCAAAACATTTATATCAATTTCAAATAGATTATGCAAACTGCAACTATTAAATTTTTCTCACGTGGAGCAAAAACTCCCGGTGGCTCCAGCAGCAGCTGTGTGGAGCGTGAACCTCAAACTGCATCTTAACTAACTGAGTCAAGTGACAACACTGCATCGGACTAACTTAGTAAAGCCTCATTCACGCAGCCTTTGTGACGTTATTGTCACCGAGTGGACTCAATGTGGCTACACATCACAGACAATCTGCTGAAGTACTTCTTCATTTTCTGACAACAAAACAGCTCAATAATTCCTAATAAAAATAAGAGGCTTTATTTAAACGCTTTCCATGCGCAGGTGGTGGTTATATTAGCATTGTAGGCTGTAGACTGAAACTAACGAGGGAGGCGGTTTCACTGTACAGACTATCGCGCAGTCAGTTCGGGGACATGTCTCTGTGTATCCAAGGTTAGGGACAAGCAATCGGATCGCGATTTTCAGAGAGAAGCTTTTGTTTCAGCACTGCTAGCCTATATGATTAACTATGAGCATAAAATAAATGCTGTGTCTCAAATGCCTTGGACAGCAGCGAGGATGAGCCACTCGTGATCGCTCACTTTCTGACTAAACAGCTTCATGGAAATAATATTCTAAAATTCTTCATGTTATATTCTAACAAAATTCGTTAAAGCAAGTAATTTGGTGCTATTAATGCCGTGATTTTAAACAGACAGATTCCGTCCAGTAGGTAGGTTGCGCGCTGCAGGCTGCTGCGGTGTCAGATAAAGGCAGGCTAATAAAATCACAGATAACTCTTTAGTTTTCAAAGTAATAATATATGTTACATATATAAAAAAGCTCTCACTCTTCACAACATACACTCCGATGGCATCGGCAACAACAACTATTGCTGATGATCGGCCATAACATAAGCACAACCAGCAGCACGAAAACACTGACACTCAGACTCAACGCCATATTCAATATCAATTTCAATAGATAGCAAAACAGAATAGCATTATCTCACTTACCAAAGCACTTATTAGGCTATTTGAAGAGAAAGGCGGCCCCGTCAATACAGCAACGTTCACTCGTCCACCATTAGTACAGGCATTTTGTAAGAAAATAGGGGTGGACCTTTAAAAAATTGCAACAGAAACCATTCAAACTGCTTTTGACTCATGAATATGTAATAAATAACATACTAAAAGTCTTATGGAATCCATGTGGTGGAAAGTTATTTTCTAAGGGTTTTCTTAACCATACTTTTATGACAATTTTCGGCTTCCTAAAGCACTGATTTATGTTAGAGGGGATATGTGCCAAATTGTTAACCTTTTCAGAAAAGCATGAAACTTGGTTCACTTATACAGTTTGGGGCCCTGAACACTTTCAGATATTAAGCCATTGCAAAATGTAATCATGGTTGCCGTGGCGACCATTTTACTTTCCGCCATAGCCTAATTATGCATTTTTCATCATAACTCCTGAACCAAACATAACAACACATAACTAGTGATGTCTAGCCCTATGTTTTATGGTCAGGGATTACAATGATACCACATACAACATCAGAAACAGTGAAGGTCAGTAGTTAAGGGTGAATCCAATGTTTCCGAAAATGAAAGCCCATATCTGAAAACATCGCTGTGACTTTATTTGGGCCTATATGTTGCATACACATTGTGTAGCATTTTATGAGTTTTAATTTTGTTCTCTAACAAAGACATAGGCTTAAATGTTTGTAAAAAACTATAAAAAAAACACAATTTCCAATTGTTTTATTTATACATAGATTCCTTTCTGATATCCACACAAATAGTTCAGTACTGTCCAAATCAACCGACAACTTTGTTTAACAAGATATATGGTGTTAGATGCAGTACATATGCAAATCAATTATTAACTATTAGGTCATCATATTCATTTGATTGAATTTTTCTTGCCATTACTTTATGAAAAGTTTTCCAGATCCTAAACAACAATGTCAAGTTGTTTTTTGGTAATTGTTGCCTTTATTGGTTAGAGAGAGAGAGATCAGAACCACAGCACCCGACAGCAGACCTGGAACTCATATGGAAAACAGCCATCCTGTTTGTCTCACAAAGGCCAGCATGGTCTGGTATGATGCACAGCATGGCAATCACTCGGGAAAACATCCTTTGTGTTTACCCCATTGTTCTATATGAGACATATGACACCAAGTGCATCTACTCCGCATGGAAGTGCCTATGTAAACATGCCCACTGCCACAATTCCACCCCAATCATCACATTTAATCAACCACTGGTGGAAGGCCTTTCTTATGAAAGAAGCTGAGCCAGAGGTAAGTGACTTGGGGGCTTCCACAATGATATTAGTTGTTGGGGTCCATTGGGCATGTTATGGCTGGTGCTGGGAAGAGGAAGTGATGGAGATTTTCTATGCAGCCAATGCCGTTGTGCACATTATGACAGGGAAGAGGATAAGATTGACTAGCATTGATGGTGTCCTCAATGGCCTGAATCTGTGTAATGCACTTGTTGTGACTCCCTTTCAGCTGCAATGAGATACAACATATTGTGATGCAGAGATGTGTGTGTGTGTATATATATATATATATATATATATATATATATATATATATATATATATATATATATATAATTTATTTATTTTCTTGTGAGAGAAAATGACCAGTCGCCACTGCCCATAAAAGAAAAAGAGCTCCAAGCCCAACCCAGAGGACCCTCCATAATTTTTTATTTTATATTAATATTTTTATGGAAAATCCATGTGTCCTTCTTCAATAGCTTCTAATTCATCTGACCCAGTGTCTCCAAATTATTTGTTCACACAAAATTTCTCAGATTTAGCCTCTTAATTTTCCTCTCAAAGTGCACCAGATTCATGCATTTCACTTTAAAAAGGTTAAAAAAATCTCCGGACCCCCCTAGGAGGGTCTGAATCTCGGCTGTCTAATATTTTCGCACAGCTGCACAGTGGAGGCACTAGCGGAAAACACTGGGTGTGTGAATGATATTTAACAAAGATCTATAGTTTCAGCAGCGCTCACATTGGAGAGGGGCCCCCCAATCATATTTCGCTTAGGGCCCCATGAAGGCTTGGGCCGGCTCTGATTGGACTATTCCATGATTTCACTGTGAATCTGCATTAATAATTTGAGGAAATCCAAAACTTTCAAATGAAACAACCTTTCAACAGTGGAAACAACACTAAAGGGCAGCAGAGATATGAAAAGGCCCATATTAATATAATGAATGAGAATGTATGAATTGAATCAATCTAAGCTTGATTTTTATTTTAAGTGATTAGGCTATTATTGTGAACTGTCCATTGCACACATTGTATTTTGATGCCTTATTTAGGCTTACCGTTTTTTGAAACTTTCCTTGCCAAAGAAAAAAAATATAAAGAAAATATGTTATGCAGCGGAGCACACGGGGTGTGGAGGGCCCCATGCCTGTGTTTGCCTTTGCCATCCTTTGCAAATGTCACCAAAATATGCAAGCAAGACAGGGTGACACAGTGTTGCATAAAGTTTTCAAATGGTCTTTACTTAAGAAGTTGGCATAATGAATAACTGTAGGCCACCCACCCTATTGGCCATAGAAACAATAGTCTACTTTATTTTCTCTAATAAATAACAAATAAAAGGCAGGCATTTGTTGCATCACTGCAATAACGGCTGTGACGCAGGTACCGATGGAAAAACGTGTCCGATTATATAGGCTACCTGCTCCTTAGCTTCCAAACAGTCTCTGTGCTCTCCCAACGTGTTCCTCTAAAAACGTATAGGTGGGAGTAGCCTATAATATGGTGTAAAGGCTAATGTAATTTAGCGGCTATGTCTGTAACAATTTGCGATAACCTTCCAAAGCAGCAAACGCATGTTGTTCTTTGTTAACAATAATAACCAAACAATTCGATATTTAGTGCGTTTCGTTGTCTTCGCTGCACACTTTAGCATTTATGTAATTTCCACACATACACTGCTGTGGCCGCGGTATAATCGTTACTAGACAACACCAGTCTCACGCTGCACGATTGAGGCAACATGGTATTCCACGTGCAGGTGATGGGTTGTTTATGTAAAGCTACGGACAGCGCTCTGGACCAATGATCTCCCCTCGTTGCAATTCCGTCATTTTCTCCATGGAAACCCCGAAGTTACAGCCAATTGAAGGATGACAAGGGTGGAGTCTAAATTGTAGGTCACGCGCCTAGCTCGCGGATTTGCTAGTAGGACAGTGTTAGAGCAAGTCGGGGAGAAAACGAATGCTGCTCCATGAAGCTACCTGTCACAGAGGATTACTGTATGTATCAACTTGCTGTTTTATGCTCGGCTTGCTTTGACTTTTACTTGACACCGAGGACAACCAGAGAGGCGTCTTTAATTCGCCAGCACAGGTTGGTTTTCTTTAATTTTTACCTTCTCCAGTTTTGCAAAAATGAAAAACCTAACGCAGAAAATGTTGCATAACTAATTCGAGTGCGCATGCGCGGCCATTCAGTCTGCTCTATATATCCTATGGTATTTTTATAACCAAATGATACCGGTTGAGGTTCTTTTGTCGAGTCAAAGGGAAAGATACATGTCTACTTTAGTAAAATGGCCCCTCCACGGCCAGGCGACGACTGTTTAGTCGCAGGTTTCGAGTGATATCGTCAATTTTACATAACTGTGTCAGTGTACCGTGCAGTGGATATCAGGTCACCGTGTGTGTGTGTGTGTGTGTGTGTGTGTGTGTGTGTGTGTGTGTGTGTGTGTGTGTGTGTGTGTGTGTGTGTGTGTGTGTGTGTGTGTGTGTGTGTGTGTGTGTGTGTGTGTGTGTGTGTGTGTGTGTGTGTGTGTGTGTGTGTGTGTGTGTGTGTGTGTGTGTGTGTGTGTATTTTGAAATAGCAGGTCAATGGGAGTAAGATGGGGGAAGGGATGTTTGTTCCAATTACTGAAAAGCTGTGTTTCATCTTACTTTACTTAATTTAACATTTGTCTAACTTTTGTTATGTAAATATTTGACGTTTAAAATTATTTAATGTGTGTTGGTAGTATATGAGGAGAAAACATTAGCAACACTCTTTATAGGCTACACACCGCAGCTGCCCTTTAAAAATAAGTAGACTAGTTTTGTTTGTGGATCAGAATGGCCAAAATTCGACTTGACATAGAAGGACGTTTTAATATTACGCCCATGAGTAGGGCAACCGGATATGTATGGCATAGGCCTACTGAATTTGACATGGATGTATTCTTGGTACATCCAATAACTTTTTCTGGCATGGAAACTAGCATAGAATTATGGAAGCTTATTGGCCAAGGTGTTGTGACTATTCATGCAGTGCTTTAATTCTTAATTCAGAAGGCTAAGCCCTCTCTTATTGGATACATCTCAAACAGGCTTTAGTTTACACACCTTGATTTGGGAAGTTTATCCAATTCTTCCTGGATGATCCTCTCAAGCTCTGTCCGGTTGGATGTGAAGCATCATCTTCAGGTGTAGGTCCCTTAGCTACCTGTTAACAGGAAAACCAGGTCACGAAGTCCAATAAAGTATCTGTAGGTCTGTGCATTAACCAGCTCAATAAAGTGCAATAAGTAGAGCGGCCAGATATGTTTGATGATACATAAGATATTTAGATGAATGGAATCATGTAGTAATAGAGGCAGATACTGAGATGAGACTCACTACTGAAATACTGCTGTAGGTCTGAGCATGGAAATACCAATGTGAATTACTATACTATCATACATGCAGGGTTTTTCCTGCATAGATAAAGTTTTGGCGCGCGCCAAAGCGGATTTATCCAGCGCCAAAGGAAAATCAGGAGCGCCAAAATGATAAAGATTGAGAATAAATATAGCTATTTAAAACCTCTCAAAATTCAGCCCACTTTAAGTCATCCTTCTTGAGGGGCTGGGCAATAACTTGAATTTCATTTTCGATTACTACTACGGCTTCCCTCAATCATGAAAACAAAATAATCGTTATTAAACTATCATTGTTCCGCACGCCGGGGCATGCAGGTTTGTAAATGCAGCGAACCCTTCTGCTATGCGCTCCGCTCGGCCCCTCCCTCAACTGGTCCAGAGAGTACGAGGGAGATGTTTCGCATTGCCGGGTTTTTTAAAAACTTCTAGATGACGAGAATAAAAGGTAAAACTAATTGTGTTGCCTGAAAACGCTTCAGACTCACAACAAACTAAAATAATGTGCAAGATATGTCACGCGCGGACACGCGAGTCACGTAACATAGGCTACACGACCGCGAGAGAGAGAGAAAAAAAGGAAAATACGACCTGATCTGCACCTCTAAACATCCCGACCAATTTGTTTATTCACTTTCAGTCGAATCATAGTGGTCTATGACCAAGCAATCAATGAATAAAAAACACAGGAGGTTTAAAGCTCCTTGACTCCTGCCACCACAACTCACAACACTACAATGCAACTGCCTATCCACCCTGCTCCTTGACATAAATAAATCATGCCCTTACATTTAATGCTATCAAAAGACGTGCCCTATCAACACCATTTAAACTGGTTATTTTTATTTTGACATATTTATTTTATTCAATTATTAAAAATATGTTTCACTTATTTAGCCTATTTCTATTCTCCCTGTTTTCAGTTCAATTAGGCCTCTGTTTAATGTCCAAAGTCATGGTGTTATAAAGGCCAGGACACACCAGTCCGACACGTTCCGACTACCCAAAAACTGGAGTCGCAGTTTCAGGAAGCTCCAGTCTTCCCGTCGCGGCCACAAAACACACCGAGACGACTGCTTATTTTTCCGTACGCTCTGCGCTTGCGCGGGACGTAATGTCTCCACAACAGCAGGCGGCGCTAATCTGTATTGTGGCCCGAAAAAATACGAAAGCCGGAAATGATGGGACAGCTCTCTAGAGCATAAACATAGATAGAAATACGTATTTATATTTATGGACCATAAGAGCACAATTTTTAGCAGAGATGTCGAGCATGGTGTCGAGCAGTCAACAAGGGTTGATGCATGTGAGTACTCGCAAAACGAAACGAACAAACACATTAAAACGATGGCTAGCTGTTGTTAGCTGTTTGTGCTACCCGCCTCACTTCCGGGCTTCACTGATTCGCTAGCCCTCCACCAATCAAATTGCTCCAAATGAAAGACGGCCGCCGATTGAATCGGCACAAAACAAGCCCGACGACCTCTACGTCGGCCGACGTCACTGCACACACCAAACAGATTTGTGTCCCGACACTACGACGGCGATTATCTGGCCGGTGTGTCCTGGCCTTAAGAAGAAAACCTTGTTAAAAGTAAAATAAATGCATAATGTTCTTAAATCAATGATTAACCGTCTTTAATAATCGTGATAACACAATGTGATTACTCAAAATAATCATGATTATGATTTTTTTCATAATCGACCAGCCCTACCTTCTTGCAATTTCCATGGTTTAGATAAATTAGAAACAATTAAAGTATTAAATAGGTAGGCCTAGTCATTATTAGTATTTTGACTTCATATCTACAGGTTGTTTATTGTGATTTCATAAGCGTCAGTGAGCTCCATGGTAACGCAGTGATTGACAGGCTGACTGAAATGCTCTTTATCTGGACAGCAACTGCCCAACCCCACACCCTCTTAAAATACACAAACCGTTTGCCTTTACTGTTGCACATAGTCGCAACCCCAAAACAAGTCGATCGCGTACTGACCCCCCAAAGGCCCATTCTGAGCCATGAAAATACATAATGCACTTCAAGAGCAGTGTGTTTGGCTACAAGTGAAAGTGTGAGTATTAATTAATGCATGTGGTTTTATGAAACAAGGCTGCTGTGTTGTGTTGCACTATAGAGCCAAATCCATTTGACTGGAGCAACAGTTGTGTAATGCCTGAGATCTGTGCTAGTGTGTTTGGTGTATCAGCGCTCTACAGGTGAGACAGGGCCCTGAGCCAGAGGCAGATGGAGTCTGGCTTCATTTACATTATGTCATTCTTCTCCCTTTTTGGGAGTGATCTGCTGCTGCTCTTGTTATTTATATAATTAATTATTATAGTATTTCTAATTGAGAGTGTGAGTAAGCTCATGTCCATATTCCAAGTCTTAAGACAATAAAATATACAGGCTGTGGTGGTTCAGATTTGTTGACTTGTACAAACTGAATATGGTGTTGTGATACAATACATAATTTTTTCTT
The DNA here is from genome assembly GCA_949357725.1 of Hyperoplus immaculatus. Lineage (NCBI taxonomy): Eukaryota > Metazoa > Chordata > Actinopteri > Uranoscopiformes > Ammodytidae > Hyperoplus > Hyperoplus immaculatus. Next base: position 8,874,663 of record OX442352.1, on the reverse strand, counting down.
GAGGGACTATTATGTTCATCTTCTTTTTTATGTTGTTCACCAACTCAGCAGCACAGCACTGTTACATAAAGCTGTGTTTCTTTGATTGAGCCTTAAGTGAGCATGGACAGTGTTGTTTGTGTGGGAGCCTTGGCCTTAATGTTACTACTGTTATTTGTGAGGCAGAGTTTCTCCCCAGAGATTGGTTGTTGGTTACCTAAGGCCGTGGAGCAGGCAACTTGAATAGTACAAATCATTTCAAAGCATTCTGTCTTTGCAACATCCAAATGATTCTTGATGGTTTGTGTGAGGTAAATGTTTGCCTTTGTGTTATATCTTCAGAGCTGCGTTTTCATCTCTAGAAAGAAACCTGCCTTTCATGTGAAAAGAGCTTTGCCAGATCACACTGGTCTGGGGCCTTAATCCACTTGGAAAGGGCAAACGGTGGCCTGTATACTGTGCAGACCTTTTGAAGGATGGGTGGGATCAGCGTGTGTGTGTGTGTTTGTGTCTACAACATCAAGCTCACTTTAACTATGCTGCTGTGCCCTTTTATCATGAACTTTTATAAATGCTGAGGTACCTAAGGCTACACAGCTTGATCAGATCAAAGTGCACTGCTGTATTTTCGATGGTTGGTTGCTTCTAATCCCTATTGATTTCTTCTTATTTTAGGACTGTTTATTTATCGATCTGCTTTTTTTATGCCAGTGAGTGCACTGTATTATGAAGGCTTTGTCTGAGTAAAGTCACCTGTGTTTTCTTTCCTCCTTTAGTCTGCAAATCCCCCTGCTGAAGCATCAACTCCGTTTACTTCCCGGGGCCATGCACTTCATGGCATTGCTATGTGGAAGATAACTTCCTAGCATAGGAAGTCTAGCATCTTTAGCCTCTTTGGCCCATCCCATGTCTGAGGACAGCCATCCAAGGCACTACCTGTACACAACCATGGAAGGGCGAGAACGAAACTGCGAGATGGTGGGCTTCCAGGCGGAGGAGGAAGAAGAAGAGCGCTCCCCCTGCGGCTCCATCAGCCAGCTTCACTGCATGGCCAGCAGTTACAGTGAGGCCTGTGTCGGGCGGGACAGGGTGGAACTAGAAACAGAGTTAGGACTGGCCTCTGAGGGCAGCGAAAGCAGCCATGAGCGCCCCACCTCGCCGGGCTCCCCACATGAAGACAGGAAGCAAGCACGCCAGCCCCTCCACGAGGATGTGGAGATGGGAGGCAGCGGATCCAGTGGCAGCGGCACAGAGTCCCATGGCAACGAGTCCCATGGCAACGACTCCCAAGGAAATGAATCGGTGGGCAGCTCAAATGGCAACAGCAAGGACTCTGCCCTTTTGGAGTCTTCAGAGAGCAACAAGAGGTGAGGGCACATCAAATCCACTCAATTGTTGTAAATGGGATGTTTTCCCCCTCAGAACCATGCGGAAGCGAACCATCTAGGTCACGGAAGTACGGTTCATTAAATGTAATGGAAAGGCAGTTTTCTCCTGTATGACTCATTCATTGTTGGTCTGAGTCATTGTTGTGGTCTAGCAGCGACTGGCTCAGACTGAGGACAGCAGTGGCTATTAACTATTTTATTCCAGACACTAGAAAAAGTCAAGGACAGTTGGTACAATTTTAGTATGAAATATTTGTTGTCGTCAAGGATGCATACAACATTTAATATGACGAAAGCTCATCAGTGAAATAGGTAAAAAGTTAATTATGTTTCTGTGGGTCCCCTAAGATTCCGCTCCTATCAGATAATCACTACAGGATTTTGAACAGAATGTTAGGTGTTATTTGTTATTCTGAAAGCTGAGGCCTAGCATATTCAAGTCGATCAGCCAGATAATAATTTTCATATCTTATCTGTATTTATTTTTTTTTTTTTATAAGAAGCATATCAAGGTCTGCTGTTACATAACAAAGCTCCGCTCCCCACCTCCAATTAAATCCACAAAGTGTGAAGAACACTGAATACATTTACACCAAAGGCTCGGAAAAGAATATATATTCAACAGCTTGACAAAAATATGAAGGATAAAATGAAGGGTTTATGAATGTGTTTGCTTTAGATTGTAGGTTTACTTCCAGATTTATTTGTAGTTTGATGAGTGTAATGCTTCACAAACATGACAGAGCAGTTAAAGTCACCTGCGACCCAGCTGTACAGCGGACGTCAGATATACCCACATTGTGTCAGATGACGTCTCGGTCTCATAATGACAGCGTTTTCTCAACGCCAGTGAGTTAGAATCTGGCTTTGTGTTCTTCTATTGCCGTAGGTATTTTCAATCATAGATCTTAGATTCAGTCCAACCCCAAAACTCAATGCGCATGAACCATTGTGATAAGCCTCCCATTATCTGACAATTGTATTCTGCTTCCCTTCACTCATTTCTCTGCTCTCCTTTTTATTTTACAAAGGTGGATTTTGTATTTGACAATTTAGTAGTGCCCTCCTTTACTGCCTCATTGCTTTATCCTTTTTTTCAGACCTTTCTGTCAATGTTAAGGCTGTCAACATTTACAAGGGAGCTAACCTGAAAATAAAATTTCATAAAAGCAAGTTTTATATATACATATCCATAGGTAATCCTCTAAAATGAAAAGGCATATTTAGAGAGAGAGAAAAAGAGATTTACATTAATTGAATTGTTTGTGGAGAAACTAGAACACTACATCCTTGACTTACTGTTTAATGTGGGCTATTGTTTTGGCTTTCTAACTGTCCTTTAACAATGATCTTGTGTTGGTGTCTTTGTGTAAACCTTCTTCAATAACATGACATGTCGTTTACTCTTCCAGCTCCAACTCTCACAGCCCCTCGCCGCCAAGCAGCTCCAACGCCTTCAGTCTGGTCAGCTCGGAACAGGACAACCCCTCTACCAGCGGCTGCAGGTTAGCATACAGTTGCATCATTCTGTTTGAATCCAGACCAAGCACTTACAATCTGATCCTATAGTTGCCTATAATGCAAAACGCACCTTTTCATGGTTTTTAGTAACAACATTAATCTAGGTCCCCGGGTGTTACTAGAGACTCCCAAATTATGAGAAATAACACCCCTCTCTCTTTTTCCCCACCTTCACCTTTCTGAAGACACCCTATTCAGATTTTTCTTTCACCATATGATGTCACAGGGGGAGAAACCACCCCCCCCAATCCCCTCCATTACCAACCTAACTTAGCACTACCTCCACCTGTGATAAGCACATCCCCAGATCCCACTGAATCTAACTGGCAGATAGATTCAAAACCTGCAGTTGAATTCAGGGCCAATCAGAGCAGACTGGGCTTTTTGGAAGGCGGGGCTTAAAGAGACTGGCTCTAAAACAGAGCGTTTCAGATAGAGGCTGAAAAGAGGAGATTCAACAATGGCACTGTGAGAAATATTAAGGGTTTTTTGTAGACTTCATGAAAACACTTTCTAGTAAAGACCCACATTACAATTTTGAACCTGGAAATGAGCATAGTATGTTATCTTTAAAAGTTTGACAGAAAGCAAGTCAGAAGATGATCACAAGCTGTGTTATATTTTGGCGGTGGAAGATTTCACGTAAACAGTTCCTAAAGTCAGACCAACAAAAGATGTTTCCCACTGCCAGTCAAGTGCTTAATCCCAGTAAACACACTGGTAGCTCCCCCCCTCCCCCTCCATGCCGTAGAGCTGTGCCTCTCATATGCGACAGCCCTGGTGAGACCTTGTCATTCTGATGCACGTGTATCTGTCTCGTGAACGCCTTGCAGCAGTGAACAGTCGGCCAAAGCTAAGACACAGAAGGAGCTCTTCAAGACCCTCAAGGAACTAAAGTTGAAGCTGCCGTCGGAAAAGAGGAGCAAGGGCAAATCCAGCACCGTCAATACGCTCAAATATGCCCTGCGCTGTGTCAAACAGGTTAAAGGTAAGACTCGCTTCCATTGACACTTGTGTTTGTGCATGTCACGTGTCTCCACACTATTGCTATTGTTGCTATGTTGATGTTAGCATGGATTTGGAATTCTATCCTCTATGTTTGACCATGTTCTGTTAATGAAATATGTTAATCCATCTTCTCTTTGCAGCCAATGAGGAATACTACCAGATGCTGATGATCAATGACAGTCAGCCACCAGGTTTCGATGTTTCCTCCTACACCATCGAGGAAATCAACAGCATTACCTCTGAATACACCCTCAAAAACACTGTGAGTACCTCTTTTGACCTCACCATGAAGTTGAGGTTACGGGAGTTGTCTGACATGTGAAAATATAGTTTAAGAGTGATGCTTTTACGTGATGAATCATGTCTCATGGTGAAATCTGAAAGTGTTTTGTAGCTTGAATGTGGTCAGTAAAACGAAATAAATACTATATGAGAGTGAGAGTCAAACCAGTCTACTCAGTCGTTTGAACATCTAAAACGTTTGGTAAAACTATTTTTGTTATAATCTTTTCTACCGGCAGGATATATTTGCTGTGGCGGTCTCGCTCATCACAGGGAAGATTGTTTACATCTCAGACCAGGCGGCGACCATCTTGAACTGCAAGCGGGAAGTGTTCAACAACGCCAAGTTTGTGGAGTTCCTGACGCCCCAGGACGTCAGCGTGTTCTACAGCTTCACCACGCCCTACCGCCTGCCCTCATGGAGCATGTGCACCGGAACAGGTGAGATCCAACAAGCCTCAATTCAGATGTCTTATAATGTTGTCTCACCAAGATAACCAGACTAACATTGCACTAAACATGTATTTTGCATTTTACATCACTCACAAAGGACACGTGTAAAACCCATTCCAAAAACCGTTACTTTGACCTGCACACACATAAGCGTCTGTCACCACCACACACACACACACACACATGCTCATACACACATAGCACATTTGATTAACACGTTCAATCACACATTATCCAATACACGCCTACTCACACATACCTGTTACATATCTGCTAAAGACATAATCACATGTTGTTGGTGCAGACCACTGCAGAACGTTAGGCAATCAATCATCCTTTTTTATACCTTTTTTAATTAAAGCATTATAATTATCGACAGGTGGTTTGAATATTTTCTATTGTTATTTGTAAATCCACCAAAGTACTCTCAGAGATGTACATGTAAAAGTGTTGTAATCCTTCCTTTTTTTGATGCCTTTCCACGGTCCAGTTCACTGGATTTGCTTATGTAGCATTTAAAAGAGCTTTTGGTCCAAAGCTGTTTTGCGTGGATCACTTGTCAAGTCAATCTGTTGAAGTCGAGACAGACAGAGCAGCTGTATTTTTCCATTTTTCTTTATTTAAGTTATTCTGCACACACAATAAATCATCAAACTTTACTCACTGTATAGTACTACATACAAATCTCCCAATGCCTCTCATGCGTTATGATCTGTTCCCTTTCTGAGACTAACTCTTCAGCTCATGTCAAGTGTGTGTTGAATACAGATGACTAACAGATGGCTCGTTTGACCACGGTGCATTAACCTCATGCATTTGGTGATGATGTATTCATCCCACCTACTCCCTGTGTCTTATTCAGAGTCGTCTCCCACGGAGTGCATGCAGGAGAAGTCCTTTTTCTGCCGCATCAGGTGAGTGACTCCTCTGATCTATAGTTTCCTGTTCTACTGAGTTCTGAGTCAACACAGGGGACGAGTGAGAGGAGGGAGGATGTTGGCGGCTGTGAGCTTTGGAGCTGTTTCTCTATCTAGTGGCCAGAAATGGTGCTGCAGTATGTTGTCAGTTAAATGTAAAATAATGTGCGCATGTTGCATTGATAACATAGGGTTCAGGTTTGATGTAGTACCACATCAACCAGATTAGCCTTAATTACATAACCACAGTATAAAGACAGTTACAGGTTACAGCAATCAAGAGCAGAATTGTCAAACTATGTCCATTTCTATTAATATACTTCTTCTTGATTCCAAAGTACCATAACATGTTACATATGAGTCATAGTTATGCAATAAATCAAAAATGTAAATATTTATACATTCTAAACCAACCAACATCCTTCTATTGCTCTTTGCTCTACTTAGTATTTATTTTGGAAGCCTCTTAAGATACTACACAAATACTACCAAACTGTGTTTTAATGGTGTGTGTGTGTGTATGTCTGTGTGTTTGTTGCAGTGGCTGTAAGGAGCATGAAGGAGATCTCAAGTATTATCCTTTCCGTATGACCCCTTACCTGATGAAAGTGCAGGATGCTGAGCGCTCAGAGGAGCAGTTCTGCTGCCTCCTGCTGGCAGAGAGGGTGCACTCTGGATATGAAGGTGAGGCCTGGGACCACAAACACAACATGCTTTCACACACATTTATTATGGACACGTCACAACATTGCCTCGCTGAATCATACAACACACACACACCTTCTGGTTGTATATAGACCGAAAAAACTTAGCAATTGGCTAAAAGCATTGTACATACTGTACATGTTTAAAGATCACCATTTGCTTATTTGTCTAATTGGTTGGTTCTTCCTTTCTTTCCTCAGCTCCCAGAATCCCTTCTGACAAACGTATGTTCACCACCACACACACACCTAACTGTGTGTTCCAGGATGTGGATGAGAGGTGAGTGGACTTAGCCAGTCAGGAGATGTCATTCACGTCTGTTGATATGATTTAGTTTTTTGAACTGTCTTTTAACATGTTGTTGTTTCTCTATCAGGGCCGTTCCTCTGTTGGGTTACCTCCCTCAGGACCTGATCGGGACCCCTGTGCTACTCAATCTTCACCCAAGTGACCGACCCTTGATGCTGGCAATACATCGCAAAAGTAAGACCCCCCCTTCATTTATCTGATTTTCTTAGCTGATAGAAACAGTATCAGTGCTGTAAAAAATAATTTGCTTCCAGTTTATACTGGAATAAGGATGCTCTGACAAATAGAACCCTGTACTTTGACCCTATCCAATGTGCAGCCAAAACCAAATTATTTAAAAAAATGACTGGTGCATTTAAGCCTTTATTTTGCTTAGCTGTTCATTTCTCACACAAACTGTCTGCTTGTGTTGCCAACAGTTATGCAGTATGCTAGTCAGCCGTTCGATCACTCCTCCATCCGTTTCTGTGCGAGAAACGGAGAGTACATCACCCTCGACACCAGCTGGTCCAGCTTCGTCAACCCCTGGAGCCGCAAGGTCTCCTTTGTCATTGGCAGGCACAAAGTCCGCATGTGAGTGCACCCATTGTATTGTTTTAGTTATCGTTTCCTTAGTATCGGTGTGGTGGAATAGGTTTTTACTTAGAACATCCTGGATGACAGTGGTGTGTGTGTTTTCCAGGGGACCTGTGAATGAAGATGTTTTTGCAGCAACAGCTTACCATGGAGGGAAGATCATGGACTCAGACATCCAGGAAATTAGTGAACAGATCCACAGGCTGCTACTCCAAGTAAGTACCACACACACACACACACACACACACACACACACACACACACACACACACACACACACACACACACACACACACACACACTAGACCCACTTAATACATTTAGCATTTGTCAGTTTCTGTAACAACCGTTCCCCCTCTTCAGCCGATCCACAACATTGGCTCCAGCGGTTACGGTAGCCATGGCAGCAACGGTTCTCACGAGCAGCAGGTGAGCATCAGCTCGTCCAGCGAGAGCAATGGGAACGCTGTGGCGGCCAAGGCAGCGGAGGAGCCGGGCAAGGCCAAGCCTCCCAGGACCTTCCAGGAGATCTGTAAAGGAGTCCACATGCTGAAGAGCCAGGACGCACAGGGCTGCCTGCGCTCTCCTCCCCCCTCCCCTGCACCATCAGCCTCCAAGCCTGAGCACAAGAAGAGCACTGACTGTGAGTTGACTTTACAGTTTTTGCCGAATGTTACAGACTTTGGCCCACTGTGTCAAAACTGAACACACAGGCCGAATAGGACAAAGCACATGGAGATAAACTTCTAACTTATACGGCAAAATGAAACTCTTGAAACAAAACCTAACAATCCCATTTCAAAACTGTTTTTAGCATCAAAACAATACTCACATGCACTTTTGAATTACTCTTTCCTAGCAGCAACACCACACAGATGTGCTTAATGCAAAACACAGCTGTATTCAGTACTTTGGATGGTTTTTGACTTTAAAAGTCTCATACATATTTTTTTTGTGAAAGATTGATCCACTACAGTTGATCTAGACACATGAAAACAAAATGTAAACGCTTCAATTTTTTTATTTTATTTTGCCATTTCAGGTTTTTGCAAAAGTAAAAAAAGAAATTGTACAACTAGAATGTTCTACAAAACATAGTGTTCTAGGGGAATGATTGGAAGACATTTAGGCTATGAATCCTGTCTCCTGTTGGCATCTGGCCACATCACCTCATCCACATCAATGTCCTCCCTTGCCAAGCAACGGGGGAAATATCGCCTTGCGTGCCGTATCCAACCTTTTGCAGAATTTTTTGGAAAGATTCATCCACTATATTTTCAATTAGAAAAGAAAAAAAAGTTTATATTGCAATTTCATGGTTTTGGCCAACAAAAGAAAAAACACAACAAATAGGTTGGATCGCAGTTCAACAAGCAATTCATTGTGTCACTATGAACTCTGAAACAATTACAGTAAAAAAAAAAAGTGTTGTAAGGAATGGGGCGAGTGGATTATGAATCTTTTGGATACCGCCTCCCGTTTGCGTCTGGCCACATCGCCTCATCAACATCACATGCAAATGTCATCCTTTGAGAAGCAACAGCAAAAATATTCCTGATATCCAGTCTAAATGTCCTTATTATGGAGCTATTGTGTCGTTGGGCTGGAATCTCAGACCAGCCTCCTATATTGTTAGGCCATGATCTATAACATGGTCCACTATAGTGACCCTGTCTCCGTCTGTTGTCTCCTTTGTCATCGTCCTCCTGCCTCTCTCTCTTGTCCTCTTCCCCTGACTCTTAGTGTCTCACAAAGGAGCTGAGCTCACCTGAGGTCTATGTGTAATGCTAAGGCTCACACTGATTGGTATTATATTAGCTTTATTTTTTATTTTTCATGTGTGTGAATCTGTGTGCTTTTCCAATTTTAGTTGTGTTTTGTATTTTAAATAGATGTGTTTTCCAAAGGATTGCAGGAGATTTCCTTTTTGACCAATGTGTCTCATGTAAAACACTGTGTGTAGTGTTTTGCAAAAAGTGTGTTGGAGAATTTCAAACACAGTGCAAAGCACTTATTGTGTTTGTAGGGTTGGTGCTTGTGTTTAGGGCATGGTCACCAAAGTTAGAGGTTGTGATGCTTTGGGCCTAGCAACCACTAGTGTGTAAGCATTAGGCAAAAACTGTAATATCACTAAACAGGCACCATTGTATGTGATCAGTCACTTAATTTCAAAGTTTACATTTATTGTAAGCACAAGTGAGATTTCGGGGGATTTCTGGTGTGATTTTTTTTTTTTCTGACATTTCATTCATTTCATCTTTTCCTCTCCAGCTGCAGCGGTTTCTCAGAAGAGTCGTCTGAAGGACTGTGCACCCGCTCCACAGGTCAGAGACAGTACTGCAGCCAGCATGGAGGACTTCCCCTGCAAAGACCAGACCGTGCACTCCTACCAGCAGATCAGCTGCTTCGACAGTGTCATAAGGTAAGGCTTGGTGCTTTGCATTCATGAATGATGATGATGATGGTGGTTTAAAGATCGCATGTGTAAAAGCTTGGACTCTGACTAAAATCTCTGTCTGTATCTCAGGTATCTGGAGAGCTGTAACATCCCCATCACTGTGAAGAGAAAGTACCAGTTCTCCTCCAACACCACCTCCTCACACTCAGACGAGGACAAGGATGCCATGCAAGCGCCTCAGGATGCAAACCAAGGCATGTACACATTTATTAATTGATCTTATTTAGTGATTTTCAGGTTTATAGAGCAGGGACAATACAAACTTGGAATTAATAATAATAATAATAAATTTTATTTATGATGCACTTTATATTCAAGAATCTCAAAGTGCTTAAAAAGGGGGAACCTCACAGAAAGTTTAGCTAAATGCTCTTTTAAAGAGATGTGTTTTGAGGTTCCGTTTAAAAAGAGCTGTAGTCTGTGGGGCCCTCAGGTGGTCAGGGTGGTTCCATAGTCTAGGGGCAGCAGCAGAAAAGGCCCGATCACCCATGGTGCACAGCTTTGTATGTCGGGTTTGGAGGGTGTGAGTGGATCCTGAATTAGTCTGAAGCAACCTCTTGCTTGGAGTTAACAAAGGACTTCTTACTTCCTATCTAGACCCTTTGATGCTTGACGCCCAGCCTGGCCTGTCAAGCATGAAAGCACCTAAGAAGCGTCCAGCTGCAGTGGTGGGCGGCCCCCTGGCGCCCCTCACTCTGCCCAGCAAGGCTGAGAGTGTAGTGTCCATCACCTCACAGTGCAGCTACAGCAGCACCATCGTCCATGTGGGAGACAAGAAGCCTCAGCCAGAGTCTGGTGAGTGTCCGTGGCCCTTACAAACAGTCTGTGCTCTGGCTGCTACAAAACTATGGTGACACCATAGCAGCGGGACACAATGTAGCCCGCTAAAAAAGTCAATGAAGAGAAAGAACACAGCACAATAAACAAAGAGCTGCGTGCCGTCATTTTTCTCTTTCTCTTGCCCAGGAGATCACACAGCTTTAAGTTACTAAATTACTATTCTGTCGACCAATTACCAGACTGCTGAGTGTAACTCCACCCTGTTGGGACGGTTCGGTACGCCAACGAAAGGGTGACAAAAATAGGTGCTTATTTTGGCACCCTTGCCAACCTCTGACGGTGGAATAGCAAAATAAAAGTGCACAGAGCCATAGCAAACTGAACCGCACCGCTCAGTGGAAACTGAAACACAGAAACATACCTGGAACAGAATATGATTTGTATTAATACTACTGCTAGATAGTCTTTCTAATTAACTGATTCTTATGGCTCTGATTGATTCTGTAGAAATGCTTGAGGACGTGGCAGAGAGCCCTGCGCCCCCGCCTCTACCTGTGAGCGTGGTGTCCCCACCCAGCCAGGAGAAAGAGGCCTACAAGCGCCTGGGACTGACCAAACAGGTGCTGGCTGCTCACACCCAGAAAGAAGAACAGGCCTTCCTCCACCGCTGTCGAGAGCTCCGCAAGGCCAACAAGACCTTCCAGAAGGACTGTTCCACGCGCCTTCACAAGCACAGAGGTCCAGCCCATGCTGAAGGTACAAACGCTTTACTGTTGTATACCTTAACCACATGAGACTGTACTTGCATGGTATTTACTTAGAATCTGCTGCATATAAATTAGTGCTCATTTAGAGAAAAAAAATAAAAATCTTGAGCTAATGTTTCACATCAGTAAAAGTAACCCTCTGACATCTCCATGTGCCATCTCAGAATCATCCGGCCCACAAGGTGCATCCAAACAAGGCGCCACCAGGCCCGAGACCACTGCAAAGAAGGGCAGCCGCAACCGCAAGTCCAAGAAGCCACGCATGAAGCATCCTGATTCGTCGGATAGCGCTGTATCAAACCGCAAACCCCGCCCCCCTCTCCAGGGTCTAAACCAAACCTCTTGGTCCCCGTCAGAAGCCTCCCAGTCTGCTTTTAACGTCTCCTACCCTGCCATGGTGCCTGCTTACCCGCTCTACCCCCCAGCACCTGCTGCCACAGCTCAGACCACCTGCCCTGACCCCTCCCTTTCTGCCGGCTTCACAGAGGGGCAGAGTTCCCAAGCCCTGCCTACTGCCACTCCATATCCTACACCCATTGTTACACCTGTGGTGGCTCTGGTGCTACCTAATTACCTCTTCCCCCAGATTAGTCAGTTAGGTCAGATCGAGCAGCTGGGAGCTGCTCCTAGACCAGCGTTTTTCCCTGAGCAGACCCAGGCGCAAACTGCATACACCACTCAGCAGCCATTTCAGCCAGTGCAGTCGGCTTACACCATGCAAACACAACCCACCTACACCAGCCAACAGCCGTTCCCCATACAGACTGCCTTTGCCCCACAGCAGCCATTCCAAACGGCTCCGACCCCCTTTTCAACCCAGCAGCCTTTCCAAACTGTCCAGACTCCCTTCACTAGCCAGCCGTCATTCCAAGCCCCTCAGAATGCCTACACTACCCAGCAGCCATTTCAAACGGTTCAGACCCCCTTCACTACCCAGCAGGCATTTCAAACGGCTCAAACTCCGTTCACGACCCAGCCGCCTTTCCAAACCCCTCAGACCGCCTACACTACCCAGCAGCCCTTCACCGCCCAGCCTTCCTTCCCAGTGCGGACTCAGTTTGTGGCTCAAGCCTCCTATCCAGCCCAGCCCTTCTCCTACAGTCTAGCCACCAATCACTCCAAAGGCCTGGCCACGGAGCCCCAAGAGGCGTCACGCTGCTCCACCCCGGCCTCTGCAGCCAGGGAGCCGGCCGCGTCACCTCCACTGTTTGAGTCACGCTGCAGCTCCCCTCTACAGCTCAACCTGCTGAGCATGGAGGAGGGACAGCGCTCCATGGACAGACAGGACAGCACAGCCACACCTGCTGGAGGACAGGGCAACTTCACCATGGCAGGCACCACCAAGACGGAAAACCACCAACAGGTAAGAGACACATTCACCCAAGTGATGGAGTTTATAAATTACATTAAAGAGAATTAGTGTATTGATTCTACACTCTACATTGAAGTAAGTAGCCCTTGAATCAATAAATGATTGACACACTCTATAATGTCATACAATCATTGCACTAATATACGAGTACAACATTTTGCCCGCTTCATAATAAAATGGTTTGTAACATAATGGCAAAATGTTGTTACGTTATGGGGCTCAGCATTTTTTTAGATTATCGACCAGTTATTAAATGATTGGTATTTAAACATTTTTTAAAAAGTATTACATTTGGGGTCGTTGTTTTATATCGGGCTCTGTGTAGCCCTCAGCTACTCTCATACGCACAGCAGAAGTGTGGGAGCATATCTCTGATGGTTTCCTGCCTTGTGTTCCAGGTGGAGTCTCCAGAAGACGGGGCTCACAGTGAAGGTAACTCCTCGTCCTGTGACCTGCTGGACATCCTGCTGAGGGAGCAGGAAGACTCCCACTCAGGCACTGGATCAGCCACCTCCTGCTCCATGGGCTCCAGGTCAGGCTCTGGCTCTGGGTCTGGGTCAGGCTGTCGCACATCAGCTAGTGGAGCTTCTGGCAGCAGAACAGGTACACCCCTGGGCTTGACAAAAGCTTTTACTTCCCTATTATTTATCCTATGTTTAACGTAATTACTAGTTTATGATAATATGGTATAAAGTTGATTAACTTCCCTTTGAGGTACATATGTTGGTCTGTTTTTGACTGTTTCTCTGTCCCTCTAAAACTGCGTGTAGGAAGCAGCAACACCAGCAAATACTTTGGCAGCATCGACTCCCTGGAACACAACCCTAAGGACAAGGCCAAAGACAAGACGAGGGATGAGGGAAGCTCTGAAGGCAGCCAGTCCATGGCCAAGGCCTCCAGCCAAGGAGAGGGAGATCATTTCATCAACTACGTTCCCCAGGAGCCTCTCTGGCTCATGATGGCCAACGCTGATGACAAGGTCATGATGACTTATCAAATGCCCTCCAGGTGAGTCACTGATTAGGTATTATTCCAGGACTAAACTGACAGTCAAAGACAGGCCTGTTTTGTAACAAAATAAAAATGTTTTGGGTAATTTTTACATTTGAAGCCCTTCTTTTACATTGCTAGTGTGTAGATTTCTTTGTGGTTTTTTTAACTTACCTAATTGTTCGTTTCCTACTGTACACCATTAAATGCATGTGTTATTGGTGATCTGTAATGTGTGTGTGTGTGTGTGTGTTCTGACCCTCAGGGACATTCAGAGGGTTCTGCGAGAAGACAAGGAGCGTCTGAGACGGATGCAGAAGAGCCAGCCTCACTTCTCCTCAGACCAGAGACGGGAGCTGGTGGAGGAACACTCCTGGATGAGGAGGGGAGGTCTACCCTCTGCCATCAATGTGAAGGTCAGCTTTTTCTTCAACAAATATCTTTGCAGCTACATATTAAGATACAGTCCACATTAACTCCATCAGTCGCATTTTTCATTTCATGCCAGTTTGCTGAAACCCAGCACACATTTTGATTTACATGTTATAAACTGAACGTATTTCATTAAACTTTAGCAAGGGATGACCTTATTCTAAAACTATTCTATAACTATTACTAACCACCAAATTCACACATTCTTTAGCACACATTGTAGGGCAAAGGGGTTAGTTGTGTGCTTGTAAATACAAACTGAGCAACTTTCTTTTTATTCACTATAAAATAATTGTCATGATATTGACATAATACACAAATTAATAATTTGTTCACTTTTTTTCTATGGGTAATTGTACATGAATCCTTTAACCTTCTGTTAAATATGAAGCTAGCAGCTACTTAGTTTGGGGGAAAGACGGTTTAAAAACACAAAAGCACTTCAAAAAATTACCAATTATATCTTGTCTTTTTTTCTGTATGGATTATAAATAACAATCACACAAACAAAATGTTTATAGGTGAGCTTTAGAGTTGCTGCTCGGCAGCAGAGCTAGCCTAGCTGTTTCTGCACATATCCGGTCTTTCTGCTTGGCTAAGCTAAGCAGGTGCTGGCAGTATGCCAATGATGATGTCAATTCTGACAAAAATAATCTCAAGTTATTGATTGAGTTCAAATTTTAATAAGTCTTTTGGCTCTGTGTTTGTGTGTAGCAGTGTGTGTACTGTGAGGATACAGCAGCTTCTGCCATCGAGGAGAACCATCCAGACATTGCCATGGGCGAGCCGGGCCAGGAGCTGAACCAAGAGAAACAGAAAGCCCAAACCAAATCAAAGCCTCAAGCTCAGTCTGATGCTGGGTCCTGAACCCAGCCACACACTGCCAGCAGGGGGACATACTTGACCTATCATGGACCCTCATGATGCACACACATACACACACATACATTGTGGATGTGAGACAACCAGGTGTGTGCGTGACCATCTTCTTAAAAACAAACATACACCTTGAACTCAAGCAGAACTTTGTGTTACCGTTGTGGTCAATATGAGGATGTGTGCTGCTGTCTTGGTGTGTGTGTTGTGCAAAGGGACTGCCGCTGAAGTGCAGTTCTTAATGCCCCCATACAGGGGGCAGCAACGCTGCATATGAGGTCTCGGTCTGATTGACTATCTAGTGATACTCTTTCCAGCACACACACTTTCGCTCACTAAAATGACCTGGCAGCAACGGCAACATCAACCGTTATCATTCTTAAGATAACCTTGTAAACGTATTTGATTTTGAATGTTATATTAACTAAACAAATTTAAGTAATTGAATTATGTTTTGAGAAGCAGCCCCAGATACTGTGCTATGAGACATTATGGTTGTGTTTTCTGGTTTTGGCCCCATTCAAGCCCCTCAAACCCCAGGAATCCCTGTATGTTTTCCCATCAGGAATTATGTAGAAATTGTTGTGGTGCTCGTTGGATGATGAAGTTTGAGTGAAAGGGAAGGGATTTGTACTTTGTTACTTTCCTCAGACTTTGACAGAATGACACATAGGTGGAATATCTGATACATAGTATCTTGTTTATTTTCTACCACAGATTGTATCTAGCATAGCTGCTTTTAAGCTCAAGCCAAATCAATTCAGCAAAACGGCAGTTCTTACAGAGGCTTCCCATCCAATCTAACTTACACAGGAAGCTTCTAGGCTGTAAATGCTGCCAGAGGGGTTTCTACAAAGTACTGAATTAAGGGTTGGAATACTAACTTACATTTTGGAATTATACAACTTCGCAAAACATTCTTAAAATGTTTTTAATTTGTCATTGTTAGTTATTGAGTGTAGATTAATGGGCAAACATATAAAATGGATCCATTTGAAATGAAATGAAAGTGAATGAATAGTGTATATAATACCCGGTTTACAGGCTATAACCAGAAACTCAGCCGGATATTTATGTCAATTTACTCTTGACAACTTAACTGGAGCTAGCTATCCATTTTACAGAATAACCTACAAGTGTTGTAGGCATCGGCCGACCATAAAACAGCACCGGTGCTAAGAAGAAGTAGGCAACATCAGGTTAAGATATGCTGAAATCAATTTTTTCTTATGTGTAAACATCATAAAAGTGATGCATGAAAAGCATTTTAGAGGATGGATCAAGTTCAAAGCTGAACATTCTTATTTACTTAAACTAACAAGATCCTTGGAATGAACGTTTCCTTTTCACCTCCAATATGTATCTTTAAATGATACATTTTGTATCCATGTCGGCCTACATGCAAGATATTGCAAACATTGGCGAATAATCTTGTTCTCTAAAGTGCAGCTCTACTGCAAAAATCTCAGATCGTAACAGTGTCTATTTTAAATAGAAACGCACAACTGTGGAACTGCTTTTTTCCGTACTGAGTTCCTTTTTTACTATACTGGCATATATTCCAGATGCCTACAGAAGAACTCCAAATCATAAGTGTCTGCAGGTGTGTGTGTGTGTGTGACCCTATTTAATAGCTGTCGGTCAAAGCACTGTGTGATAACGTGTTCTCAACAGTCCATACTGAAATATGAGGGTTAAAGTTTAAGACGGCATTACAGCTGTTGATTATAATGGGACCATGTTGCCTCAGTGAGCTTTATAGGGAACAGGAAATGGTGACGTGCATGCATCAGCTAACCATGCAAGCCTTTCGTCATCTACACAAGAAGTATTAAGGAAGCTGTGATGCACATGTATGCCTTTTAGTCGAGGTAAACAGTACAAAAACTGGGAACAACTCTGGTGCTACGGCAGAGAAACTAATTGGGGCAGGGCATGTGAATGTAACACAGACTGGACCAAAGGCAACTCACCGGATTTGTTTGTTTTTGTGACTTTTCTTTATTTTTCTTCTCCTTCACCTGTCATTATTTTTGATTGTTCTATTTTTCTATATATTTTTTTCTTATGTAATTTTGTTTTGGCGAAGGTGAGAGCTTTTGAGTGTGACCCTATACCTCTAAAAAAAAATCCCAGGTCATGTTACTGTATTGTAAGCAGAGAAAATAGAATGTGTACGTTTGTGGGCAAACAGCAATGGCCCAAGTGGTCAAATATGTATGTGATGGTCTTGTCTTAGTCTGTCAGACTGACAGAGGTTTGTGGACTCCTCCTGTCTGCTTTATGTCTCAATGAATGAGTGAATGTCCAGGCGCCTGTCACCAACAACCTTTAGCAACTGCAGTCTCTCTCTCTGTTGGTGTCTTTTGAGTGTAAAATATCTCAACGGGGATCTCCTACGCTCACCTGTGTATAAACAGTTTAGGGTGGAACAATGGGGTTTATTCACTTGGATCAGAAATGCACAAAAAATCAAAGCTGTTGTGAGTGCTGAGAGTAAGCCAGAGGGTGTTGTTGCACTTATATTTAAGCCTTACTTATTTCATAAGGACTCACAAAGAGGGAATTACACACTGGTGAGCTGTTGGAGTCACCCTGAAATTCATACACGGCACATGATGCTGTGTATGTTAATGTATATATCTTTCAATGCCACTGTATAAGTCCGTGGTATGTTCAGCTAGCACATTTTGTAGGTGAGACTGTGTTGTTTGAGACATGGAGAAAATGTTGTAATAAAACTACAGAAATATAACCCGTGTGACTCTGGTGACCTGCCTTAACGCCCATTGCCATATATACATACATAGGCTACATACATGCATACATACATACAGTGGCTTGAAAATGTATTCATACCCCTTGAACTTTTCAACATTTTGTCACGTAACAACCACACACGTAC
Source organism: Hyperoplus immaculatus (assembly GCA_949357725.1). Taxonomy (NCBI): domain Eukaryota; kingdom Metazoa; phylum Chordata; class Actinopteri; order Uranoscopiformes; family Ammodytidae; genus Hyperoplus; species Hyperoplus immaculatus. The sequence continues at coordinate 8,856,945 of OX442352.1, read as the reverse complement.
TTTATTTTAGTGGGATGTCATGTGATAGAACAACACAAAGTGGTGCATAATTGTGAAGTGGAATGAAAATGAAATATGGTTTTATTTTATTTTTTATAAATAAAAAACTGAAAAATGTGGCGTGCAAAAGTATTCAGCCCCCCTGAGTCAATATGTTGTAGAACCACCTATCTCTGCAATAACAGCTCCAAGTCTATTTGGGTATGTCTCTACCAGCTTTGTACATCTACAGACTAACATTTTTGCCCATTCTTCTTTGCAAAATAGCTTGAGCTTCAGACTCAGCGTCAGATTGGATGGAAAGCGTCTATGAACAGCAATTTTCAAGTCTTTCCAGACATTCTCAATTGTATTTAGGTCTGTACTTTGACTGGGCCATTCTAACACATGACTATGCTTTGATCTAAACCATTCCATTGTAGATATGGCTGTATGTTTAAGGTAGTTGTCCTGCTGTAAGGTGAACTTTCACCCCACTCTCAAGTCAGTTGCAGACTCTAACAGGGTTTTCTGCCCTGTATTTGGCTCCATCCATCTTCCCATCAACTCTAACCAGTTTCCCTGTCCCTGCTAAAGAACAGGGCCCCCACAGCATGATGCTGCCACCACCATGTTTCACAGTGGGGATGGTGTGTATAGGGTGATGTGCAGTGTGAGTTTTCCACCGCACATTGCATTTTGAATTTATGGCCAAAAACTTCAATTGTGGTCTCATCTGACCTGAGCACCTTCCTCCAACCCTTGCCACAAACTATTCGGTGGACGCAACATATGCAGATAAGACCAAATTTGAAGTTTCTGGCCTAAATGCAATGTGTAGCGGAAAACTCACACTGCAGATCACCCTGAAAACACCATCCCTACAGGCATTAAAATCAACAAAACCACAAGGGTTCCTATATTTTTGCACAGCCAGTTTTTCACATTTTAATTTATTTCATAAAACCAAATACTGCTTTTCAAAAAATCTTTGTTTGGAAAACATCCCAGTACTTACCTGTTCCTGGTAAATGAAAGACATACCACTTTTATCTTTTTTTTGTGAAAGCAGGGTCAATTATAATGCCAGCTGAGAGGGGTTCCCAAACTTTTTCATATAACTGTATGTATGTGTTGGTAGTTCATCAACATGTATGATAGAAGTTTTTCTACCTGAATCAATTTGCTTTGGCTTTGGAACAATTGATTAAGTTGAGAGCAAGAAAATTTACTTTTACATGTAAAAACTACATTTTTGGGAAAAAAAACATGCTTAGAACATCACCATGAGGTCCTCTCTTTCATGGCCAAGGGAAAATGAGAGGGCCTTGAAAACATATATCTCACATGACCAAAAATGTGTTCCATTGCCTAGATACAGGGGGTGTCTATTATTACCCGATATAATCAATAATGTATTTATTTGGTTACCAGTTTGCATTTGATAAAGTGGAGAGGCTCACAAGAAACACATTTGTATTACTGGGTTAATAATTACACGTTTAAAGCTCCTTAAGATGCACAGAAGAGTTCACACAACACTGTGCTAGATGTGCTCAATAAACTGACCATTGTGTTAAAAAGATGCTTTGCTCTTAAAACATAATATGCCATGTCGATCCAAAGCTTGTTTTCATGTAACCAGATAACAATTGAAAAAGTTAAAGTGTGATGCAGTGTATTGCTGCTGTCCAATAGAAAGTGAATTTTCTGTCAGAGCCATAGACAGTTGTGAGGCACTGGAGGATGGCAGAGTGAGCGCCCACCCCACCCCATCCCACCCCACACCCCACACCCCGACAGGGATCCGTTTCAGCACCATATGCTCGCCTCCGCCGTTGAATCGCTCTCACGCCAACTGTTGCACTGCACAGACCTTTGACCTCAGAATTCATATGCACGGTCACAAACACACAGCTGATGCATATGGGCGCAAAAGATCCGCCCTTCTGTCTGATTGTTTAATGCTTTTTTCTTCTTTTTTTCTCCCCGCTTAAAATCTGCTAATGTGGCTGTAACCTGTGATCTCTGGCTCTCAGTTAGCAGATTGTGGTGAGGTGCAGGGGTGTGAGGGCGGGAAGTATTCCCACAGTCATTAACTCGGGATACATTATGTCTAACCAAAAACACACTATTTCACATTACATCCTAAACGCCATTGCCTTCTCTTTCCCATAACAGTATGAATTTCTTGCAGGGAACTTGTCAATTGATGTTTTGGCTGCGTCTTGTATTAAAAAGGTTTGAGGCCTCAATGATGTGTGGGTTTGTCCAGACTGAACAGGGTGTGTCTGTGATCTAATTTGGCTGATGGTCCTTAAAATCAACATCCACACCCATTCACCCACCTGCTTCCCTTTATTTACTCAATCATACACACTATAGAGTTTCAAACTGCAAAGCGGGCCGAAAGTACAATGACGGATGACTCCGTCATTGTACACATCCATGTTTTTGGAATGTCATCAGAGGGGTATACTACGAAACAAACTCAACAGAGCCCGACTCTCTTTTTTTGATCTGGTTCAACATAACACATACCCTCGCTCAGAGCTAACCGGTATCACGAAGGCAGTTATTATGTTGAACGAGGGTTTCAGCTGCGCGTCCCCATGAGAGGGGGCGTTTGGCCGTCATTTGACTCTGTTTCCGCACTGACTGGACTGATCTTGTGCCGCTAACTTTACACTAACGGACTGATTGCGAGCAGCTGACTTCGCTGACTTCACAAGAGTTTGTCAGTCTGAATTATCACAGAACAGCAGAAAACAGAGAGCCGAAAAAAACTCTTACTGCAAATAAGGAGAGAGTGGAATGTTGTCAGAAAATTGGGCTACTGAATTGATTAATTTATTTTACAGATCGTTCTCGCAGTGCGTAACGTGACATTATAAAGCAATTAAAGGTTGAACTCTGATTTAAACAGTACACCATTTAGCCTAGTTGAATGATAATCCTACACTTAATAATCTGATTTAAGTCTGACACTGTCCCCTAATGAATAGCATAGCCTATGTGGAAAACCACTGTAGTTTTGGGCCACATCAAAATTAATACAACTTTGATTTTGATTTAGGCTAATAGCCCTTTATTTGCATCTTATAAATACCATTAAAATAAATAGCCTAGATACAAAACCTGTAGTCTGTATTTTCCGGACAAATATGAATCTACTGTGAGAAGCTTAACCTGCGAGTCTGCAGCGATGTCCGAACTGTGACAGCTGTCACCTGTCACGTCCCAACTGTAATCGCTACTGATGAAAAGAAAGAAGCCTACAGTGAAATAATGTTGCAACCTGGGATTTTATAGAACGCTTCATTAAGAGCCAGTGTGTGTAGATCGCCAGGTAAAATCATTTGAGGTGAGAGCATAGAGTGGCGCTGCATAGGTCTAGGCTATTTTAAATTTTTTGCATCAATAACTATGCATGTGGCAAAAAGCCGCAGCGCGATGTTACAATTCACTCTAATGTAAGCCTTATGCCACGGCCTCGTTTTGTTCATTTACTTACTGATCAATAAGTTTACTGATTTAACTAGTTTACTCAGTGAGAAGTATCGCTCAGACAATATAGTCAGGTCCGCGGGATTTCAAAATGTGTAGTTTCCTTAAAGGGCAGCGCTCTAAGAGCCGAATTTAAACTCAAACTCTGCAACAAAAACTGGTCTGGGCAGGTTAGCCGTGCAGCCTCTGTTACCACGGTGATCTAGCCAGGTAAAAAGAGAGCCACCTTTCGTGATACTGAAAATGCTGGCTTTAGACCGCTTTAGACTCAACAGACCTCGCTCAGCCCTTAATCTCGCTTCGCAGTATAGGCTACCCCCCAGGTGCATTGTTTAGAATTTAGAATTGTTATTGTCCTTGAAGGCCACTGTAGCTTATGTTACTATTTAAAAGGGCTGGGGTTACCCAGGGAGCGTTGCATTCTAGAACTTTCTTGACGATGTCATATTACACACTGCACCTTTAAGGCTAGAGTCTGGCATTTAAAGGTGCAGTGTGTAATATGACATCATCAAGAAAGTTCTAGAAAATTCTAGAAAGTTCTAGAATGCAATGCTCCCTGGGTAACCCCACCCCTTATGAATAATAACAGAAGCTCCAGTGGCCTTCAAGGACAAGAACAATTCTAAATTCTAAACAATGCACCTGATGACATTCCAACCATGACGCTTCCAACATGGTAGCGCCAATGCCTTGGTCCAAGGTATGGAGAAATATGGAGATATAAGAGACCCTTTCTAAGGGGAAAACAAATAATTATAAAAAAAAATCAGCTATTATGCACTAAATTAAACATACTAATCGATATTGTAATTATTTTCAACAAAGTCTGCAAGGAAATAAAACCTAAAATTCTACACACTGCAGGTTTAAACAAGGGACTCTTTTCAAAGTATAATAAAATGCACCTAGCAGCACTTCTGACACTCTCTGATCACCATGTTATAAGGTTTGTACAGATGAGGTGTTGCTTTATTGTCATTGATCATACAATGAAATGCAATTGGAGGTCCATTTATGCCACACGGAAACAGAACATCTACAGTCAAACTTAGAATAAAATGATAACATAGGTAATAAGAAAGAAAAAGGTATTATAAAAGGTGTAAATATGTATTCAGGTCTGAATACTGTGGCTTCAGAAACTATTCAGGACTTTTTACTCTTTACTGTGCTGTAAATTCCATTTTAAATTAATAAAACTGCCATAGTTGCCCATTGATACAAACTCAATAATCCCCAATGAGAAAGTGAAAACCAATATATAGAAATGTTTGCTAATTTATTAAAAATCAACAAATGAAATCTGTAGTTTACAAAAGTATCCAACACTTTAACTTGAGGTTCTTTGCTTTAAGTGAAGGACCATACAGTAATACTTTTGCATCACTGCAGTGCTGCATCCCTGGCTGCAGTGTCTTTAGGTATCTGGATGATCAAGTGTGGAGGGAAAGCAGCTCCAGCCGGTGTGTGTGTGTGTGTGTGTGTGTGTGTGTTTGTGTCTGTCTTGGTCCCTTTGAAGAACCTGAGTCGGCCTGTATCCTTTGAGGCAGTTGACCATTTGACGCTCTTCTGTCAAATTGTGTCAGCTTTGATCAGCGGCTCTCGTCCGCTCCCATTTCAATTTGTTTCCTGCGACGTTCACACCCAAGGGCCAGTCTGCACCTCCTCCTGTTTATTACTACGTCAACATTCCAGCATCATAATCTGACAACAAGACTTAGAGCTCAAAATAAACTTGATAGTTTCTTCATTAAAACTAGCCCATTTTCCGAGCTGTGGGTAAAGAGATAGGCAGCTCAGGGACAGCTTCTGTGACATGGTTCACTTACTGTATAGTCCCACTCGAACAATTAGCCTACTATCACCGTGATAGGCCTACATACGTATCACTCCGCCACTCTTAACAATTCATAACATTATGACCGATTAGGACAGATGTGCACTATGTCATGCTGTTAGCAGCTCAATAGACTTTGGACTACCATCAATGAATCGATACTTATTGTTTCTATACGCCTGATAATCTCCTAAGTAAATGTGCACATAGAGACGTCTCATCTTTCATCTAGGACTAATTTGACCATGATGCTCAGCGAGCACGATGCAGTTGCGTCGTTGCAGGTTGTTGGCTGGTCCGGACACACAGGATCTAACAGTCATTTGTCAATGAGTTCATTGTGTCTGAGGTGAGAGTGAAGACACTTGATGGGGAGGTGCGACTCTTTTCATGTGCTCACATAGGCCTACTGCACTTGCATGTGGTCAGAACGGCATGTTGGTGGTGTTTCGGTAAGCAGAGGAGAGAATAGGCTACAACTGTATAGGCTATTATTTTATAAAATTATATTATTTTTAGGAGTGGAGTATATCAGAGTGGGCTTTAAGCATGTGGCACTAAATGGATTTATTTTTGAGAGGATCAGGAATGAAAATGTGTCAAGTATGCACAAAACACACTGGTTTCTTTTGCCATAAGCACATTAGTTACTGTTTAAACATAAATGCGGTCCAATGGGCCATGCAATTAACCCTATGCTGTTTGTAGCCTATTGGGACTAAAATCATGATACACAAATCAGCCCAGCATCCTTTAAGATAGCAGCAACAAAAAGTAATTTTACAGAAACAGAATACCATTTTAACTCACAATTTATTTCTGATGCAATGTTCAGTAACAATATATTCATCCTTTTCCTTTTGTAAAATAAATGTATTGGGTGTTGAGAAAAGTCAGACAACAGCTTTTTAATTGCAATATTTTATTTATCAAATTCAGACATTTTACTGGCATCTTCTAAACAACATTACAACACAAAGTGGTCATTCTGTAGGAGGCTACTGGTCCAATATACTACAGGTTTTTATGAAATACAATAGAAATATTTATATTAATCAGAGGCATTGCCAAACTTCTCGGTTTCTAAAAAGAGCTTTTCTCCACATACGACTCCTATTTACACAGAGCTGCGGACACAAACAAAAAGTGTGCACTCTAAAAGTATGTCCTTTGTTGGGTTGGACTTCAATGTTGAGAGGGAAGGTTTCAGCTTACTCCAAGTGTAAAGAAAAGTCACGGCAGAGGACTTGAAGCCAGGGAGTAACGACAAGGGGTTACTTTCAGGATGGTCACTTTGGAGGAAGGTTACAGTCACCTTTCTCTATTTCTTGGTGATATTCCAAGCACTTAGGATGCATTTTTCTGAAATGAAATGAAATGTACTTGCACTACTTCTACTTCACAGTTGGATATCCTACATTTCCCAGAATGCCAAGGAAAGGCTGCGCGTTAGCCGTTAGCTCTTTCAGTCGTGGGTGAAGGGAAAAAGCCACAGTCTTGATCAACGTGGGAAATCCTAAAAGTAAAATCCAATGCACATGGCCAGGGTTTTGCAGGGTGGTAAGTGAGCCCAGAAATGCAAGGTGCACCATCGAAAGTGTTTATTTCCAAAGGGTTTGTGTGTTGTTGGGTGGATATGTCCCTTCCAGTAGGAGGCCCGCTCACAAGTTAAAGGCGGAGTCAGCGTTTCTGGTGAATGCTTTTTGTCAAAATCACCTTTTGTACTGTTTGTCCACTTAAACAAAATCCAGTGTTAATACACAGCCTAGGCTTTGTAAACTGGTAGGTCAAAAAAGGGGCTCACCATAGCTAACGACATGCCTGTTTTGCGGAGCCTGGCCTGTGTATTAACACTGGATTATTTTTCAGTGCTCACACAGTAGGTCATCATGAGGAGATTCCCTGATTTTGACAGAAAGGGATTTTGACAAAAAGGAATCGCTGACTCCACCTTTAAAAAGAAAAGGCCGCAAACCCCTGCTTTAGCATATCCAAGAGAAACGTATCCCCATCACACCCCCTACCAGGGCCTCCACATGGAGCGGGGGTGTGCGGTGATGGTGGGCGTGCTCGGGGCCTCCCTGCTTTCCGGGCCCTCGCTGGAGCTGTGGTTGTGCTCGCTGTCTGTGTCGTCCAGTTCTGAGCAGCTCAGGTCTTCACTGGAGGTGGTGGAGGGGGAGGGGGCGGAGGAGGACGAGCCACAGGACAGGCTCCTTCCCCCGGGCGAGGAGGGAGCAGAACACAGGGTACTGCTGGAAGTGTCGGCCATGAGATCCATCAGCACGTCCTGGAGGTGGTCCTCGTTCAGGGGCATACACTCCAGCAGGTGGTTAAGGAGCTCGGCTGCCACCGTGGCATCGATCCCCGGACAGCTGGAGACAAACATGTGGACCTCGTGCATGCACTGGATGTAGCCGGCAGCAAACCGCTCGCTGGCCTCTTGGTTCAGAGTGTCTGCTCCTGTGGGAGGAGAGAGAGAAAGACTGTGATATGACTGTTGTGTTTACTTGTGGCCCTAGAAGAGTTAGTGTCTATTGATTGGTTTGCATTTTATCTTGACTAGCGTTGTGGGATATTTGATCACAATGTGTGGTTATCCAGGAGGAACACAGAGTAACCCTGTTGAACTATTGATGAAATATCACAATTACTTGTGTAGCCTTTAAATTAGTGTTTGTAGGACTGTCTGATCCTTTCATCTCTGCATCCAATCCATCAATGCATACACACACCTGACCACCAAGAGTAATGTTTTACCTTCTGTTATTTGAATCATATTTAACATCAAGCACAGACAAGTACAATAGTCTGTGCTGGAATTTAGAAACATTATATGGTGATACATCTTTAACATTGACTTGTATTTAGTAGTTAAATGAGACCAGGTATACACTATTTCTGATTGCATTGGATTGTTGCAGCTTAGTGAAATGAACACCTGTTTGGCCCCATTTCCATATTGATATATGGAAACATTATCCCCAAAATATCAGTATAGGCCTTTTATATACTATCTATGGTAGCTATGATCAAAACAAGTGACTAAAATGACTGTACTGATTATGTGTGTTTTTTGTCTATTTATTTAGATTGATATTTATGATAGGAGCATTGTAACATTTGCACAGACAGGTCTCACAGGTCTGAACATGTAACAGGATGCACACCTTAGTTGTCCGCTTCAGCATCATATATTGGCATTAGACTTCTCAGTACATTATACCGTGGGTGTAATAGAGTTGTGCTGACCTTGGGTTCGGTTCTTCAGCACGTCCTCCACCTTTTTCACGGTCATCTCCAGCACCTCCGCGTTCTCCATCTTGCTGTGAAGCTGTGGAAAAACAAAAAACCAGTTAGAACTCCGTCAGAACCCGAATCTGTGTCACATATGGGGCAGGTGTGCTGGTGTGCAGTATAGTAGCCCTATATGTGCGCGATGTACTCACGTCTGTGTCCGCCAGCAGAGTCCGCAGCTCGTGCAGACTCTCGTTGATGCGAGCTCGCCTCTTCTTCTCCACCAGAGGTTTCCTGACCTGCAGGAACACAAAGAGCATTCAGACAGTGGCACACACTCACAACCGTTAATGCGTCAAATCAAACTATTGTTTAGTTGATATACGTTGCTTTCTATGCTGTGGGATGTGGGCTAATCATTAACTGATTCATCAAAAGGTTTCTAGACTGTCACCGGTTTGACAAGTGCGTTACTGTGTCCAGTGAGTGCCTGCTACTCCCCCACTAGTCCCGTGGTGTAGGTACCTTTCTGTCCGCTTTCTCTATCCCGTCGTAGGGCTCGTCTTCTTCCATATCCAGTTCGGTGTTGCTGTGCCGAGCTGAGGGGGCCATGTTGGTTAGATCGCCGCTGCTGTGGCTTGTCCCTCTGCTGCTTTATCCTCCCGAGTCGTCAGCGAGCAGCAGCTGGCAAACGGAACCGGTTATAGGAAGAAAAAACTATCGACAAACTCGCAGGCGAGTTGAGGGCGCCCTGTGTTTATTGTGCAATCCTAGCGAGACGTGCTGCTGGCGCTGAGTGGCTGTTGTTAGTATTTATAGGGGCTTATTAACATGTGAATGGGGGCTGAGCCGCTCGCGTTGGGGGACAACAGAGCGCACACGGCCGGAGCCAATGAGCGCCCACTCCCTTTGTCTCCCGGTCAGCCCCCGGTCTGCGCCCCGAGGAGCTGGATGGGCTTTAACCAGACAGTTTGTTGTGTTAGGGGACCGACCGCTCTGTTTTTCTCCTGCTGTCTGCAGGCTACTACTAATCAACTGGGCACATTTATATTAAATTGTCCAAAGTTCATTATCATGCAGAAACAGAATTGGATTGTAGAGTAGGCCTACCATTTCATTATAAAACAATGTGATAGCCTACATGTTCTAATGGCTGTTGAATAAAGCTATTACACATTATGGTTATTACGCATTTGTGAATTGTGGTATAGGCCAAGTTCAATAGCCCATATAGACAATATGATTTGGTGACTTACTTAAAAAATAATGCTTTGTATGCTGCGTTTCCTTGTTGCACCATGCATGTTTTGACCACATTTGACGACAGAGCATCTCAGCAGTGTGTTATCTGTCCTGTCTGTTTAGTTTTTACGCCCTACCCACTCTCCGTTCTACTGGCTTCAGTGTCCGAGCCTCAGCAAATTTATCCGGCTGTTTGTCGGATGTAACGCGATGCCTTCAGTTGGCAGCTGCTGCTGCTGGCGGCCCCTCGGCTCGGCCCAAACTGAATCAGCCGGGGGAATTAAGGGCCCTTCGCCAAAGAAAGCGACAGGTGTTGGCCTGCACCTCGTTTGTTCCCTGTTGTTTGGTGACTTCTGATTTAAGCGCAACTGCATTCTCACGTTGCCTTTTCTGCTGTAAGAGAGTTTATAATGTCTGGAGGATAACATATCCTGAACCATTCACTCCACATGCTGTCTTTATTCTTGATTGAAATGTGCTGTGTGTTTAAACATGCTAAGTGTGACGCGTCCACACATTAAACAACATTTTGACTGTTAAGAATGAAATGATGTTGGACTTTGTGGTATAACTATGGCCTCTATGGGTTTGGATGTGCGGGTTTTGTTCCTTGCGCACAATTGATCATTTGTGTCTGTCTAATAAGTGCGCTCAACCCTCCGCCCTCGTTATGTTGTGTACACAGCATTGTCATGCAAATTAGCCTGACAATAGAGCAGAGCTGTCTGCTCGAAGTAGACCGCGCAGACATCAGTGCCACCTTCCAGGTAAATGCCTCGATGTGTTTGAAGGTGCTCTTTTACGCACCGTGTTTCCGCCAAATAAAGAGCCACAAAACTCTAGTGCCCCAAATGAAGGAAGCGTTTCAGACCTTTCAAGTGAGAGAATTTTGGCACCTCGCCACCCCCAGCTCCCTGCTCCAGATATTTAATGGTGTGTGGACTGTGGAGAGAGCAGCTGTCTTGCCTCGCTTTTGTTGGCGATCTCCGCTTGGGGACCAGGCGTCCCCCTTTATCTTTCTCTCTGCCGCTCTTCAGACCCGCCGCCTGGCTCCATGTGGCGGCCAATCATAACGGCAATAATAGCGGGAGAATGAGCCATATGCACCTTTCTACCGTTCAAAAGCCATTGATGAATTAGCCTACATCTTTATAAAAAAAAAACGTAAATGTACTCAGAACACCAGATTTGACCACAGTCAGGCTATGCTGAAGTTGCACATGTTCTCTTTCACACCTCACATAGCTCCTTATCTGATTTTAGGCTAGAACTTATTTTTTATAGTCTATCAGAGTCTAAATAACACTACTCAAGACATGATACTTGTCAGAGAAGGTCAAGCTTGACATGGGCTTCCTGTCCTCTCAATCACAAAAAGCATTGTGATTTATGATTGTAATTCATTATTATATATGGTAGTTAAAACCTTGTTTAAACATGTGTGCGTGATGATCAGCCAATCCAAATCCTAAAAAAACAACATAGGCTGCAGATATAATTTCAATTTAGTGGAGCAGGTTTTGAGATACCAGGCTCTGAGATTTCAGTCTCCACCAGCAAATATATCAAAGGTGAATGGAATTTCATTTGTGGTGCTTTAAGTATCACAAGATGAAATCTGAAAAAACTCAAATCAAGCATGTCTCTCCAGGAGCAAATATTGGCTACTCAGGACAGTCCACAGACCAAACATTTTCACCAGAACTTATTTTTTTTACCAAAGGGGTCGGCCCAGTCCTTAGTATGGACATTGTGTTAGTAGGAAAAGCGCAGGTGTTGCAAATACCAGTCTGAGTGGTTCAGCTCTATTCAAGTGTTCAAATGAGTTATAACAGTGTGGAATTCAGCCATTGTTCATTTTTATTAAGCCCCAGTGTAAAAATAGTTACACCATATGAAAACAGCTTGACCTCTATTAAGTGGGCATTCCAAATCTTCAGCACATACAAACCGAACCACTGGAGCTCAGTCAAAAAGGTTTATCTATGATTTTGGCGGACTGGCCCTTAAAGATGCCATTTTGGTCACTAGTGAGCAGAAATACATGTGAAAATGTTGTTGCTATAATGTGTTAGCTATCAAACAGACATTCAATGACAACATCTTTTCACTGTATACAGCTGTCAATCAACAAATGAATAATGCCTTGACTGCATTTAACTTCTCCAGTGTCTGGATCCTGGTATTGTGCAGGCTCGCTCCCTGTCACACTTTACTTCAGTTTAACAGAATGGAGCCACCACTAAATGTTATCAGTAACAACTGTGCTTTTCCTGCTATGACAAGTCATAATGTCTGATTTATTTTGTGTCTCTGCGAACAGTAACTACCTTACAAAAAAATATCTGAGTCTAGCCAGGACTTACAGGTTTCTTCACTGACTTTGTGTGTCTATCATTTGATGCTGGGCCGTCAGTGTGTTTACCTGAGTTTATTTACTGAACACACCTGTCTGTTGCTGCTGGAAATGCAGTGAGACGGAACCATTCATAGCTGCTCAAACACTGAGCTACAAGAGGCTAAAACATTTAGAAAGTAATGATTGTTTGCGTACAAACTAACTTCTCATAGTCAGTTGGCACTTCTTTGGAACAATTTTAAAGCTGCGTTAATCAATATATTTATGTACATTATATTTGAAGTTGTCAATACTGTGAAATGGCTCATTCACATTGACACAGCAAATAATGACCATACTCTTCAGCACAAAACAATCATTACTTTCTAAATATATTTCCATTTCCATATTCATTTGATTATTATTGTAAATAACCCCAAAAAAGCAAAAGTTTGGATCTATATGTAAAATTATTCATGACACTGAATCTCGAGAGTGTACAATACATTTTATTACTATTAATGTTCTGGTTAATTACACAGCAAAGGAGGAATACAAACAATCTATGCAATGCCAATTGCCAAGCAAGTGATCTAAGCAGCAAAGTAATGCCTTATAATATCAAATAAATAAAGCTGTTAATACCATAAATACATGAAAGATTAATAAGAGCCTTCTATAATGCAGGCTACGAGAGGTCAACTTCTGAAAGGGAAGTACTGAGAAAAGGTCTGTATAGAATCATTATAACACACCTACAATAATAATCACTGGAACAAAACTGCCCCACGTTTGTCTTCTGAGCAGCATATCTATAAGATACATAACAGAGGAGGGTCTAACAGAATGAAGATCATTGATCCACCAGTTTCACCAGGGCCTCCACATCTCCAGCATCCCCAGGTGGGAGCTGTGGAGTGCCGGTCTCTCTTGGCGTCCAGCCCCTTGGCAGGTGGGCCCTTCTTGCTGGATCGGCCTCCCAGTGTGGGGGTCTCCTCTGAGGGGTGTGCCTGGGAGCTGGCTGGCCGGAGTGGGGACATTATTGTGTCTGAGTGTGGGCTGGAGGGCCCGTTCGTTAGTGGACCTGGGCAGGGACTTGAGGAGGTGGTTGAGCAGACGGGAGCCCACAGTTTTGTCCATCCATTCACAGGTGAGGAGCATGTTGTGGACCTCGTGCATGCACTGGATGTACCCTGTGCTGTACTTCTGCTGAGCCTCCAGGCCCAATGTGGGGTCTGCAGGGAGAGAAAAGGGAGGAGGTGTGAGGTTATAGCGACCTCTGGTGGTGACAGCGCAGCACGTCAGGAAGCTACTCAGTAGCTCTTACTAAATCTTTCACTGGTCACCAATACAATTTCACCATCACTTCATAGAGGAATATAGTGTCTGCAACTGTTGTGCTTATGGTGCTCTATGTAAAGGAATGTCAATATATTTCATAGAATATTTCAGTCTATATATAGGCCTACTTATTATTGACCCAGGGAATAACATCAATGCCTGAGAGAAGAAGCATTTCAACATTATTGGAAAATAAAAACTACATTTGATTTTGCTTTAGATCCCACATAAACACGTGCCACATTCTTACCGTTGAGTTTGATGGTCTGGATGTTTTGCAGGTGCTTCACTGTCATCTCTAGAATATCCGCTTTCTCGAGTTTGGATTGCTGTTGAGAGATAAGCAGCGTTGAAATGAATTTGACTCGCACAGCCTCCACTGTTTACTCGTGGAGGAGACGAGAGACAGACACGTGAGGAGGACATACTCACATCGAGTCTGAACGCTCCGACCACTGTATCCTTCAGCTGGTCCAAACAATTGTTTATCCTCTCTCGTCGCTTTCTCTCAATGAGCGGCTTCCTCATCTGTAGGAGGTAAAAACATAGCGTCGGTTAAAAGGCGGAAATGATGGCGAGGCACCCCCATGCTGGAGCGCACAGGACAAACTGTGTCAGTCACACCGTAGGCTATATCCTAAAGTTGGAATCGATCTAGAGTATATCCATGCGTAAAATACCTTTCTCTCTTCTTTGGCACTGGGATGTTTCCCCACGTTGTGCGCCATGGATGAAGCAGTCATGGTTCTTCCCGGGTTGTCTGTGCGCTTGTGTGCCTCCTCTACTCCGAATCTCAGCGCGTCTCTAGGGCCCTCGGCTCGGCACGGCCCTCTTATTTATCGGGCGCAATTAGCATGTGAATGCTCCAACTCTTTGGCTGTGGGATTTTCCCACACACGGGGTCCCATCAGTCAAGACTGACAGGTCACTGGCTCCATTCAATAACCCAGAGACCCGGCCTAGAAAGAAGAAGTGGAGAGAAAAAAACTCACAAGCGACAGATGTCCAGCCTGAAACCATGCACTACTACACCCCACCCCACTCCCCACCCAACAACAAAAAGCAGTTTCCTCGTCTCCCATGGCTGAACAAGAGTGTGCAGTTACCGTACTTTACTCCGGGGAGCCCCTGGGCTATTCTTTTCAGGAGCAACATTACACTATACCTGCAAAAAAAGGCCGAACCTTTCCTCCAGGGCGTCCAGGAAGACAAAGGACTGACAAATCACTTGATAACATTTCTGCCTCTATCCCGTCCAGGCTCACCTCTATTAAAAAAAGACATCACCTGCCAAGATAAAGCTCTGTAATAATTTGTATCAGCTGTTGTTATTTTCATTCCGATTATTAAATATCTTATTTGAACTGATGCCATCCAACACTAATTCTGCCTAAGAGAGTCACACTCATAGTGGCCACCACCACACACCTCTCTTCTGTTTCCCAAATACAGAAGGAGCGTCACTCGCGCTCTGGGCTTTGATCACTTACTCTCCGTGTTTTCAAATGTCAGACATCTGCTGTTAACTGTTAGCGAGCAGATGTCAGATTGACCAGATGCCTCCCCCACCTTTGGGGTCCCTTAAAGCGAGGGCCCCTGTTTTAGAGCCACGCGACTGCCAGGCGAATGCCGGGTCGTGGGAACCATCGCCGAACAAAGGGCGCCATTCATTCAAACCTAATCAGCATGAAGAGCGCAATAACCTCCAGATAGGGTGGACAGTCCGGAGGAGGAGTAGGCTGAGGCTTTGGCAGGGGACCAGTTGATGACTAGTGCCTTATAGCCAGGTGTAATGGAATGTAGGCCTAGGCTATAACAACACCCAATCCAACATGAAGATACAGCCAAATCATTCAGTTAGATCAGAAATTAAGTAGGCTAAAGCATCAATTTGGCCCTGTTTGGATATACCCCCCTCCAACACACACACACACACACACACACACACACACACACACACACACACACACACACACACACACACACACACACACACACCTCCCCCAATTAAGACTTCAAATGGTAGTGTCATTTTATTTCAAATTTTAATGTCAGCTTCCTTTTTTATACGGTTGTCATGGGGAACGACACTCGCCTATTACTATTTTAAAGTCCTTGTTTATTGAAGTTATTATTTTCTCTACAAACCTATGTAGGAGAAATGTCCCTCCAAAGACCACACATCCACACAAACCTCATAAGACTCATATAGTTTGTTCTATCCCTATACTTTATTATGTATACAGCTAACATGCAATTAATGGGTTAGAGGGTAAACAAAAAACAATCTAGCCTATTTTCTACTCCAGGGACTATGAATTCTGACTTCATTTGTCAGATGATCAATAACTGAAGCAGTCGTTGGCATTGAAATGATTGGGTCTTAGGCTCCCCCACTTTGTTTGAAGATGTATCAAACAACAGTGGAAAAAGAGAGGATTCAAACAGCACATATTTCCCTCTGCGTCATAATATGCCAGCCCAAAAACATTCAGCAACTCTAGCATCTCACAATCTCCTCCTCTCTCTGCACTATGCTTATATTGAGCTTTTTAAAATAACACATGACCTATGACAGGAACATCTATAAACTTTTCCTGGGAGTTTTCCAATCCTGCCTCCACAGGGGGGATGTGCATCTGGTTTAGGAGTTTCTCAAAGTGTTTCTGTATCCCCAATTAATGTCAGCGGTTCTCTGCCCACCCTCCCCTTTTTATTCATCAGCTTCCATTTTTTAGGTAAAGAAAATGTAATTGGACAATTTACCACAAGCTTTCATTAACTTATTTTACTTGATGTTGTTTGCAAACCCGTTCTGGTGAGTGAATGTCTGAACTGTATGACCCACTGATATCAGAAGACAGTGACAATTGATAGCTTACTTGCTGATACTCTGCCTGGGCTGTCCTGTAGAGCACAGTACAAAGTTGTGATTGTTCACAAGTTATGATCTAATGCGTACCCTATGTATGTTTCATGAATGAAGTTATTTGTTTAATTTCTAGTGTCAAAACAATGAAAAATGTCAAAAGAAATACGGTCTGAAATGTGTACCCCTCTATAACTTTGTAAAGGAAAGATCTCCACATTTTGTTACGGTCAATGGAATTACCCAGTTCAGGTCATTGGAAGGAGATAGTGAAAAGCAATTTTACCGAATACGGGACCGGGGAAGGAGGAATGGAGTCCAGTATTCCAGGAGTGAATGGGAATTAGGGTGGCATTTAGCTGGCGTGGCACAGTCGTGGCTCTGCATGCAACTGTACTCCTGGATAGGGGTTGAAGTTGAAGCCTATTCTTCTCTGGAGTTGCCCAAGGTTTGAGGCGCCAGGCAGGTGTGGGGATATTCACAAACCCCTGGGTGAGTGCCACTACCTTAGAGTTTACCACGGTGGACGAGAGGGTCGCCCACCTAAACCTGAGCATTGTTTGTTATGGGACTTCTGTGCCAGTCATGGACTGTAAATAACAAACACCATGTTGGAACATTGGGATGCTCATAAGTGTACGTACCAGAGCATCCTAGGCAGAAGGTTGGTGAGGGTGGGGGAAGACTGTGGACAGACCTGGTAAGCTCAAATGGGTAGAGCGGGTGAACTGGGAACGTCTGGAGGAGGCCCCTGTCCAAGAGATCTTCAACACACACTTCCGCTTTTCTGGCATCCCTGCAGAGGTTGGGGAGTGGGGACATTGAACCATAGTTGGGTAATGTTCAAAGCTTCCATTGCTGGAGCTGTGGTCTCAAAGTCTTAGGGGCCTCAAGGTGGTCAGGGAAGCCGTCCGACTAAAGAAGGAGGCCTTCCGGGATAGATGAAATGCTGACTATAGGCCCCAAGACAAAACTAGCCATCTGCATAAAACTTCTGGAATACTTGAGATTGTATGGCTTTTTGAAAAACACTGTATTTGTAATTCATTAAGACTGGTCTACCAGAGGAAAATGTCAATTTGTAATGCCCAAAGAACAAAACAAAATGTACACAAGATTTTTTTGTTTCTCCAATTTAATTGAAATTGTATCTTCCACTTAGGGACTGCATTGTGTTGTTGTTATGCTGGTAATGGTCAGATTGGAAGAAATGAGCATTATTTCTATAGTAGTTAGTTGTGTGATGTGGAGCTATTTTAACGATTATAGGCTGTCCGGTGTTGGTTAGGCCAGTGGTTCTCAATTATTTTCTGTCATGCCCCCCCTAGGGGACAGAAATGCCCCCCCCCCTAAATTGAAATACTATTGAGAACCTGTTAATATTTATTTATTTATCTGTACAACACCACTGTATGAGTTTCTGGCACGAGCATTCTGCATACAATCAACTTATTATCAAATTAGATAACAAAAATTAGCTGAGATAACTTCTGCAGCAAACAAATTCAAAGTTCAGTTTATTAGCTCAATTTGTAACATTTAAACAAGACTACTCAGTCTGTGTGAATCTCAGGACAGAGAAACAAGAGCAAATGATTCACTGAGGTTTGCATTTCATTCAAAACATTTTTAAACTGTAAACATAGTTAAGGTGGTGTTTTTTTTTTATTATTATAGGCCAATAGGCCTGTGATGCGATAACCAATAATTCATTAATGTTATTATTAGTCTACTTGCTTGATTTCTTTTTAAATAGCCTACAGAGACACTTGGAGACTCATGTGGATATTTATTTACTGCAAATCGCGGCCTTTCGCGCGGATATGACCATACACAAGCACACATCGGCTTGCTAGCACTTAAAAAAAAAAAAAAAAATTAAGTTGGAAATCAAGGCAGCCCGCCCCCCCCTCCCCCCTCCCTGACAACTCACGGCGCGTCCCACCATTTGAGAAGCACTGGGTTAGGCTATCCTCTCTCAAAATGTGGGACTGGGTGATCCTATGATCTGTCCACGGGGTAATTGCGCCCTCTTGCGGTCACCTGCCATACTGGCTGAGTGCAATGACACGAGACGACCAGAAGAGGCGGTACATGTCGCTGGCTGCAGTGACACCAGCTCCCCTGCCAGCGTTACCAGTCGGGCTCAGAGAAAGAACTAGGAAACAGGGACCGCACAGTAAGTTCCAAACAAGGAATACAAATCAGTATTTTTTAACCCAAGGAGCACCCGAGTTGCCTTTTGCTGTCTTGACAAAACGGGGGAAGCAATTGAAAACGCCGTTTACAAGGTATTATGTTGTGTGTGTATATTATTACTATGAATTTATATTTGCAAGCGCTGTGGTGTTCGGCTAACGCACTTTAGTTAGCAACGGCTGTCTTAAAGTAAGCAAGTGAACAACATTTAGTTAACGTTAGCTTGTTAGACAGCTCTAATCAAGTATACACGTTTCAGCTGAACCTAGCCCGCTAAAGCCTGGCATGGGCTTGATGCTACTAAGGCGAGGAGCCGCTGCCAGGCCTGGCTAATGTCATGCTAAGTTAGCTAGCTAGCCGACGTTATCAATATTAGCTTACATTTCGAACCTGGTAATCATCAATACTTGACTTCCTATTGCCCATGGCTATTTTAAATGTAGGTAGGGATAGGTTTGTAAGCATTTGGCCCGCCGAGGCCTCCTGAGTGTCGACAACACTCACACACTTTCACAAGCAAGCCAGCGATAGCACTGTTTAGAGAACAGTGATTTAAACGCTACAGGCCACGTTAGCTTACCAACAGAAGGGAAGTCAGCTGTCAAATAAAGGCTAAAGCTAGCTGAATCACATATCTGTCTGCATCTCCGCGGTCAAGATGTCTTGTATTTGCTGGACACTAGATGACTGAGTGAGCATGTATCAGTGTGGTTAGCAGGCTTCACACCATCATCACAAACCAGGCATGGAGATCTCACACACACAGAGGGGCGGTGCTCACTGGCAGCTTCAAGCTGGACAGCTCAACGGGCTTTGCAACTTGTGTCGAGTTCTTTAAAAGCTATGAGAGTAAGCTGGAAACACATTGGAAATATCTTGTGACACATTAATAAGCTAGCTGGATGACAGGTCTATCATTATAGTTTACGTACTGTCAGATGATAGCCGAGCATGTGAAGGGTGGGGGGTGACGTCGATCTGACCCGTTTGCAGAAACTCTTTTGTTTGTTTTCTAGAGGTTAGCTATGCTTTAGGCTCCACTGACTGTTATACTCGTGGTTATGTAAGGTGTACTGCGGATAACATGGCTGTAGTGTTAAAATTCTAGTCGTCATGGGGGTTTGTTTGGATTTTCTTTCCATTGTTTAGGCCACGTTAGGTCAATTTGTGGAAAACTCAGGGCCCACTGCATCTCTTCTGACGTGTGTTGGCCAGGCATCACTCCAGCACACGGCACCCGATTAGCTAGCGGAGTCCTAGTGGTGTGTGTGTGTGAGCCGTGAGCAGCTGATTTTGAACCTGCCATATGTGTTGCCGCCCTATTTGCGTCACACTGATACCGAAGCGGGTCAGGAGGAGTAGGAGAGAGGCGGTTCTGCAGTCTGCTGCTGGCTGGCTGGCTCCCTTAACGAGCATTAGCCTCGTGCGAAAGACGGATTTGGCCACCTGGCGAAGTCGATGTGTGTCGGCCTAGGTTAATAAAGATGTAATTAGGCACAATTCAAGTGCCTGCCTCTGTCACGACGAGTGAACTCTGGACGGGGACAAGTTTTATACTTCAGCTCTAGTCCCAAACACACACACACACACACACACACACACACACACACACACACACACACACACACACACATGACACATCATATATGAATGGTTAGGTGGACAGCACCGCCCACCGAGGTGCTGCCTCGTTTATATTCCTGGCTCCAGTGTGGCTTTCTAAATGCGGACTCAGTGCCAAGACATAAGAGGAAGAGTGTGACAGCTTCAGGGTTTGTGTTCAGAGATTACAGGACCTCAGCAGGACAACAGGTTGGTGTCAGACTGTGACTGATCAGTTATTGTTGAGCACAATTGATCATCAGACTGGGATTATTACGTTTTATATATGTATTGCTGTTTTAGGCTCTTGATGGAATAAGAAGTGTAGTCGTGCATGACCTACTCTATAAGTAAAGAAGCACATTTAAGCTGCTATGTTGCATAGTTCTCTGTTTATCATTTGTTGTCTGTCTGTTCAGAGAACGTTGGCTATTGCCCCACAGTGTGTGTCAGGGGGTTGGGTGGGTGGGTCAGTGGTATTGTGTAGATAAGGTTCCTTGTTAAGGGACCCAGTTAAATAAAAGCAGCAGTGAGTTACGGTTATCATCACATCGGTCAGTTGCGAGGCCCATGCATTTTCTGTTGTCTTCGTAGTGTGAGTTTAGTCTCATCCTGGGTCTGATATGTTTGTAAAGAGAAGAGACTCACAGGTTGTGTTTATGACCTAAAGTAGTTTCTCAAGAAAGTATGTAAAGTCATGTGACAATGTGTTTGCTCTATTTAGTAAAGTCACTGACGGTGCAGGGTGTGGGTCAAACAGGTCTGCCATGTTGTCAATACACCTCATGTCAATGCTAACATTTCATGGTTAATCATTGACTGCCATTGACAAGAAGACTCACAAGATACTGTTCAGTGACTCATTAAAAGTCAGATCTAGATATGACGTCTCCAAGTTATAAGATACATAACATTTCTCTCGTATTTTATATAAGTCAGCCAAGTATGACTGACTTTATAAGCATTCGACACCAGCAATGGGTCCTTCATTGGGGCTTAACTCAATGTTCGGCTAAGCCTAGCTGCCACTGAAGTCAATTTAGTTACATTGTTTAATACATTTAAATGTCACAGTAGTTCTGCTTTCATATTCTATATTAAACAACAGCGTATCCTGAAACTCGATGTGTCACCCAGCCGTTCTTTGGAGAAGCTCAAGACTGTAGTGGTGTGTGTACTGTTATCATTCATAGGATCTGTTTTATCTGCCTTTGCCCAGACTTGCAGGGGATCCTTGTTATTCTCGTTTGTGTGTTGCTATATATTTGTATTTTGTAAGCACCTTCAGAGCATGACATTCATTAAGCAGAGTATGACATATACAGTATATTGTCTGAAATGACTGGAACCCGGTTTGTTTTTAGCTCTGTAAGTAAACATTTTATTTGATCTGCAACAACATTAATGTAGGTCAGTGTCAGTGAGTGTCTGCACTGTGTATGATCTACAGGCTCTGATCCAGGCTTCCATTTCTTTCCTCAGGTGGACAGTCCGCTGCCTGGTTGCTCGTGGTAACCCTCCGCCATGCCTTTCCCCTTTGGCAAGTCCCACAAGTCACCGGCGGACATCGTCAAGAACCTGAAGGACAGCATGACCGTGCTGGAGAAGCATGACATTTCTGACAAAAAGGCTGAAAAGGTAGGGGGGACCTCCTACATATTGAACTGGTATAAGTTGGTCTGCTTTCTGGTATATGTGTATG
>OX442352.1:8812331-8834892 GCA_949357725.1 Hyperoplus immaculatus | reverse complement strand
GCGCTACGTGCGCTGCCAGTGCCGTTCTGCTATTCATTCTCCATTGTATGAACCGCTAGTCGTGCGCTGCTTCCCAGCACAATTTTCCAGCTTAAAACGTATTAAAACATGCAAATAATGTCTGTTTTTCTTAGCTGCTGAGCTGTCCAGCGCTCTAAAAATTGAAACTAAATTGATAGACAGAAGATCTGACAGGTAGTTTTCGTCCTGGCGCAGGGTCTGTGATTAAACTGGGATCTGCATGTGTGTGTGTTTGACATTTACCTTTACCGCTAGTGACTTGTGGCTGTTTTGAATTTGTTCGTGATTATTTGGTCATATCATGATTTAGACTATGTGGGGTCTTTTCGTGATGCAGCATCTTGTCAAGCTGTGCAGTTTGTAATATTAGTTGGCCTATGCTCTTGATGGTTTAGTCAACATGTTTAGTGTCATTAGTGTAATGTAATTGTATTACTCTCGTTAAAAGTTACTGTAACTGCTGCAATCGTATGGTTAGTCCAATGACAATAGCCGTGACGTCATCAAGTTATTTATTTATTTATTTATTAAGCGGTTTGATTTTCGGGATGATGGCTCTGAAGGCCTAGGTGTAAAAGGCATGGCCCGCCACTGGAAACAACTGATAAAGATGACACTATTTGGAGTTATGGCATACCCATGCCCAATTAGATAGTCTTACCAAAAAAATATAAATGGGTAAAAGGATTTAGTACTTCTAAAATCAACATTTATTATTATCATTTCGATTGTTTGACAATTTTTTGGGAATCTCTAATACACTATTAATTCATATGTGACCTATGCAACAAACAAATGTAGTTATGAACCTAAGCTTCATTTAAATGATCAAAAACAATTAATTGTTAAAAGTTCCTGGGCTGGATTTCTTTACAAAGACACACAGCTCTTCTAGCTATAAATATGCAGTTATATGTTTGATTGAGAATGACCTTTTGACACATCTTGACTATGACGCATCAGGTGACACAGGTGTTACACAACAGCTGTCTATCATGCTTTGTGTTTGTTTCAGTTAATCCTATAGGATGACATTTACAAGTTTAAGAAGCAGTTTTCAGAGAGAACCTACACCATGTGCAAATACTCATTTATGCAAAGTTATTTTTTTATACCAACTCATGTGCATAGTCTACTTTTATATAACCTTATAAATATGACCTGCCGTCTCACTGCTTGACTGTTCCTACATCGTCAAACCTGTCTGGAGAGGCTACATATTGACATGTAGAGACATGGCATTGGCACACTGAACACAGGCTTATAATGAATGCATAGTCCTTTTCAACTTCATGTGTCGGAAAAGAACAAGTTCTAAGAAACTCAACAACTTGTCTGAAGTATTTCCACAAAAATACTGTAATTATGAAGTAATTAGTTAGCTTCATGTATGTGTAGTGCGATATGTCATGACTACAGCAGGACATTTGGCAGCTCCTTTTCCTGTTCTTTCAGTTAACCATTCCCTTGCAAGTGTAACTCTTTTAATCAACAAATCAATGTGTGTGTTGTACGTATCTATTTGATAAGTCCTTGTCCTGTGTTGCTGTTCTGTGCAGGTATGAGTCTCCAGAGATCGCCCTGAACTGCGGCATCATGCTGAGGGAGTGCATCAGACATGAACCGCTGGCCAAAATCACACTGTCAGCAGAGCAGTTTTATGACTTCTTCAGATACGTGGAGATGTCCACATTCGACATCGCCTCAGACGCATTCGCCACTTTCAAAGTAAGTTTGCTCACTGGTTCAGCCATCAGAACTGAGCAAATGTTGTTTTGAGTCATGATCCCAATACTTCTGGCACTCCTTAGGACTTCAAAAAAATTCACAAGCCTAATATCAACTGTAAGCCATTGACTTCAGCAGAGACACAAATGCTGAAGTACATGTAGTGCCACTTGGACAAAGTTTTAACACCCCTGCTTAATGAATGCCACTGGTAACGTTTAAATCCTGGCATTAAAATTTTTATTTCTTTTATTACAAAGCCATTTTTATTCAATCAAAAATAGTATTAATGTGCTTATGTAATTGCAACAGTTAAACCAGTCTTTCCATTTTTTAAATTTGTTTATGATTATGTCCAGAAATATCCCTAATCACACCCGAACACGAACGGTTTTTCAGTCAAATTTTAGATTGGGGATTTTCAGTTGACGTTTTATTTATTGCATGTGTAACCCATTATCTCTGACTTTTGTCTATTTTCAGGACCTCCTCACAAGACACAAGCTACTGAGTGCCGAGTTCCTGGAGCAACATTATGACAGAGTAAGTCCACACTGACCTAGTCTGTAGATAAAAAAAGCCTTTAAAGTGGTTGGTACGCTCAGTCTGGCCAGTAATGATTTTTGTGGCAGCTAAAAATAAGTGACAATACAAATAGGTTATTTTGTGGTTTTATCCCTTTGTGTATCAGTGGTTTAATGCCTTTAGGCCTTTAAGTGTAATTTAAACATGTTAGGGTTAGGTGAGGTGATTGTTTACCTAAAACTTTTGAAGCACTTCAACACAAACAGTCTCTTTCATCATATAATGAAACCAGCCATTTGGGACATCATTTCTAGGCCGTGAACACAAAGTAGCTGTCAATCTCTGAAGACAATCTCTCATTATCCTGTCATTGTGTTTCGATACTTGAAAAAGATGCGATTGTGAAAAACAACACACTCTGTCTCTCTCTCTCTCGCCCCCAACCTCTTCTGTTCTTCTGTCTGTTCTCTCTCTCTCTTCTTCATCTGTGTCTGTAGTTCTTTAGTGAATATGAGAAGTTACTCCACTCAGAGAACTACGTGACTAAAAGGCAGTCCCTCAAGGTAAGGCCCCGGGGTCGTGCCAGTAAACAGGTCTCATGTGATGGTGCAACTCTACTCAGAGGGCTATTTAAAGATTGGGTCTCTTCAGGGTGTTGTGTTTCTCTAAAAACCATTCCATGCCCATCAGCTTGTTGATACCGCCATCTAGTGGTGGTTGCATTGTGTATGTTTGACATGTCCTCAAATCCCCCTTTTAGATTGATGTTTTCTTCACTTTGCTTATGTTTGTTCTTGACTACATTAAGTGCATACTTTAAATGTTGTGCATTTTGCACCTGCAAAATTGTAATCTGTAATCCAAATGTGAACAAACCACCTCGTCATTGACAAAATGATCACCTAAGATTGAAACCTGCTATCTTTCTCTGGTTGTTAATTAATAAAACATTTCCGATGCTGTCTGTGGTTCACTAACACTTGTAAAGTTTGTACATATAGGAGTCATTTTTAAACTAATTAAGCTTAACATTTATGTGGGCAAAACAATTGACAGACTTAATGCTTTTTGCAGTCAGCATGTCAATTTAGCCAATCTGCAACTATCTGTCAATTTAAAAAAGTGTATTCCAACGAATATGTATTTGTGTTTCTCACTCTTAAATGATCCAGTTGCTCGGGGAGCTGCTTCTTGACCGGCACAATTTCACCATCATGACAAAATACATCAGCAGGCCAGAGAATCTCAAACTAATGATGAACCTCCTACGGGACAAGAGCCGCAACATCCAGTTT
The DNA here is from genome assembly GCA_949357725.1 of Hyperoplus immaculatus. Taxonomy (NCBI): domain Eukaryota; kingdom Metazoa; phylum Chordata; class Actinopteri; order Uranoscopiformes; family Ammodytidae; genus Hyperoplus; species Hyperoplus immaculatus. The sequence goes on along the minus strand of OX442352.1, from coordinate 8,831,323 downwards.
GAGGCGTTCCACGTGTTTAAGGTAAGAACGGAAACGTCAATGACGAGATCAACATTCAACGCAGCGCAATCAATCCGTACGTCTTAACATGATTTGCCATCTTCCTCCGCTACCAGGTATTTGTTGCCAACCCCAACAAGACGCAGCCCATCCTGGACATCCTGCTGAAGAACCAGACCAAACTCATCGAGTTCCTCAGCAAGTTTCAGAACGACAGAACGGAGGACGAACAGTTCAACGATGAAAAGACTTACCTGGTCAAACAGATCAGGGACCTGAAGAGGCCCGTCCCCCAGGAGGCCTGACAACATCTGCTTCACGGACCCATCAGCAGCTGCTGTGCTGCTTTCTGAACAAAAAAGAATGGAGGAAACAAATGAAAACCCAACGTACCCATATCAACGCATCGGGAAGTCGCCAGCTCCTTCTGCTCCTCAGTCAACATTTGATTACACATTTTTTTTTCCTTCAAAAGAAATAAGAGAAAATAATAGACGCTGCTGCTTTCTTGCACATCGAGTCATTTGAGGTATATTATAATGACACAACAGTCCATCAAGCATAGCGACAGAATATGTCCGTGCATTTAAAGCAAGGCAGACTTCCTGATAGACGCACACACGCATTCACACATACATACACACACACACACACACACACACCGAGGAACAAGTACACACGTGTTTACATGCATATATGTATTACATTACAAACACGCATACCCACATATCTGCAAAATTCTCAGCTAAAACCTTTTGTGATGGAAATGGTACGAGCTAAGTTGAACATTGGTGTGTTTGTTGCATGCCTTGAAATGTGACAAATCCATGGCTGCTCTGCGACGGCCTGCCCAGTCTGGCTCCCATGCTCAGTGCCACAGACTCTGAAATGCACGTGCATCGCAGCAACCGCTAACCGGTTTCGTATATCTATCGGCCTTCATCCAATAAGTTCTCAGATGCCATCACACAGAAGCATTTACCTCCTGTGTGCTTTGTTACGACACAGCACTTGAAGCACATGAGGAAAGGAGGGAGGGAATGTAAAGGTATGAATTTGGTGAGGCCCAAGAGTTTGCTTTCTTTGTTTTTCTGGGACAGGGTGAACATGTACATATGCCTTTTCTTTTTTTTTTTTCTTTGTAGATTTTTGTTTAACCTTGACATATGAATATATATTATATATATATTACCTTAAACATCAAGTTTTTGGTTAATTGTAATCAAATTACTTTTTAAAAACCATCAAAGAAACGACAAACAAGTTAAGTGACATTGTTCTTTTTCCATTTCATTTTACTGCTGAAAATGGTTGCTGGTGGGTTTCTATGTACATAACTTAAAGGGCCAGCTCAGAGTTTAGCTAACCTATAGGATACTAACAATTTGTACAGCAGAGGAATGTCATGGTATTAGCTCTGGGTCTGTTAATCCTCTTTTTATTCTCAATCTAGATTTTGAGTGTCTCTCAGACTGCAGGGGAGGATTGGGAGAGCATTAACTGAAACATTAAAGCCTGTGTGTTTGTGCACTTGGTGAGGTGCTGAGTGATCAACATTACCTAACTGGAGACAAGGGTAGTGGGTATTTCCCCCTCCTCCCCCTTCCATTTCATTAACTTGTTTTTTTCCCCCTCATTCTCAGCACTCTGCTACTGGCTTGTGTGGCCGGGCATTGAGTGTGTGCTTCAGGGGGGTGAGCTCATAACACTGGCAAAACTTGGCTGGCATGCCATTCTTACTTTCCCCCCTGCTCCTAATGTTTGAGCCCATCTCTTCAGAGGGTTTATAATTCCAGTACAATTACAGGCGTAAAGCATTGTGGGTAGCAGAGTACTTTGGGCACTTTGTTGGAAGGTCCTCGTGATGCAGGGCAAAAGTGATGAAACCACAGATTTGGATAACTCGGCCTATGTAATAACACAGATATGCATTCAAACAGGCAAATTAGAAACCATCTCAGTGCAGACAACAGCACCGCTTCAATTAGCCCACAGCTCCTCCATACGCATTGAACATGCATGTTCTGCCTCTGGCTGTGCATGATGCTGTACTAAAGACGTTGTACTGGAATTGTTTCTTTTTTTTTCCAAGTATTAAACAACATTGAAATGTCAAATAGAACTCCTGGCTCTGTGCTGACTCTGACTCCAGTTACAGCACTGAGCGTGTGAGTGCTTTCACAAGTGTCAAAGGCCTGGGCCCTGAAATAAAGAAAGAAAAAAACAAAACATTTGGGATAAAAATACAAGTGTGGTGATTTGTTTTCTTGTGTAAGGAAACAACTCAAATGTGTGTTACCATTGGATAGTGTACATGAACCTGGTATATTGAAGTGATGGAAGAGTTCAGATTTAAAGAAAGTCAGAACAAAAGTGTTTTCAACACATTGTACTTTCTTATAAAAAATGAAAGCCCTCAGTAAGCATATTGCTTTCTTACATAAGAGAATATTCCAGACAAAAGGGATTTGTTTTACAACTTGGCCATGCATAGGGTTTCTTATTAATAGCTAGACTAATCCACTGAGTCTTACTGTATGATAAATATAGTATACGTACTATTAATAAAGCCATTCATGAGATTGTGGTCTTTAAAACATGCCCTATGTTCCAAATCACATACTTTTTCTTTTTACTTCACTACACACTAAAGTACAGAAGAGTTTTACGGTTGAGAAATGTCAAGAATAAAGACGAATACTCCAAAATGGTATTGGAGTTACTGGGGCATTTGTTTTTTTCAGCATACAATTGACGTGCATGTATTAGGACATCCTAAATCTTTTTCTGGCATACTAAATAGTAGGGAAGTAGGAGTATTGGAATGCAGGGTAGGTACCCAATATTAAATGTAGCTCATCAAGTTGGAGATGAAGACATTTTCCACTTTAGGGATGAATAATTATTTCTTAAAGTGAATTAATTAACAATGCATCAGGTTTTAAATGTATTAATCTGCAAAGTAACAGTAATGGAATGAAGCTGTACTAAATACTTAATTATATCCCACTACTTATTTGCACTACCTTAGTTTCACCAAGTAGGAATACAATTTATTTATACAATGGCAATCATATATTAAAAACAAACCACCTGCCCGCTTTATATTACAACGAAAAAATCCCAGTTTAACTGACATCTATAAAAAAAAAAGTAGCCTAATATCTTTAAATGTATTCCAGGTTTGATAACGGATGACTTTTTAGCTTTAAATGCTTCATTATGTTCACCAGCTAGGCCTGTGCAGTGGGTTTTTGACATGAGAACCTTAACAGTAGGAAAGTGTTGGTTAGACCCAACAATGAGCAAAAACGCATTGCTGGGGGAGCTGCAGATTAAGCTAGTAATTCTCTGCACATTCAATGTCAAATTGTTATTTACATGGCTATACAAAATATGGCCGCTTTATGTGCACTATGCAGTTTCGAGGAAGGGGGATTTGTTTACATTTGCAGAGCCTGTGTGAGAGGTCAATTGATATTGACTGACGGTGTATTATTCATTTAGTTAAACATAGTTACTCTACATGTAATTCATAGAAGGCCAATTGCATCCCATTTCTAACCTCAAACACTGTTCCATAACACACTGCAGATTTAGTTAGCTATATTAGTAGAATACGTTTTCGTATGAGGCTTACTTGTATTTATCAGGTGCATGTCATTCTGATTGATACAATTGTGCTTTTATCATTTAATGGAGTTGGTCTCCTTGCGCTGCTGAAAAGAAAGCAGCATAGCGTACTCAGAAATAAGAGCGGACTGATCCTTTAACGTCTAAAAAAACAAAACAGCACACTTCCGGTGGAGAGGGACAAAAACAGATCGAGGAACAGCCCAGCGGTGAGTAGAGGACGGCCAGCCTACACGAGGTGACGGTGATTAGTTGAAGGGAAGTGACCAGTTATCGTTAACGCAGAGTAAGAGCAATACAAGGGCACTTGCAGCAGACACAGACACACACACACACTGACAGACAGACAGTGACAGCGAGCCATGGTGAAGATCAGTTTCCAGACTGTCGCGGGACAGAAAGTGGAGAAGGAGAATGATGGCGACAAGACCGAAATTCTCATTCCCCATCCGCTGGTGAGTATCGCGGCTCTGCTAATGTTATTTCACCTTCTGATAAGGCTCGTCATTGTCTCCATATGATCGTTATGTAACGTGATGCTCTCCTGCGTGGCCGCTCTGCAGGGCATCCTGCACCTGCACAGCCATCAACAGCTGGGGGCATCTTTCACAGCATCCATCGCCATTCGGTTGCAAACAAAACATTGTCATTGCTGTGACGGTTACCTCTGCGCCAGTAGTGTGCCTTTCGCAGCCTTGGTGCAAGTTAATTGTAATGTTCTAATAATGCATGCTTTTTATTCGGCTTCGGGACTGTGTAGACTAAAGGATTACAAGCAAACAGCAATATTAAAATGCAAAGGCTTCATGTTGGGTTCTGCTTTATGAATGGCATGGCCTCTGACGACTGCTTCCTTCACTGTAGATTCAAACAAACAGCTGCCCTGCCTTATTAAATAAAATGTAAAATGCAAGAAATGCATGACTTTTGGCTCAAATGGTCTGACCATGGCAGATGGATTCTGTGGATTGCAGTGCAGCATGCACGATTGTTTTTCACAGCTTTGAAGGAGACCGATCAGTGGAGTCCTCAACTTTACCTTGGCAGCACCCCAGCATCGCCTCCAGTCAACCCATATCAAAGATACATGACTGAGTCCAGGAGATGACGAGCCATAATGGAATATAGATAGGACGTCGGGAAGGCATTTCAAAAAAGAAAAAAGCACAGAGTGTACATAGTGCTGCGTGTGAGACTTTGATATTTCTTTTCATGTAAATGTGTTGAAGAGGAGACAGACAGACAGGCCTCATGGTGTGTGAAAGAGCCTCTGTCTCTCTCAGCGGGGTTGGGAAAACACAAAGTCTCACAGAAGTGTGTGTGTTCGCACATACACGGGCGGCGCCTTGTCCTTACACACCCTCTGTCTCCAAATGCTTCCACAGAGAACAATCCAATGAACATTGCAGAATGAAAATTAGTGTTCATGCAGGATAGAAACTAGGTACAACAATGTACCACACATGTCGCAGACATTGGGAAACCAGAAAGCACTGCTTTTACGTTTTTTTTTGTCCTCTCCTTCTTTTCACAAAGGACTGTCATCAAATGTCTTACAGTCCCACGTTTCCCTTCCTTTTCTCCCTCCTGTTTGCAGCTAAGAATAGCAACCATCTCTGATTCTGTACTAAGCCAATTTTCCAGAAAAAAATAACCTGCCACTACGGCTCGGCAGTACAGCTGCAGTGGGCAGCGAGACGCTTTCTCTCTTAGTCATTATTTTTATAAATGGAAACGCACAGCAGTGAGCGGCTTCTATCTGTGTGTAGTGCCACCCTGCCAGCACAGGTTGGAGCGCGTGGCTCTGGCAGATGAGCTGCGAGACTGGAGGCGTATGAGAAGAATTACTCACCAATCTCAGTCAAGTTTTCATTGCTGCACATTTCTGCCTCAAATCCAACATTGCCATTGATGCCTGCTGCTATTTTAGCATTTAGTTATATGTGGGTCATTTTTAGCTGCTCATCACAGTTAAGATAAGATGAGTAAGCTCAAAGCTGGATTGAAATGTTTTTCTGTGCCAATTTTAAGTATTAATATATACTTGTGTATGTGTGTGTGTGTGTGTGTGTGTGTGTGTGTGTGTGTGCTTTCCAGGATGAGGATGAGCTGGTCCTGCCACTTCGGCCCAAAAAGTCTCCACTCAACGGCCTGTGCTGCTTGACGTTTGGCCTGGTTGTCTTCATGGCCGGTTTGGTGCTCGCCTCTATTTATGTCTACCGCTACTACTTCATACCTCATGTAAGACCTGAGTGTGCTGCACCGTGTGCTGTACAGTATGTGACTCACATATGTCTTTTCATCAAACACTGTATTGATCGACAAAAAAATCTCCTTAGTTGTTGCTCAAATTCCTCCGGTATAAGGTTGATAGAATTGTTGAATCCTAGCGTTGTGTGTGTGTGTGTGTGTGTGTGTGTGTGTGTGTGTGTGTCTGTCTGTTTCTGTGTGTCTGTGTGTTCAGATGCCAGAGGAGAACCTGTTCCACTGTAGGGTGCTGTATGAAGACTCCATGTACGCCCCTCTGCGTGGCCGTCAGGAGCTGGAGGAGAACGTGGGCATCTACCTGGCCGACAACTATGAGAAGATCACAGTGCCCGTGCCTCACTTTGGAGGCAGCGACCCGGCTGATATCATCCACGACTTCCACAGAGTGAGGACAAAACACACAATGCAGTCCACAGTTCAATCAATGCTTCTTTTTTTTCAAAATAGCCCCACTTCAAACAAATTTGAAGAAAATAAAAATATATATATGTTATGTACGTATATATGTTATCAGCGCTAACGCTAAGCTAATGCTAAATAGGCATAATGGTTTCCATGTTCACCATCATGTTTGCTTTTTTGCTCATTCACATTATTCAGGAAAGTCATTTGCTTTTCAGGTATTTGGTCATAAACCAAAATATCAGAATTGACATTATGAGCTTATAATGGCACTAGATTATAAGACAGATGCTAACCAAAGTCAGTAGCATTCACCATCTGGGGAACATGAAAGTCTGTACACAATATGATTTGAAATTCATTCAAAATTTGGACCAACAATTGTGAACTTATCATCAGACTGGACATGGCTAAAATGAATCCAATTTGATGAGGAGACGCTGCTATCAGGTAACAAGAATTAAATTAGTTTTTCTTTCCAAAACTTATTTTTATAACTTTATTTCCCAGGGCCTGACTGCATACCATGACATCGCTCTGGACAAGTGCTACGTCATTGAGCTCAACACCACCATCGTGATGCCTCCGCGCAACCTCTGGGAGCTTCTCATCAACGTGAAGGTAAAACATAACACTCTGAGACCACCTTATGTCTCCATACACATTGCTTTATCTTTAATTGTGTCAAGGGCATTGCATTACTCATAGTACTATGCTGTTCCCATTTGCCTTTACCACAGCTTTAACACTACCAGCCACAACGTCTTTTAAGCTCCTCTCTTTTCTCCTTGCATCTTGTTCTCAGTCTCGTATATTATTTAATTAAATACAGTGTTATTAAAGTGGAAGATATATTGCTAGCTGTCAGTTAGCGAGTTACACGGCTAATAAGTTGCCCCATTTAGACTCTCCAGCTCTTCGCTCTGGCAAAGGTCAACTCTGTCAAGCTATTAAGTGGACACGTCCGTGTGTGCAGACTTGTTTTCGACTATTCAGCACTTTAGTGTTTCTGTTGGGGTACATTATCCCAGTGAGCTTGTTGTTACTGTCTCTCTGTCTCTTGCAGAAGGGAACATACTTGCCTCAGACTTACATCATCCATGAGGAGATGGTGGTGACCGGTAAAGTGCACAACATGCGTCAGCTGGGACCCTTCATCTACCGCCTGTGTAACGGGAAGGACACGTACCGCCTGAACCGCCGCGTCACACGCAGGCGTAAGTCTGGCTTAATGGAGGGATCAATAGAGACAATAGAGGTTATTTAAAGAAGCTTGTTAGTCACATGGTATTATGGCAAAATGGTCTGTGTGTTTTCTATAAAAAGGGCAAACTGTAACTGTATATTATACTCATTTTCAGGTTTAAACTTGTAATTTGGGTTTCTACTAATGTCTGAAGGTGGAGGTGGTGCTAAGTTAGGTTGGGAATGGAGGGGGGAGACATGACTTTGCTTCTTCCCTTATGATGTCATAAGGGGATATAAATCTGTGTGGGGCTTTTGAAAACAGGTTTTTAGGAAGGTGAAGACAAAGAGAAAGGCTTGTTTTTTCTCATACTTTGGGAGTCTGTAGTCACACCGGGGACCCATATTAATCTAGAAAAACCATGGAAAAATGCGTTATGAATAATAGGTTACCTTTGATGTGGAAGGAGCTTCATTGTCGTAAATTGTTGTGGCGAGATCTTGGGCACGCACCGGGAACACCGTCGCATCATCACTGATCCCCCTGTCTGTGTCTGTGTGCCCCGTTTCCCTCAACACAGGCATCAACAAGCGCGAGGCCAAGGACTGCCACATCATCCGTCACTTTGAGAACACATTTGTGGTGGAGACGGTTATCTGTGACGAAGCGTGAACACAACGGCCGTGCGTGTCACCCCACCATCCAACCCACCCACCCAAAGGCACATCTCCAGTCACCACCCCAGCCACTGTAGCATCCTCCTGTGGATCTGATCATGTCTGAGTTGCACTTTACTTGTAGTTTTGCTTTGATGTCCTTTTGTAAAAGAAGATTTGTCTTATTTCACCACCTGCCTGTTGTTCGTTGTATTGGTTGTTGTTTTTTGTTGTTGTTTATAATTCTCTTAGGCAATATTCACCCTGCCGTGTGATGCAATACTAAGCTGTTGGTATTATCACAGGATTTTCCTCGTAGCAAAGTGCTTTAGCTAATAATGACTTACTAGACCTTTCTACTTCCTCTTGGGGATTTGTATGGCGGTTACTGTCGTTGGGGGAGATGACTGTCTCCATGTGTTGTCAAGGTGACTGCTTTTATTTTTTTCCCTCCTGCCCTGGAGATTACTTTGTACTGTATCTCTGAGTTGTTCTACTGATGCAGTCATCTGTACAAAGCATGAAGCCCTGCTTCCCTGAGCAAACGTCAACCATAGATTACAATGATACATTGTTTTCCTCATGTTCACTGTCATGTTAACATGTAACTGCTGTTGACTAGTTGCTTGCTTGCATCACTATCCTCTTGCTTGCCTGTTGCATCCCCTGTTCTGCTTTTGCTTTCCTGCCAGAAGTTAGAGAAGGTTGCACTGGGCTTTAGACTGCATTCACTATTTTACAATATTCCCCGAAAAATGTCAAAGACTTATTATGGATGCACTCATTTGTCATCCGCTTTTCTTTTATATTGTCATAGTTAGGGTTGCAAAATTCCAGGAATTTTCAAAGTTGGAAACTTTCCATGGGAATTAACGGGAATTTATGGGAATTAACTGGAATTTTGGGAATTAACGGGAATAAACGGGAATTTAGTCAATTTAAAGCAGCCCAAATGCACTAAATTCTTCTAACTATGTTATTTCAGTCCAGGCAAACATTCTAGACGGTAAAAAGCAGTTTTTTCAACTAAGTTTTAATATATTTATGAACATTTAATTTCAAATCAGATTTTTTTTTAAAGTTTATTGAGATACCCAACTTGATATCATAAATTGATTTTTAGTAGACCAGGTTTACAGAGGCTTAAGCTTTGATTTTAAATATAGTTGGGGACAATATATTTTAGCATAATCTTGACTAAAACAACCAGATTTTATGCAAGTACACTTGGCAAATTGCACATAGCACACATCCTACTGCAGGGGTACTGAGGCCACGTCCCCTACATGCTCTGTGCATTCCTCCATCACATGGTGGGGGGGGGGGGGCATTTGACTTTATTTATTGAATGGGTGGGGTCAGACAGATGAGTAATAATTTACTCAACATTCATCTTTTTGTTGTTCAGTGAAATTATTGATTGTTCATAAAATAATCAACTTGATAAAGTTCTTCTTACAAATAAATCTGTTCAAATGTAATGTTTTTTGATTGTATTATTTTGCATGGATATCTGCCTATGACCAAACATAGTGTTTAAAAGTTTAGATTTATGGTTGGTTATGAAAAAAAAATCATTTAAATTACCGCCATTTTGTTAATTCCTATAATTTCCAATTTTGAATATTCCCAAAATTCCCGAGCGATAGTTCCCGTGGAAAGTTTCTGGAAACTTTCCGGTAATTTACTGGAAACTTCCCACCCCTTTGCAACCCTAGTCATAGTGTTTTTTAGTTATTTTTTGGCACCCTCTTCATTCATGCTTAATACATTGTCCTTATTTTCCATTGCATGTGTAATCTGTAAGAGAAAAGCAGCATTGTTAGAATGTTTTGTAAAACTACGTTAAGAGCCTTAGACCAGAGTCAGAGACTGGACTAAAGTCAATACTACTGAAAGGGAGCATACTATATGCTGTGTTAATTAAACAAACCCAATTTTGATCTGTATATTTTGTCTGACAATGACATCTGTCTGTGAATAAAGTAGTGAAAATAACTGTGTATCCCAATCTTTAGTCAAAATGATCCAGCAACATACTGTAATTCTGCTGCAGCCAGGATGTTTGAGATGCACTATACATGCATATTCTTTGTTCTCTTTACAAGGAAGCATCAGCAGATGTCGTTTTTTTTTTTTTTTTTTAAATCTATGTATGGTTGATTTATATGTAGTTAAAGTCAAACATATGAAAATACAATGGACATTTGGAGTATGTTTCACAAAATGAACTTGAGAAAACATTACATTACAATTATTATACCACAATGAATTGAATTTGAATACAAATCTAAACTTGAGGTTTATGTAAAAAGCTTTTTCACACTCAACTTAAATATACTTTCATACTATTAGTAAATGTATTATTATATCCAAAAACCTTACTCCTCTCTGCCTTTGTTAATAGTCAGCTATGCCTAACATAACCAAGCATTTTATTTGAAGGTGCTCCGAAGAACTTTCAGTTTGTATTGCACCCCCTTTGGACAAAACTGGAAGTGGTTACACTATACCAGCTGTAGTTCGAGGATGAGCATACCCATGACAAAGGCAAAAAATATATAAATAAGAAAAAATATATCGAAATAGCGTTCTTTGCACTGATGGTCTTGTTTGCTGTTACATGTAATTTATGATCATCAGAGGAAAATACAAATTCCTTGTAGCACCTTTAATGTCTCTTGACCAAAATGACACACAAAAACACATGCAGTATTTTTTTTATTGACCTCCAATCATTTTCTAAGCCTGTAGATGGTTTTCATTGTCCATGCTTTGAGATATCCTGCCTCAGAACCACATCCCAGTCGGATCTTCAAAATATATTCAAAATTAAATAATAGACTAAGCTCAACATAAACATCGACCTGCTATTTTTCTGAGGTTCTTAATTGCTCTTCTCAACAATCATCATCATCGAAGAATGGAGTTTCTTTATACATACAGTACACTAGAGTGTGTGGTGTTGGGCTAACACAAGCTATAATCTAACCATGAATTCAATATTTAAATGTATTTTCACAGCTTGTGCTCATATTCTGTTCCCACAAATGGACCAAGAGAGTGTCACAACTTAATTTCCCCACGAGAGAATCATAAAGTGCTTCTTCTAGGTTGACTTCTCTTTTCAATAATTTGCTATTTTTTCGATGTAGATGATAGGTTCATAGGTTTGTTGAGCTGTGAAATGGTTTCCATTGGATATTGCATCAAGGAGCTAGCACTTGTTATCAAATGTCATCATCCTTATTAGGTTCTTACATCACATCCATCTGCTACAGCAACAGCAGAGCAAGTGAGAATGTTCTGGTAATTATTTTGCAGACTTCCTCTCTTGAAAGCTATGTGGTAGGATGTTAAACAGCTTTATTTATTTTTTTAAATATATTTTTTGGGCATTTTTATGCTTTATTGATAGTGCAGAGATTCAGAGGTGAAATGGGGCAGAGAGGGGAGTGACATGCAGAGAACGACCGCGGGCGGGAATCGAACCCGGGTCTGCTGCTGGGCCCAGCCCGGGGGGAACGACCCACCAACTGAGCTAAGGGCGTCCCATTAAACAGCTTTTTAAAAAGTAACTGCACATCGTGTTCCATTACTGGCCTTATTTGACAGGGTGTAAAGTAATATCATAATAATATAAAGCAAATTAGAGATGATATTTAGTATAGGCTCTGACAATCCTTAATAGGTAATTACATTGGCAGCAATTACTTTTGGATCATTTAAAATCTTCCGATGAGGTCATGTAGATCCCTACAGTCTGCTGTATGGGCTTACCAGCATCCTCCCATCTGTCAAGGCTTAGGACTGGAGAGCTGCTGGCTCCGTGACTGAGACATTCTCAAAGAAGACAAACGCCTGACTCATATCAAAGGATTATCACCACACAGAACACACAAGAGACAAACAGTGTTATGACATAAACCAGCAAAAGATATGATAAGAAAAGAGCTCTGCCTATGTCCTAACAGCTTTGATATACATGCCTACAGTAGCCTATATATCTTTTGTTTTGAAGCGCTCGAAAAATAGCTTTAATGTTAAACATGAAACACAAATCTTTCAGCCTCCTGAATTTACTGTAGTTCTGATTAAGTAGAAAATGTAGGCCTTTACCAGTCTCGAGAACGCTTAGCTTAGCACAGCACTAAGACTGGAAACTGAAAAATACAGCTAGCATGGCTATGTTTACCTGTAAAAAATGTTTTGTTACAGGTGTACCAAGAAATGGTCACGCACAATGTAAATATATGTTAAAGCTAATTTTTTAACAAGGGTTTTTCATGGCAGCGTTGTACAGATATATAAGAAAACACCAGTTCATAATGTCATTGGAATATAAGGTGAGAAAACAGGCTACATTTGAAGAAATATTTATTTTCACGAACCTCAAACAAAAATTATTCCAAAGAATCTGAACATTTTGCAAATATACATGCTACCCCTACCTTTACAAAAAAACAATGCACCAACATGCCATGGGGCATATCACATGGCTATCCTCTGTCTGTCCTCTGCTCCCTAGACAGCATTTGGAGTGGCTGGCTCTCCGCTGTGGTCCTCTGCTCCTTCCTCAACACAGTTTCTGGCTCCAGCATTTCACTATTGCTGCAACCGGCGATGACCTCTTGGACAAAGAGGTTGTCCCCCTAAAGTGCCTTCAGAAAGATCGCCCTCCACCTAGTCTTAACAATCCCAAAGTCTCTCTGCACAACCCATCGCGACGTGGACAGGTGGGTATTGAATCGCACCTGGAGATGTTTGTGGAGAAGCGCTCTTTAGGGGTCATCAGGGGAGAGGCTGCAATATACAAGGGAAGTCCCCATCCCCAAATATGCTAATAGATGAGCATCCAAAACTCAAGCTTGTTTGCTTAAAACATAGGAAAAAGAGAAAGCCACAGGAAATCTGATGCCATGTTTTGAAAATACTATTCCCATTGACTACGACGCGGATCTTGCAAGGTCCGCGTCCTCTTTTTTCTTCCAGAAGGCATCCAGAGAAAAGTAGTACAACAGAGGATCCAGACAGCAGTTCACACTAGCCAGACATATTGAAGGCATCATCGCATGTGTCCAACCTTTCAATACAGCGACGGACACAGGCAAGAAACATATGATGAACATAACCAAGCTCATGACAAAAATCAGCATGACATTCACCGTGTTGTTGACCCTGGCAGAGTCATTCAGATGTTTGTGTAGAGACCATGACACCAGAGCGGTGCTCACAACATTGACTGCCAGCATGATTAACACTAGCACAAATTGGAAAATTGTATTTGCTGATCTATACGGAGCCTGATATTGACTGAACACAAAACAGGAAGATATATTGTAGTTGTTTAAAAATCTTGTCATGTTCACACTCTCTGGGACGTTCACCACTAACGCAAACAGCCAAACGAGCGCGGCGGCTTTGGAGGCGTTGGAAGAGGTTCGGAGATGGCGTGACCTTAGAGGATAGACCACAGCCAGCAGCCGGTCCACGCAGATGAAGGTGATGAAGATGGAGCTGGAGCGGATGTTGTTGCGAAAGAGCATTTCAGTGCAGACGCACGCAAAAGGTCCAAGAGGCCAGGTGCCCGTGGTGTAAAAGTAGACCCTCATGGGCAAGGAGAAGACAAACAGCAGGTCTGAGATGACCAGGTTGACCATGAAGACGGTGCTGGGGGATTTGAGGCTGTGGTGTCTCAGGAAGGTCCACAGAGACATGGCATTGAGAAGCAGACCCAGAGCCATGATGAAGCCAAAGACCAGCGCGTAAGCCAGCTTCGGCTCGGGGACATATTCCACAGTGTTGTTCATGTTCATACCTGATGAGAAAAGCAGTGTTTCAGTGTGCTTTATTGAATATTGCAACACAGGAAACACTATAGTTGCTTTCTCTGTTCCGTTCAGTGGAAATGAGGTTAGATCAGACTGAGTTCAGAGCAAACAGGACGTACATGTGACTTCAGTGACTCAACTCAAGAACTGTGACCTTACCTTAATGACTTTATACTATTAGCTTTAAAATTTTCAAATGGCATATGTTGTTAGATCCTAAATAACACGCATTTTTAAAGTCATGTGACATAGGACGTTCAGACATTGTTTGCATCTATGGTTGATAAGTGAATTATTGATGCAGTTTTACTAAAGCCTAAATGGGCATTCATGTAACACTTTATAGTGACAGGGTGAGTTTGATGAAAATCTGTTTTTTTTTGTTCTCACAAAAACTTTGGGTTGATATCAGTAGATTTACAAAGTACACAGCAAAAAGAAGAGTTGTACTGTTTTTTATTTTAGATTATAAGTAAAATTAGTATAATATTATCCCATTCAGGACTTTTAATGACAATTTTAATGTGCTGCTTGTTCTGGTATTGTTTCAAATGATCCCATCGTCACAACACAAAAACACAAACCCTATACTTTATTCTATTTTTACAATACAAGTTATCCTGACTGGCTATAATTAATTGACTGCTACCAACAATTGACTTGACTTACCGGCAGTTGCAGCTGCTTCAATATGAACAGATCCCACGGTGAACACATTCACAAATGACATTGGTTTTAGATTTTTTTTATAGGTCACATTATCTGAATGGAAAATTACATCAGGATGTGGGTTTAAATGTCATCTCACAGCTCATATTTATTGAAATGCCCATAATATAATACTAAGTAGTATGTGGAGAATGTCTGACTTTATATAGTTGTTATCTTACAGTTCTTTCTTTTCGATTGCTAAACAGCAGTGGGCACAACTGAAGCCACATATGCAACCCTCTAACCACAGTGTGCATTACAAACAGTCACTGGAGCTGAACAGTTCACATCACCTGCAAAACAGGCTGAGTGCAGCAAACACAATGAACAATCCTCATTAATATGAAACACACACTGTCCCTCAGCATCAACACCAATACACAAATTACAAACTTTTAATATTTACAGTTTGAATCAGAGTGCCTTCACACAATATTTCTTAAAAGAAAAGAGTTTGATTCTTTCTTATGAAAATTTGTATTTTATAACATACAATTTTATATTTTAAACCCTAACCCTAACCCATAGCACCCTTTTTTTGAAAAACTGACATATTTTCTTCGATGCAAGTTCATACATTCATAGCTTAAAGTCCTGAGCTGTGGAACTTTCAGCAGACATTCCTAGTGGCAAGCTGCACGACTGTCCTAACTGTCGGGAGGGGATCATCCCTATGTTAGCCACCCAACACAAGCTGGGGTCTGATCAAACTTAGCTGGGTCAACTGGAGGAGGGTGTATGATGTTGAAGGACCCGAAACACCTGATTATTCCAGGAATCATCACTAAAGATGTGTCAAAAAGCATCTGTAGATATACTTGGGGGGAGACATCGAGAGGAAATTGCAAACCATGACAATTATCTCTGTCAGCCTTGCATCAGAACGGTTCAGAGAAGAGGAGGAGAAAGTTGCAAAAGGACCCTGCTCAAAGAACCAAAGGGAGGCGAGGATCCGTAACATCATGCAGGAGAGGAAGACCCTAAAGAGTCAGTAAAAGCAGGCAGGAGAGGAGGAACGCATTGGCTTTGCACAGTTGATGTGCATCCTAAGGAAAAAGGTCAGGGTCCTTTGTCGAGCAGAGTGGAACAGGAGGCGGCACAGTGAGAGGGTCATAAAGCACCCTGCATTCATTGCCAACCTCTTCAAGTTCACTAAGGAGCTGCTAAAACAGAGGCAGTACAAGGACTCAAGGGATCCAATGGTGGCCAATGCAGCGATTGAAGTGAGGACGGGTAGGAAGTGGAGAGCAGAGGAGACTGCATCACAACAATTTGGTGGGAGAGGTGACAAGAGGCAGGGCTGGACTGGGATCCTTTGCAACTCCCCATGCTGGCACCATGAAAGGGAAGTAAAAGCATTGCCTAGTCCAGGGTGAGGTGAGAGTAGCAGTTGAGGGGGAGAGATCTTGCAGGAAAGTAGGAATGAGGGAACAAGGTGCTTGGACAAGATGGGACAACGCGAAGGACATTGCTGAAGCCAGGGCAGATGTTGAGGGGGGCAAGACGTGCAACAGACACATCTGCAGGCGTACTGGCCTCTGCGAAGAACTGGCAGTTTTGGTTGACCTTAATGAGCAACTTAAGTTCCCGAATCACATAGTGACCGCCACCTTGAGACCAGACATTGTTCTCCTGTCCGAATCCACAAAACAAGTGCTTTTGTTGGAGCTCACAGTCCCTTGGGAAGACCGCTTGGAAGAGGCCTTTGAAAGGATGCTAACCACGTACAAGGGACTTGTCAGCAGTTATAAGCAATGATCACTGTCCAGGGCCTTCAAAATGTTGGGCATTATAGGAGTGAGGAAGAGAAAAGCCATCTGCAACACCACCGATGGCTTTGGCAGAAGAGGGGAGAGCCATTGGGGGGAAAATAGCTCGTTAGCCACCGGACACAAGTTGGCGTCTGACCAAACTCAGCTTGGTCACCTGGAGGAGGGTGTATGATGTTGAAAGACCCGAAACACCTGATGATTCCACGAATAGTCACTGAAGATGTGTCACAACATAGATAGTATATCAAAGAGATTTAGCATGCGGGCTGGTCTCAGTTATTTCAACTGCATCCAATCGTCCTCTCCTATGCGCGTCTTGTCAGATTTTGACTCATTTCCTCTTACCAAAAAAGGCCATTGATCTGATGTTGGGGGAGAGGGAGATACGCCCATCTAGCTGACGTATACCTCAGAGGCGAAGTGAGGGCCAGCGGCTAACTGTCACTCAAGAGGCTGCACCCCTAATTATTCATATATTTGAACCTTCAATGTAATAAAAACTAGCCTGGTCCAAAGAAATTCACCCCCCTCAGTGTTGTCATGGAGATATAACCTAATCATACATACTAGAATGTTGTGTTGTACCAGGTGTTAAATAGGTTTAATAATGCTGTGTAACCTCCTATGTAACATGGGGGTTAATGAGAAATTGCTCTATTATGAAACCTGACCCTAGTGGCCACTCTGCGAACTGTATTTTTTGTGCACATGTACTTTATATACAGTATATATTGACCCATAACACGCAATGACCATGAGTTCATCACTGAGGATGTGTCCAAGCCGCACCATCTAGATGCAGTTGGTGTTTCTAATAACTTATTAAAAAGCTACTCACAGGCACCTTTAAGGCAAAGTCTTTGTGACTCATGGCTTGAGATGGATAAAATTGAATAGTCCTGAATCACATTTTACTGTGAGCATCTGATCGACTCTCTTATCCGAACAATACTTCTTTAATATATTTAGTATTTTCTACTTAAGGTCACTTTGGAGAAATATACCAGCTTTTTGTGTATGTGTGGTTATGAGACAGCCCCCATCACAGCCTCACTGCTCCTGCATACTGATGCAACACATTACAGTAAGAGGAAAGAGTCAAAAACTGTAACTCAACCCTTCCAAAAATGCCATGACAAGGTGCAGAGATCTCATTACATCACCTGATGCCTCATTTTGCTGATACTTCATTTATAAACATACACACACACACACACGCACGCACACACACGCACGCACACACACACACACACACACACACACACATGCACGCACACACGCACACACACACACACATACACACGCACACACACACACACACACACACACACACACACACACACACACACACACACACACACACACACACACACACACACACACACACACACACACACACACAGTGTCATTTCTCAGGGATTCCAGCCCACTTTGAGGCACTATAAAGAGTGCCTGTAGTGAGTGGTGGAGATCATCCTGACTCCTCCAGATTGGATATGCATTCAATTTAGCTTCAAGTACCCTCCTCTGGTTGTAAAGATGCTTTTTTCACAAGCCTGTTGTCTCATCCTTCTACTCCTCTTGAACTTTGTCGATGCCGGTGAGTTGCTAAAAGCTCCACTGAAAATGTACTCGCTGGTACAAAATAAGAGTAAATTCACTTATATCACTGTTTGCTTAGGTGTTTTGTTGAAGTTGTTGAATTCATACTTCAGCTAAACTATGGCTGAGATGATGTGATCAATCATAATTGGCCCATTATTTCAGGTAGAGTTCATTACAATAAAGTTGGCACTTTGAGCTGGGAGAGAAAACAAGGTGGATGCTAGTGGTGACAGAGAATCCCTTAGTGATGTTGGAGGTTGACTACTAATTTTGTATATAGAGTCTTGCAGCCATCACATCACTAGCATGTACATAAACCCCTATAGGTGAAAATATAGACAGGTCTGCTTTAGTTCTGCATCAATCAAATGGCGGATTGAGGCACATATAGCCTCAGAGCAAGTTGGATCTTCGGTAAATGTATGGGAGGCCAACAGGCTGTTATCGCAAATTATTGACATTTTTCATTCTAACTTTTCCGTCGCTGATTGGTTCCTTTTTCTACTGCCAGCACGGATCCTGAGGCAGATCAAGGAGCGTGTGCGTCATCTCCAGCTGCAGAAAGCCAAGGATCTTCTCCTGACGGACAAAGACAGCGGCCAGCAGCCTCTCCAACATGTGAAGGAGGGCAGGATACACCAGCACCTGGACCACTTCAACAAACAGGACGCTCACACCTTCCCTCAGGTAGGCAAAGAGCAAACAATGCCCCAAACACTTTGTTTGATAGACGTTCTCTTGACTTTGAAAACATATGGTGTTAAAGCGTCTGTGTATAAATGTTATTCTTGAGGATTGTTCAATGTTTTTCCAGCACAGAAAAGCTAATAAAACAGCTGCCTTTGTCAGCTTTAATCAGACAATACAGCTAGAGCTAGAATCCTTTCATGTCTGACAGAACTTTGATTCTTAATTGTTTGTCGAAAGA
>OX442352.1:8652331-8809831 GCA_949357725.1 Hyperoplus immaculatus | reverse complement strand
AAACCTCCTTCAGATGTGTAATTGTTGTGGAGAGATTTCCCATCCAATATTTATTTCTTTAAGAGACACATTTTTTGTCTACAAAATCCAGAATCGGAAAAATAAATAAATAAATAGCTGATGTTAATTTTTGTGTAATCATACCTACTTCTAAGGTCATTGACCCCTCTTATATCCAGAAAATGTTACCAAGGATATGACCGTAATATACCCAGGTCCTACTTATTACGCATGCATAAGTTAATTAGCCTAATTAGTCTATGTCTCCTTCTAAAGGTGGAGTCAGCGATTGTAGAGAACGCTTGTTGTTAAAATCACTTCTTGTCAAGTGAATATCTTCTCAGGATCTGCCCTCTGTAATGAGTGCCCTAAAAAAGACACCTGGTGTTAATACACAGCCTTTAACCACACTCCTACTCTCATATGTGTAATTTCCTCTCTTTCAGAGTGTTGGCTTGGCTCTCACAAACGAAGCAGTCGGTGGCTCAGAAAAGGTTTGAAGGCATCACATGACGTGTCTGTCAATTCCTGTCTGTCACATGTGTTATATTAACCCCTCATGCTCTTCCTGTAGTGTGTGGCTGGTGTGAGAGAAGCCTTTGCTGCAGTGGAGTCAGCACTGATGGGTGGTAATGCCAGCCAAGTGGCCATGGACTTTGGCTGCTGTCAGATCCCCAAGGATCTTGATGATCAGGTGACGGGTTTGATGAGATTATTTAGGTTAAAAACTTGTCTCTGTAAGTAGGACTTTGAACTGAACTATTCTGTAACAGTTTTTTTCTACTGATTGCTAAACACTAGTGGGCACAACTGAAGCCACATGTGAAACACTCCAACCACAGACTGCACAGCAGCAAGTCATGTGAACCAAAGTTGTGTTCCTTTCTCATTGCTTGAACACAGTTTTTAACACTCTACACACTATCATCACACCACACTGATGTCCAGCACTTTGTTCAAATGCTTTTTAGTAAAAAAATGCAATTGTAATATTTTTTAGCAATAGCATCAAAAGCTGCCCCCAATACAGGGGATGAAGGATATTTTCAGATGTGCAGTAAAATTCTACTGTTGACATGGTTGTCAACAGTGCAATACAACTGCGGGATATGTAAAAATACAGAGTATTGGCTAATAATTATATATTCAGAAATGTTATAAATAAAATATAAATATGTAGAAAAATATATATGTTGAAGCAAACTGCTGAACTACAGTATATACTGTAACACAATATAATATAAACAATCATCTGAGATAATTCTACTGATTTCATTAAAGAAAATATTGATTATGATAGTGAGTCACACAAATGTTAAAAGATTAAAAGTTTGTAGTCTGTGTATTGGGGTTTGATGCTAGTCTTTTTACTCCCAGTGTGTTCAGATATACAGTGTGTGTCTATGTTTTGAGACTTGTGTGAAGAGTGTTTTGCTTAGAATGAGTTTTGTGGGTGATGTGAACTGTTGTGAACTGTAGCTCAGGTGACTGTGGCAGCACATGTGGCACCTGTGGCTTCCGTAGTGCCCAATATCGTTTAGCAATCAGAAAAAAAACTATATTAAGTTCTTTACGTTTGACAAATTATCATTATTATTACAAAAACATTATTTTACATTAGATAATATCTTAAAACTATATATACATTTTTTCAATGTTTTTTTTGGGGGTGGGGGGGAATCATAGTCCTAAAAGTATATTCCATCCAATTTCAGTCTATATTCCTCACCCATTGTTTTTCCTTTACTGTTTCAGATTGAACTCATGCAAAACCTGGCTGACATTTTCATGGGAACGGTGCAGTACAATGAAGAAGGGGTGCTGTTGTCTATCAGTGAGCTCTGTGCTGTTATGACCAATAAGAGCCAGGGATGTGGGGAAGAGACGGACGCTTACAAACGCCTTGTTAAACTCTCCCAGGTATTAAAACAACACACTCTCAGACGACAACACAAGTATGACCTGCTTTATTCATTTTGCCCTTCAATGCACAGTGACACCAGTAGATGTCACTGTTGAGCCATTTTTATACATTCCTCAAAGAGACATAAAGAGGCCCTTAGTCCCCCCCCAGAGTTGAAATGAAAAGGTATACCAACCATTTGGCATTTCTCATGCCAGCAGCACCATGCAGGGACCAATTTGTCGGTGTTGTCTGTGTTGTGTATGTTTTCTGTGTGTGTGTATGTGCGTATGTTTGTGTAGATCTACCAATCGACCAGTGAGGAACCGTGTCTGGACATCTCCCACGAGAAAACAGTGAAGGATCTCTTGGACACATCCTACCACCCAGGCAGGAGAGCAGAGAGACAGTGGACCTTCCAGACCTGCACCGAGTTCGGCTTCTGTACCGCAAACACACACACACACACACACACACACACACACACACGCACGCACACACACACACACACACACACACACACACACACACACACACACACACACACACACACACACACACACACTTGCATAAAGGCCTTAAAAAATGGTGTGTGTGTTCTGTTTTCTTTGATAACACACAACCTTTCTGACTCATGGAAACCACACATGGCAAACACACACACATGGCAATACAAAAGTAGTCAATCATCCCTCTATTTATATAGTCTGTATTTGTGTGTGTGTGTGTGTGTGTGTGTGTGTGTGTGTGTGTGTGCGTGCGTGCGTGTGTGTTTGTAGACCAGACTTGTGAGGATGCCACTTGCCCATTCTCCGGGATGGTGACTCTGCAGACCCAAACCGAAGTCTGCCACTTGCTGTTTGGCATTTCCCAGCATTCCCTGCCTTCACACATCGCCTTCACTAACATGTACTACGGAGGAGACAACCCACACACACACAGGGTCCTTTATGTCAACGGTGAGACTGGGGTTTTGGGCTGGAGAGGAAATCTGGCAGGCGGTTCAGGATTTTGATTGACTGGTTTAAATAATCGATATAATCATGCGACAGGTGGAGTGGACCCGTGGAGGGAGCTGTCAGTGGTTCAGGATAGGCCCAAGCGAGGAGAGGAAAAAGCCCAGACCGTTTTCATTAAGGACACTGCTCACTGTGCTGATATGATGAGCAGACGAGTCACAGACCGCCGCTCGCTGAGGAAAGCCAGAGAGGTATTTATGCCTCAATGACATTTCACTGTGTAATCTAAAGTACTCATACGTATATTTGACACACAACATGCCCCCCCCCCACTTCCTGGACATGTTCTGAGGGCTTTCAGGACCACATCTGAAGATAACATCTCATGGGGTTTCATAACAACAGCAGCACCATGTATCTGTGCAGCGGTAGAACAATTTTAATACCATAGTTTATAAATACTCCATTAAAAGTAAATGTGCTCATGCTCAGAACCTTCTTCATTTAATTTCAATATTTCCAACTGGTCAGCCATGAACCCCTTTGAAGGTTTTTGTGTCCCCTTGACTTGAACTTAAGGCTGATAGTCTTTATTATGAGCCTTCAGTTAGAAGGTATCTACTCATATTTAAATACAGTATCTTCATATTTACACATGAATTACAATGTCTTTGGTTGATTCTTTATGAAAGAACATGAAGTGATCTTTTAATAAGACATTGTTTTTTCCAATGTCTTCCGCCTCTCAGGAGATTGAGAAACACGTTGCCGGTTGGCTGGAGGCGGCTGTCAGGGAGGAGGAGGAGGAGTAGGATCTAGAGAGGAAAAGAACGCTGTGATCAGATCAAATTATAACCGGATCAGCTCTTATCGCTGTTCCTGCTTGTGTGCCCCTGGCTGCTGGGCCTCATCAACGTCCTCATATCCCTCCATTTCCTCTCCAACCCCCCCCCCCCTCCCCTTCTCCACCTCCCCACTGTCCATACATAACTGTCTCAAAGCACTGCGCAGGATCATTGTGTGTATGTGTGTGTGGTTTGATTTTATTTGTGCCTTTATAGATGTGTTCCCCCCCTGTTTTTAAAGTGACTATTCATTTTGAGAAAGCAGAAAGAGATTATTGGATATTCTTTGTTTTATGCTATCTTGGTAGAGTTGTTATTCATGGAGAGTTTTAATTTTGAAATGTATGTTCATAATAAGAATCAATTAATTGTGTTTTATTTTTTTTTGTTTTTTTTTAAAGATATTTTTTTGGCATTTTCATGCTTTATTGATAGTGTAGAGACAGAGTTGAAATGGGGCAGAGAGGGGAGTGACATGCAGAGAACAACCGCGGGCTGGAATCGAACCCGGGTCTGCTGCTGGCCAAGGCCCATGGGGGGGACGCCCTACCAACTGAGCTGATGGCATCCAGTGTTTTGGTTTTATTTATATATTAGCTTGTGTGAAGTGTAAAATGTTAGGGTTTTCTTTTTTTTTGTTGCCATAACCTTGGAGTATCACTAGGGTGCAATGTTGCTACACCTGTGTCCAACCCTTATCCCCATTCTATGAGAAACATGGACGATTAGAGCTCAGAGCATCGGTTATATATCTGTTGTTGTTAATAAAACAGACTAAATGTCTCTGTGAACATATGAACACACAAGCTCAGATTTATTTCTATCATTATTTGGCATTTGTTCATGAGTTGGTGTGATGTCAGCGTGTATCTGTGGATGTGATGCAGTTGTGTTAGTAACAGTGAGACACATCATGATGAGATGTAGATTTGTTTGTGTGAGAAAGGTGAGGAATCACCAGTTGTCCCAAGGCCATCTGTTTCTGTATGTGTGTGTGTGTGTGTGTGTGTGTGTGTGTGTGTGTGTGTGTGTGTGTGACCCTCTCAGTAGGAGGTCAAAAGTGGGAGGTCACGACCCAGCTGACCCCATGGGAGTGGAGATCATCAATCAACTGGGGCTGGACAGAGCAGCAGGAGGACACACACACACACACACACACACACACACACACACACACACACACACACACACACACACACACACACACACACCTAGGTACTGTAACACATTCACAATGCAAATGTACCTCGTGAAGCAAATATATTATATTTACATTATACAATTTACTTGGTATAGAATACATATCAAACATTTATTTAAATTCTTATATTTCAGCCCGTACTCACACCGATCACGCACACACACACACACACACACACACACACACACATACACACACACACACACACACACACACACACACACACACACACACACACACACACACACGAACACAGAGACACACATACACACATGAAGGCTTCAAAAGATATTTGCTGCCAGACAAATAGCCTGTGTGTGTGTCTATTGTTTGGTTTGATAACACACAAGCTGTCTTATTCATGGAAAGCACACAGATGCTATCACACAGAGGCATAGCTTTAAAGATGGAGGGAAAGTGAGTAAACCTGCAGCACTTTTTCACTGCACTGTTTCCGTTTCATCCTCTTTCTTAACATCCCTTCACCTCTTTGCTATTGTAAACAAGCACACCCACACAAACACACACACACACACACACACACACACACACACACACACACACACACACACACACACACACACACACACAAAGACACACACACACACACACACACACACACACACACACACACACACACACACACACACACACACACACACACACACACACACACAAACACACTCCCAGAGCTACTATCAGGGTTATCAGCCAGCACTTGCAGAGCGACAGGGCATGCTTTTTCTCTCCCCCTCCATACCTCCTCCTCCCCCAGCCTGTCCTGTTGATCAATGTGGAAGTTGTTGGGCCTCAACTATTAATCAGGGCCTATCGGCTATCTGTCTGCAGAGCCAACCAATCACGGCCCTCCGACAGCTGGGCCATGAAAAATGTTGGCGGGTGGATGGAGGGAGGGAGTGGGAGGGGGGGGGGCGAGGAGGAGAGGAGGAAGGTGAAGGAGCACTCTATCTGATCCCAGTCAGGTCACGGATGCACAACTGCACTTTATGCACTTACAGTTGATTCTTAACATAATGATGACGACTGCATACTAAGACACACATGCACGTATGCATGCACAGTGCACACACACACACATACACACACAAACGTGCGCGCTGCGCTCCAATATCCATACTTCCCTGCTATTAAGTATGGTAAAAAAAATGTGGTATACATGTTGTCAGAAGCAGCATGCTTAAAAATACCCACATGCCCCACTACAGCCGGTCGTGATTTTTAGATTGAAAAATCAGCATGCTTTTTGGGTAATTTAGACCCACAATCCAATGCGCAGTGGGAGTTACGTCACATCGACTCCAAGTGATAACAACCAGTAATGGTGAATGCAAGTTTGTTGACACAGTTTTTGATTACAGAGACATATCATTGAGAAGATGTGTAAATGTTATGACATTATTAGGAAAATAGAATATTCATAAATCAAAATTTCAAAAGTCCACACCATGCATTTAAGTATTATTATTTGACTGTGAATACTTAATTGAGTCTCTGAAATGCTGTAAAAAAAATCATATATGCAGTTTGTATACAGCTCTGGAAAAAATTGAGAAACCACTCCAAATGTTCAGTGTCTATCGTTTCACTATTTATAGGCATATGTTTGAGTAGAATGAACATTTTGGTTTTACACTATAAAGAACTGACAACTTTTCTACCAAATTCACAATAAGAATATTGTCATTTGTCATTTCCATAAAGTAATGTAGGGATGAAGATTTAAGAAAAATCCAGACTGGTCTCTTAATTTTTTCAGGAGCTGTATTGTAGTCAAATAAGGAATAAGTAAAAGCATGTCCCAATTGTAAGCCTATTGCATGCTAACTACATAGGCTGCTTTTTATGATCAGCTCAGCGGTAGTATGTAGGACATTAAAAAGAAAGGAATAGTGATTTGGAACGCAGGGGACAGTTTCATGACCGATACACACAGAATGATTTCCTTCAATAGACACTTTCTGTTTCTGATTCCCACTTACAGTACATCACAATGAGACATACCACAGCCATGTTGCATCCAGTGTTTTGCTGGTGTTTTCCTTTGGTTTGCAGCAGAACACAGGCTCCCCTGGTGAGAACTATAACAAGGTTGATCTGTTGTCTAATAATGGCTCGGAGCTTCATCAACACACTACCATCCCTCTTCTGCATAATCACCATGCTCACACTCATCCATTCACATCTTATTGCCATGATTAGATTACATCTAATGCTATTACAGCACTCCCATCTCTTCTCTGCTTCCCTCCACCTCTGCCTCTCTCTCTCTCTCTCTCTCTCTCTCTCTCTCTCTTTCTCTTTCTCTCTCTCTCTCCCTCATCATGGATTTCTTGCAGATCTTATTAGTGCGTGATGCCGACCAGGTCTCCCACTTTGGATTTATGAACCCTCAGACTTCTCTCCTTTAATCTCTCCCTCTCTCCCTCCTCCGCCTCCTTCCTGCATCTGTCCATCCATCATTCCCAGGGTTGGCTTGGGCGGAAGAGTATTAATCCCTCCATGCCATCTCTCACTCCTCTGGACAGATGAGTAGATGGGGTTGGGGATGGGGGGGAGCAGGAGGAGGGGTAGAAGGTAGCAGACCTTAGATTACTTTTCATAATATTTCTGTAGTATTGTACGGAGGGAAAAATGGAGAGGCATTACAGGTAATGTATGCAGATTTACAAGACGATAGGTCACCGCTTCAACAGGTAGGAGGATGAGCAGTGGTGAGTGTGTGTGGGCGGAGTGAAGAGACAGATAATAAACAACTTACTGTGTGAGTGTGTGTGTGTGTGTGGGGGGGAATATGTGTTGTTTGTTTGCATGTTTATGAGGTGTGTTTCAGTGATTATCTGTGTATATAACCATAATGGGGTCTGCACAAAAATGAGTCTACATGCAAAGCTGGCATTTCTGCAAAAGGTCAAAGGAAAGAAAGGTCAGCACAACAGCTTGCAGCTCCGAAGACACTTTTATTGTGCAAAGATGTAACTTTTCCACCAGCAATTTGGTCTTTCTCATGTGTAAGTGAATACAGTGACCCATGAACCTTATCTAGTTTTATCTTATCGTATCACGTATCCAGGAGGGGGATGCCACACATTAAAAATGTAATTTAGGTTCTATATACAGTAATCCCAAAAAGCTACACATTTTGATAGAAATTAATTGTGATAAAATAATTAACATATACAGTATAGAGTTAAACACAGTGAATCTCAATGCAGTACCTAAGACAAATAAATTGTCAAAAAATGTACAATAAAAAAACATTATCAAGAATACATAAGTTCAACCGGGTTACAGTAAGAAACACAGTGTAAGTAAACACAATATACAAAAATAAATTGACTGTCAATATTTAAAGAAAAGGTAGTACAGCAAAGTCCAAATTTCTGTAAAAGGGCAATAGAAACCACATCTATTAGTTGTTGATGCCCATGCAACAGGAACCTCATTTGGTAGGCGCATGCAGAGACACTCATGTGCATGTGCATATTAATTTTTGAGGATAAACAACCTAGAGATCATATTAATCATATATCCATACAAACAAGGATAAGCCTGCAACAAAACTGCAAAAATCTTATCCTTAATACAAAGGCTGAACAAGCTTTTTATTTTTTTTAAAATTTTTAGATATAATTCCATCCACACAAACCCTGTGTGTCAACCGGATGAGAAAACACTGGATTTACAGGGCAAAGTGCAACATAAATACAAGCGTTACTTCAGTGCATGTGCAGATCCTTTTTATAGTGCATGTTTTTTTGGTTCTTCTGGACTATTTGAAGAAATATGTTGGTTTATGTTGTTATTGGTGCCATTAATTTGCTTTAGCCATGTACGTTGAGATCTTAAGGATGCAGGTAGAAAATCATGTTGTTCCTTCAAAGTTACATGTTTCATTCTTGAACAAAACAACATAACACTGTTAATACTGTTTTTTTTTGTTTAAATAAGAGACTATTTTAAAAGGTAAGATGATATGTTATGATTATTCCACCCTGAATGCACTTACACACAAATTTGCCACACACACTTTGAGTATGTTCAATAGAATCTAATAAACTCTGGCAAAATCACTTGGGGTGATCAGGACATTTAATGAGTCCAGTCCCCGTAGGCCTAAATCTTCCCCCAGCAAAAAAAGAAAAAAAAAGCCAAGAAACAAATTCAAGGTAAAGAAAAGAAATAAAGCTTTGACCATCAGTCAGGGTAAAGCCAGCTCTCCCCCCCCCCACACACTCCCCTCCTCTCCACCCCAGCCCTTGCAGTGACAGGTAGATTAAGGGGCGTGATAAATGCCCCTCTCTGTGTCTCCCTCTCTCCCACCCCCCCATCCCTCCCCTCCATCCATCATGGCGGCTGGTGTAATTGCGGCTGCGTGGGG
Source organism: Hyperoplus immaculatus (assembly GCA_949357725.1). Classification (NCBI taxonomy): domain Eukaryota; kingdom Metazoa; phylum Chordata; class Actinopteri; order Uranoscopiformes; family Ammodytidae; genus Hyperoplus; species Hyperoplus immaculatus. Next base: position 8,800,524 of record OX442352.1, on the reverse strand, counting down.
CTGGCAGAGGGAGCCTCCATCCATCTCCTTAACAACAAACAGTCAGGAGGACGGATGGCGCTGCACTCCCCAGTTAATCTCCATCTATAAGGTGCTGGTGGTGGAGGGGGGACCAGAGAGAGAAGGAGCGGAAGAATATAAAAGGCAAGGCCGTGCACAGACATTTCGGGGGTCAGGGGCTCAAGGAAAAATACTAAGAAAAATACACTTAACCGGCACTTCTCCACCTTGATGTTGTCAAACCGCTGCCATTCATAATCACACACCTTGTTCATAACACGGCATCATGGTGCTATCACTAAAACCAAACTGGGGTGGGGCTGGAGAGATGCGTGCTTTCCATGACAAGTCAGGATGAGTAACAACGTTAATTTGAGAGGGAGGAGCATGTGCAGTACTTTCTTAATTGATAAGGCATATAGTTTGTGGATACTACTTTACATTTCTGTCTTTAATTGTGCATGGATGTTAGACCTTTTATACCAGCGCCAGTGTCAGGGGCTACAACAGTTTGTAAAAGCTGCCATACTGAGAAATACAGAGAGAGCTATGTGGAGCTGATAGGCTTAATCAACATTTTCTCAAGGGTAGGGGTTCAAGCCCCCCATGGGTCCTATCTGAGCACGTGCCTAACAGAAGGAAGGAAAGGTAGTGTTGGCTTACTATAAACAAAACAGGATGGAGAGGCGAAGGCTAAAGGGGAGGAGGGAGTGAGATGGTAGAGAGATGAATGAGAGGCAATGACCAAACAGGTAGAACCAGCAGAGAGAGAGAGAGAGAGAGAGAGAGAGAGAGAGAGAGAGAGAGAGAGAGAGAGAGAGAGAGAGGGAGAGAAACTGGAAAGAAAGTTTGCAATCGGGTTGCAAGAGCAGATAAGCTTGGATTGGCTTTGCGAGTGTGTCAAAGAAAGCAGGAGGGAGAAAGGCAGGGGAGTAAATTTATGTCCATGCGGCCAGACGACCAAGAAACTGGAGAGGCACAGGCTCATAAAAATGCACTCTGCAGCCCCCCTGACTGCCCTGTACACTTTTACCCCTCTCTCTGCCTCTTTCCCTCAGCCTCTCCTTCTCCCTTTACTTCCCTCCATTACTTCTTCACTCCCTGGCGGAGGTTCACAGCTCTCTGATGTTTTGGGCTGGTTGTGTGCGGTTTGCCAGAGGTCACGGCAGCCATATTTCCTTAATGGCAGAGTCACTGGAGTCAACAAGGCTGGGTGGCCTTCCGCCTCCCTCCATCTCTCTCTCTCTCTCTCTCTCTATCTCTCTCTCTGGTAGAGTCAAGTAAGTCTAAGGCAAGGTGAGGGCAGCAGTGGTTTGAAGAGGTTGTTGTTTTTTTACCTTGCCGATGATGCAATACCATTTGAACAGGGTCAACAGCTGCCAATGTTACAAATGACTGTTTGCAGTATCATTACAGAGGAGAAGAGCAGTTTGTTAAAAAAAAGTCTGCCATCATTCCTTTGCAATCATAACTCATTTTGTTCAGAGTATCTCCCAAAGACACATACATTCTTGCATGTCAACATCCACAGCTATACGCACACTCTCAAACACAATTTCCCTCTCTGCTGGTTGCTTTGTGTAATCCAGATAGATAGATAGATAGATAGATAGATAGATAGATAGATAGATAGATAGATAGATAGATAGATAGATAGATAGATAGATAGATAGATAGATAGATAGATAGATAGATAGATAGACACTTAATTGATCCTGAAGGAAACTCCCGTCGCAGACATCCAGGAGCAGCAAACATTTTAACTAAAATAGCCACCACCAACAACAACACACACACACACACACACACATACACACACACACACACACACACACACACACACACACACACACACACACACACACACACACACACACACACACACACACACACACACACACACACACACACACACACACACACCTGTCATATTAAAACCATACAAACATTTAATAATTAAAATGTAACTTTGCGAAAAGCCCCTGTGAAGGCCTGACATAAGCAGAGGAGCACATTGACACTGACCCTCACAACTATGCAGGCACAAAAAGCCTAAAGTCCAAGCACACACGCCCCCAACAGGCCTTGGTGGGTGCAGAGGAGTGAGTGAGCGCTTGGGCCTTGACAGGGAGTGACAAATAACTGCAGCAGCCTTGACATGCAGAATGGGCCCACAGAGAACCTGGCTGACTGATAGTCCACTGTGTGCTGCAGGAGAAGAGCCTGTTTGTTAAAAGAGAGCTCCACAACAGGAGGGAATCATGTAAACCCGGCTAAACCTAGTAGTAAGACGTGTGAATCGGCCATCACACATGCCTTTGTACTATCAACACAACAGAGACTATCTGGCCTCTAATCAACCAACAAACGGCTCTAAAAATCTAAATAGTGTTTTGGGGATTTGGGAGGTTGATGGTGAGTTTAGTAGCCTACTGTCGAACGCCAATCATAGACACAGAAAACTATGGAAATAGACTGTGTTTATTTATTATAGAAGACCCCAAAGAACGTAAAGCCGTTCTCCAAAAGTGAAGAAGTGTCATTGGAGTATCAAACTTAAAAAAAACAATGTGTTTTACTTTTTTTGTTGATAAAGAACCGAATATTATTAACATAAGGTAAACGCAGACACACGCACGCACGCACACACACCCACCCACACGCACGAACGCACGCACGCACGCACGCACGCACACACACACACACACACACACACACACACACACACACAGGATAATGTGTTACAACAGGACAATGTTAGAATGGATTGTCACTGATTATAACTCTTCCCTTAAACAGACAATATTTTGTGTCCAATGAGTTTCTTTATCGTCACCTTGTGTGTTTTATTCACTTATCCTTGATGTTTTATAGAAGCAATGTTGAGATAAAATCTGGTTCTCCCCTCTTCATTTGGTTGTGTTGATATTATTTGACTTTGGGAAAACATAGCCTATTCTACAGCTGTGTGTTACCTTCAACATCAGCCTGCCCAACACATGTGGCACTCAAATGTGATGTCATTAACATTTGATGTTGTGTTTTCCCATGGTTTTCCCACACAGACACAAGGAGATGTGTTAAACAGAATGACAGATCCTCAAGTGTTTGTGATGTTCATTAGTGTAGCCTATTCTACAGCGTTAGGTAATAGTCTGTTAGATACATTTTATAGACTGAAGATTTATGGTGCAATCCAAGCTGGGGATTTGAAGGGGAGACAAACAATGAAATCACTTCACCAAACCACTCTCTAGGCCTTCCCCAAAAATGTATGTAGCCTAACGATTTTGAATTGTGAGTGAAAAATTAGGAAATCTAAATTCCCTGTGAACGTGAATTCCTTTAGACGACGGACACACGTCGGTGTTAATCCTTTTTATTCAACCTGTTAACAAAGCGAGAACGAGCCTCTGCGGATCGTCTTTTTCCAGCCCATTGACAGCGCTTCATGGCTGTATTACCGGCTCAGTGTAGGAGGGGGCTGTGCGCTCTGATCTCCCCCCTGTAGGAAACCAGCGCCCTGCGGAGTTAAAAGAGCCCATAGTGGACGGGTCGGGGCCCTCACAGGCACTGCCCCTAGCTGCACGGTCAAAACTCCACGCCGCCCACAGAGACACCCGGCCCGGCCCGCTGTTCCCCGCCAAGCCGCTGCTGATTGAAGTGCAGCCGCCTGTTGGCTTCCTCACAGCGGGGCCCGGGGAAGAAGGAGCGTCTTCAATAATTATTATGTTACTTAGGTGTCATTTACAACACAAGACCTTGAGGGGCGGTGGAGCCTATTCCACCAACAAGAGAAAAAGTGTTTCTTCATCAAGTTAAAATGAAACTTTCCCACAATAATAGGCTAATGGTTTTGTTTTCTCACATCTCTCTCAATCAACATAAAGAAAAAGACAGCCAAAGGGGTGACATTTGGGAAGTGTCAAAAGGAGGGGCCTATAGAAGTGATGTCGACACAAAATAAAACACTTTGAGAGAGCTATTATCAGCAGTAACTTTCTCTGTCATCCAGCACGCTCCAAACTTATTTATGACCCGGTCAGCTCGATTAGAACTTCATTCTGTAACAACATTTTCCTAGAAATTAACTCTCCTGCAGGGAAGACAATATTCCGTGGATTATGGTTGTATTTTCTCTTGCTTATAGTATTTAAAAGTGATCATTACCGTATAGGGGAGACAGGGGCATCTGATCACACTTTTTGCTTTCCCTTCAATGTCACAGCCTCATTACAGCACAGTTTCTATGTCATTTCTATTTTAAATTCAATGTATCATGTTAAGAGTTGAACTGCTCACTTTAATGCAGAATTATAAATGCATAACTTCAGTATGTGCATTTGTGACAAGTTGCATTATCACGGAGCATGTTGGCACACAATGTGATGGGGTAAATGATCACATTCTACTTTTCAATAAATAAGAACATGTAGGCCTAGAGACTTTCCACATTCAATATTGCTATTAGAGTCTGATATATTGAAATATGTGCTCCTCTAATCAGTGTCAGTACAGAAAACAGGAACAACCCATAGGCTACTGTAAATAAACAAATAATCAAAAAGGACAATAGGTCCTGAAATGCACTGACAGCTGTAAAATAAATAGATCTGCTTTGCATGGCTCATACGTGTGTGTTTGGGATTTGTTAAATATAGACTAAATAAAGAGAGGTAAACAAACTGTTGGACATGCTTCATCCCACAGTGGAGTGCAGAGTTACAACGACTCTACTCCAGAGATGATAACAGCGCAGCAGCACTGGATTCGGAGGAGGATGGAGGGATGATGGAGGAGGGATCTAGGCTATCAGTTTGGAGGAGAGCCGAGATAAAAACGATAGAGGGGGTCTTCTTCTTTTTCTTCTTCTTCTTCTCTGGCGTTTTGTGTGTGATAAGGAGGAGGAGTAGGCTAAAGGAGGGAGGGGTGGAGGGAAGGAGGGAGGGAGGGGTGGCTAAGAGACCCCGTCGCGTTTTGACCCTCCGAAACCTCCCCGCACACGGCACACCACCACCATCACCACTCCTCCTCCTCCTCCTCCTCCTTCTTCTTCTTCTACGCTCCTCTCCAGACTGAAAACAACATCGCTCATTCGCAACCAACCCCGTGACAATTCCCAGCCTGTCGCCGTATGCTGCACGGACAGCGAGCACAAGGAGCCCAGAGAAAGGAAAGGAAAGGACGGGACGCTCCGCTATCCACCACAGCAGCAGCCAGCCACCGAGCATCCCGAAGGCTGCGAGCCGGAGCAAGAGGCGCACCAGGCGGAGGCGAGGAGCTGCAGGAAGCCGCTGGTTTTCTGGACTCTACACCGGACACACACACGCGCGTACGGCCCCGAACAGGACTACTGGAAACGACTGATATTTACAGTCTCGGTGGGACATTTTACACCATTTGCTGGAGCTTCTGTGCGTTACTCGATATCACCATGCCAGTATAGCATTTAATAGGCTGCGGGCTTTATTGGCGCTAAGTGTGTTAAAACCATTAAGCTTACATCGCTATAACAGCGCGGGCAAGAACATCAACGTCCATAAAAATCTCCAGTCCCATCATAATGTTGTAGCCTAATAGAAACCGATGGGGCTCGGAGTAAACACACACACACTCATAGGGAAGCAGCTCTTCACTGTTTACCATCCACAGTCTTCTTTCTGTTTTTGTTGAATCCTTGCAGGCTGTTATTGCATGATGCTAGTCGTATTTGCAACCTCAGTGCTTATTACTTAATAATACAAAACAGAATAATAAACACATTCACTTTTATTTTTCCAGGACCCCCGGGACAGAGGAAGGAAGCAAAGCTCTCTGGACTAGCCGAGCAGCGCATCACCATCTCCGGTGTTGGACTGGCTCTCGAGTCGCATGGAGAAGAGGGTAGGTCTGCTGACAATTTTTGTTTTTTTAATTTTCTTTACGATAATGGTTTAGACCAGAGCATGCTGGGATAATAGATTTGATTTCACCAAGGGGAATAGTTAAATTAACGGGAAGGTTGGAAATCATCTTTGCACACTGCTGGGTCTCTGGGTTCAGCAGCCATACAAAACACAGGGCCCTCTCTCTGCAAACAGTGGACTGTAAACTAGCATGGACTTAAGGGGGAAACTTGCCATCAAAAGCATCACAGGCACCGAGAAACCCCCTCATTTGTTTCCCCTTAGAAAAACTATAACGAAATATCCATGTGTCAAATGTTAATGTGTGCTGCAAAGAAACAATTCCAAGATCACCACCTTTAACCACTCGTCATAATCCCTAATTCATGAAAAAGCAGTTCAGTGGAGCTGCTGGAGCCTATGTCACATTTAATCCCCTCAGTGGAATAATATGGATGTGTTGCAGTGTAATGTCAGCCAGGCGTTAGAATGGCACACATGGGGTTATGGGTAGTGTGTGGTCATTAATAGGCAGAGAGAGAGAGAGGAGATGCAGGCAGCTCTTCAACTCGGTAAGTAGGTCAGTTTTTTTGCTACAGTGATTCAGAGGCATGGTGGAGGAACAGGCAGTGCATGGCTGACGGGCAGCAGGCGGGCGGACTGAGAACTCAGAGTGGAAGAGAGCAATTAGAGATGTACAGCGCATAGACAGAAAATCACTGCTATGCAAACAGCGCACGCACGCACGCACGCAACCACACACACACACACACACACACACACACACACACACACACACACACACACACACACACACACACAACTTAAAAAACACATTTTAAATAACACACTGCAATAGCTTTTGTTGGTGGTTTGATAATGGGCTATAAACTTTATATTGGTCATTTACAGTCACATCTTGTGTAACTCATTACTCGGTGCTAAAAAAGAGAAACATGGGTGTTATTTTTAACTGGCCCATTCAACTTTATATAGTAGGCTCCTGTTCTATGCTGTACAGTAAAAACACTGTGTAATGACAACACGTTTCGGGGGAAATTGAAAGGAAATCAAATGGAGATTGGCAGTAACGCGCGGTATGGGAGCCCTTTCTAGTTTATTGTATATTTAAAAAAAATCCAGTTGTTTCATAGCAGAGTTCGATCTCCTATCTGTAACATCTCCAGTTGAATTTTTGACTTTGACGACTTTTCTTTTATGCTTTGTATTTAAAAAATCAGCTTTCGCTCGTTTCGTTCGTTTGTTCCAACTTTTCTCTCTCTCTCTCAGTCTCGTTTATTATAGTGCAGAAAAAAACGAAATAACACAAGGCAAATTCATCAAGGTTTCCTAAATGATTTCCTGAGCTAAAACAGCCCAGAAACACATTAACTTTTCACTTTAATTTCCTAAATCTACGCACTGAGAAAACGAATGAGCTCGAATTAGGATGGCTTGTGTTCTTAAGGATTTTCTGTTCATTAAAAAAAAAAGATGATAATGTTTTTAAATAAAAATCATTATACCTAGGCAAAATAAAAATGTAAAGGTTTCAAAAGATTAACAGACGCGTCATTCTCAATTAACAATTAGAGTTCATTAATCCAGTTAAACTTTTAAGAGCGTCCAATCTTGTCTGCGTTTTACATTTTGTATTGTAGACCTACACAATTTAATAATACAATTGAAAAGCCTAATGCTGTTAGACCTATACATCATGATGTGTTGTCGGCTCTGGGGATTTGTCTTCCCAGTTCAGCTCAGCTCAAGCAGCCTAAACACTCCTGTTAGGCCTGCAATCACTTCTCGGTTGAAATAACGCAATTACAACTTGTAATGAAAATGTTGTTCTGCCATCCGAAGCCTAACTGTTTACCAGCTACATGACTTTAAAAAAAAGGGAAAATTCTCGGAATTTGTCATCTCGACTTGTGCGCTTTGATCCGCCTGACGCACAGAAACCGGATAGGGGCCGTGCGTAAAGAGAGACGCGCAATCCGATAGCGGTGATTGTGTTAATAGCCAGCCTCCATAAAAACTAGAAGGTGTCCCGGCCCAGGGCCTCAGAGCAGGTGCTTTCTGTGATCCCGGTGGCCATATGGGACTCTGAATTACAACAATTTGATAAGCCATTTAGGACAGTGGGGGGGGGGGGGGGGGCCCTCCAGGGTTACTGCAGGGGCCTTTGAAGGAGGGCAGTGCTTGCACATGAAGAGGAATGATGTCATTACTTTTTTTATGTAATTCGGAGAGGTTAACACAGAGAGAATATGCAAACATGCTTTTATGTTGGCTTTCACAGTTGGTGTCTCAAATGTAATGCCCTCCACAAATAATGAAAATCATCTCAAACTGGACACTTGTGGACATAAATCCACAATGTCTGTGAGACATTCGGAGTTCTGACAGTATTACAAAATTGTGTATTACATTTATAGAAGTATAGTTTTAATTTAATGAAAGGAAAAAATACCGGACTCACTGTCCCTGCAGTTGACTCCAGTATGTAGTAAATCCTAACCTCTTGTGGTAGCCTGCCTGGGAGAACAGCCTTCACAGAGAAACAGATCAAAAGTTTAATGGCTTGGTTAAAATAACACAGAAGTGAAAGGTGTCCCCGGGGGCCAGGTCACCTAGCAGGTGCTGTGTCTGTGTGTCTGTCTGTGATCCTGGTGGCCCCCGTGGGACTGCACCAAACAGGAGTCCCTTTAATCCAGCATAGAAACACAACCAGATCTGCTGACCTGAGCAAGCAACGCTGCAGTATGGCACAAATGAGCTCCATAACACAGCCAGTCAGACATGTATATTCATGATGCGGCTTCTTCCTGGCTGTATCCGTGTGTGTGTGTGTGTGTGTGTGTGTGTGCCATATGTGTGTCTGATTCAGAGTGTGTGTGTGTGTGTGTGTGAGTGGGCCCCAGTGAGGCTGTCACAGCGGGTTGTGAGGGACGTCTCAGCACGGCTCTGTTCTGCTCAGAGTTTAGGTGGGAGGAGGCGACATTAGCAGCTACAGACTCACTGTCTTTTCTCCGAGCATCTCATCTCATCCCTTTCGAGAAAATCTGCTTAAGTTTGATCTAGACTTGGAATGCATTCTTCAGGTTATCAACGTGTATTTCAAAGGGTTTAATAATCCTGACAGTTGGTAAAATGTTCAGCAATTCATAAAATGAAATGAAGATTTATGCACACACACACCTGACTGTCCAGTACGCCTACGCACATTGCCGTGACTTTAGTTTTAAGAGGATAGCAAACACACACACACACACACACAAAATTAACTCTAGTTTCTATCTTCTCGAATTTGCTGTTTTCTTAGTTTTCAATGACCGTACATGTAATAATGTGGGCTTTTGGACTATTGGTCAGACAAAACAAACAAACTAAATATGTCAACTCAGATTTGGAGAAATTGTTATGGGCATTTTCTCTTTACTATCTTTGATCATTGTATAGACCAAAAAATTCAGCAAGAAAATAATTGTCAGATTTATCAGTAATAAAAATGAATTCTGTTTGTTTCTGCCCTAATACACTTTCCATTTCTGATATCAAGAGGCAGTGCAAAACATGTTCAGCAGTTCAGACACAAAACAGACTTAAGTGTTGGTCCAGTAAGCTGTGTGTCTGTAAAGGCCCCCTGACAGATCAGCCACATAATAACATCACTAGAATATTTTGACGTGGGACAAGGCGCAGATGTCAAACGTGTCTCATGTCTACTGTCCCAACATCTAATTGTGTTTCAGTATGAAGAGCTGCTGCACTACTCAGGGTCGGAGGGCATGTCGGTGGGGGGGTACGGGGACGATGTCAGGCCCTTTCCTCCCCCACAGTACGGACCCACCATCCCCGACTCCCTCAAACACCACAAAGACCAGATCTATGGGTAAGCAATGTGTGAGCGTGAGTGTGTCCCCAAAACCCCAGATGTGGTGGGGAACTGTGATTTATGTAGTAGCCTTTTAGTGGACTAGAAAAGTAGTCTAAATTACATTTTGCGCTTTTAGCAAATTCAAATGCAGCATATGTTTGTGTGCTGAGTATGCAAACACACGAGAAGTGTTTACAGCTGCCTGTCTCGTAAATATACTGTGCTATTAAGTTTCTTGTAGCACCTCGTGTGAATGTATTGTGTGTACACTATATGTCAACTGTTACTGTGTTTATGTATAGTATGTTAACTGTGTGCATATATGTGTCCATGTGTGCTTGTTTGTGTGTGTGTGTGTGTGTGTGTGTGTGTGTGTGTGTGTGTGTGTGTGTGTGTGTGTGTGTGTGTGTGTGTGTGTGTGTGTGCAGTCACCCACTGTTCCCACTGCTGGCCTTAGTGTTTGAAAAGTGTGAGCTCGCCACCTGCTCCCCTCGAGACTCCGCCTCCCTCTCAGCCACCTCCCACCTCCCGGGAATGACCAATCACAGCGACGTCTGCTCCTCCGATTCCTTCAACGACGACATCGCCGTGTTTGCCAAGCAGGTGAGTGACAGCCGGGAGAGCCAGTCACAGCCCTGCCATTGAAAAACAAGTTTTGCAGAGTTGTAAATAATGATATATTTTTCTGTGTGGCAGATCCGCTCAGAGAAGCCCATATTTTCTTCCAATCCTGAGCTGGACAACTTGGTATGATGCACACTGAAAGCATACTACAATAGGAACACATTTGTTTCTTTCCAAACATGCACTGTGGGATATGTGTTTGATTAATAATATGTTTTCTCCTCTATATAGATGATCCAGGCGATACAGGTTCTCCGCTTTCATTTGCTGGAGTTAGAAAAGGTTGGTGCGAGAGAAGCATGATCTTATTTTAACATATTTAATACATACATAGTGTTTTGTACTGACACAGTGTGTTCATTTGTTTGTGGTATGGTCTATGACATCAAGGACTAGTATGTCAATTGCTAAACAGCGCTTTGTTGAATACGTATCAGGGAATGTATGCGTTTTAATATGGGAACCTCGGAACGTAAAATTGGCTAGGCAGTGAAATACATTTATTGGAAAGATTGACATTTATTCATTTTAAAGGCCAGTGTGAACAGGATGAATGTGTATAGCTGTGTCAATGTGCATGTGGACACTTGTAAAAAAGAAACAAGTGCACCCTTCCTTTAATGTTTACAGCACTGCTATGACCTTCTTGGACTCTGATTGGGAATCTGTGTTTAACTGTATGTATGATGTCTGATGTTTCTAAAGGTGCACGACCTGTGTGATAACTTCTGCCATCGCTACATCACCTGTCTGAAGGGCAAAATGCCCACAGACCTCATCATGGACGAACGGGAGGGCGGTTCCAAGTCTGACATGGAGGACTTCACCGGGTCCTGTTCCAGTCTGTCAGAGCAGGTAAGACTAGCTGCCATAGTGTATGCTGCAGTGATCCAAATGTCCATCTTTATGCACTGGACGTCTGAATAATGTGTTTCTCACCACTGCTTGTTCTCTCACCTGCTTGGAATTCCCCCATCACTCCTCCTCCACCCTCCACCCTCCACCCTCCACCCTCCTCCCTCTCTCTCTCTCTCTCGCTCCCTGCAGAATGCGTCATGGTTACGGGAGCCAGATGAATGTGCCACTACTCCTCTGGGAACACCGGGCTGTGGCCTGCCTTCACTCAGCAATGCAGACAACTGTAGCGACACAGGTACATACACATACATGCACACACACACACACACACACACACACACACACACACACACACACACACACACACACACACACACACTCATGCACGCACGCATGCACACATGCAAGCATGCATGCATGCATGCACGCACGCACGCACGCACGCACACACGCACACACACACACGCACACACGCACACACACACACACACACACACACACATACACACACACACACACACACACACACACACACACACACACACACACACACACACTGTACATGTGAGATAACACTGCATTCCACAGCAAAGAATCATGCATAGAAAAAAAGGTGTGTATGTGTAGAATAGCCACATCTGTAACAAGAAATAATACTAAGCCTAATGTTATCCCGATCCGAAATGCAAGGGAAATGCAATACGTTTTTTTAACATTTCACCAAAAGGCTAATAAACTCAATAGAAAAAAAATATAATATTAGAAAAAAAGTCTATGGACTTTGTGTTTTGTTAAAATGATATGAATAAATGCCATGTGGTTTAGAACATCACTTTATTTATTGATGTAGTTGTCCATTGATTACTGTAAAAATAAATAAACTCAAGTTGAGACAATTTATAGACGGTAGTGTCTCATGTTAGGATTCTTTGTTCATTCCAAAGATATGTGATAGAATAGAAAACTACCATTAAATTTTTTTTTTGTGTTTGATCATAACTGGGCACTGAACAGGTTTACAGTTTTTTTCGATCGCTAAACCACAGTGGGCACAACTGTAGCTCAATGTGCAAAACTCTAACTACAGTCTGCACTACCAACAGTCACTGGAGCTGAACAGTTCACTTCACCTGCAAAATAGGCTCAGTGCAGCAAACACTATGAATTGTCCTCACTGAGATAACACACACTGTCAGTCAGAATATGCTCTGAGTACAAACACTAGCATCAAACCCCAATACACAAATTACAAACTTTTAATCTTTACAGTTTGAATAATTTGAGTTATTTCACACAAATTACGTAATATTTTCTTTAATGAAAGGGTTAAATTCTTTCACATGAAATTGTTTATTTTATAACATACCAGTTTTTTTTAGGAAAACAAAAATAAATTAAAATCTGAAGTTTGCTTCAATAGATACACATTTTGTATATTTTATTGAAAACATTTCCAAATGTAGTATTTACCTGTGTAATAATAATTGTAATACAGAAAATCTATTCTGTAAAGTTGTCATTTACTGTAAGGAAAGGCAACTCTAAGCTGTTTGTTTGCTGGAAACTCCGTATTACAGATGCAACTTTCGATTTTTGCAGATTGGGTTGCACTTTCAACCCTGCCTCTCATGATTCACAACAGGGTCTATCATTGTAGCCCTTACTGTATTTCATCAGACATTACAGCTCCACACATCCACACTCTCACTGCCACTCTTCTCCCTCCAACAACCTGTCTTCAGTGGTCCATTTACAAAAAAATATATATTTTTGAGCTTTCCCTTTATACTGTATATATGTTCACTAACAAGTCTAAAACAAGACATCTTAGTGTGTCAGTTGAAATTGCAATCTGCAGTGTTTGAAATGCACTCATTCTGTTTTGAATGTGTGGTTTACAGTTGTGGCAGTAGTGTGTTAGTGTTTGAAAAAAGGGCTGGAAATCCACAGTGTTGTGCAGCCTGTGGTTAAGCCATGAGATAGGTGTGTAGAGTTTTGAACGTTGTGTATAAGCAATGAAAAACAAGCTAAAACGAGCTAGAGTTTGGTCCGAATGAACCGCTGCTGTGCATAGGGTAGTTAGAGTTGTTCACTTGTCGTTCCAGTTGTGCCCACTGTGGTTTAGTAATCGAAAAAAACTGTAATGCATGTCATTTTCTAACTCATTTTTGAGTCCCGTTGATGCTATTCTGCCAGCACAAAGGAAAATGTGAGGATAGACGTATATAAATATATATAGTATATATATTATTTGAAAAAAAATTTAATGTAATAACATTTCATTATTCAAATGTAATTTAACCATATAACTGTATCTCTTTAGAACATGTGTATCAAGACCTATCATTATCACAGTCATTTTTCTAAACTTTATTTGCAACAGTCTGATCAATTTACAACAGTGTCTGTGATCTTGTATGAGCTGTAGCTAAATAGACCCCTTGTGTGATATGATATATGATGTGTGGTTCCCTTTAGGCGACGGTATGGATGGAGGAATGGCTTCCCCCAGTACAGGAGACGATGATGACTCAGACAGAGACAGAAGGAACAACAAGAAGAGAGGCATCTTCCCCAAGCTAGCAACAAACATCATGAGAGCCTGGCTCTTCCAGCATCTGTCAGTAAGAGAGCGCCCTCATGTTCTTATCGCCTCAAAGTTCAATTGTAACACTGACTACCAAATATTGAATTTGGACAATGATTGAAAGAATCCTGGCGAGCTGTTAGAAAAGACAAAGAGAGCTTGTGTATAACACCGCGTGAGAGAATACAGTAACTACTGCAATGGAGGACTTAGTGTGAGGCAAAAACGCCACTGAGAAGAATCGACCGAGAGCGGAACAGAGTGTATAATGGAGGTCAATTCAATTAAATGAAAAATCGGAGGATTAAGTGATTATGTGAATATGCTCCCTATTGAGCGACTGTGAACGTGATAGAAATGGAGTGAGTAATTGTCGGTGAGGTAATTAGCTACCAAATGAGGCAGGTCAATTGTTGCTTCACTCCAATTATTACAGTGTGTGAGTGGGAAATATAGAGAGATGAAAGGTCATCTGTATTCACGCTGAGATTTCTCTCTCTCTCCAATAATTATTTCATTGTAGATTGAAGCTGAAGTCAAGTTGAGTCACTATAGCAGTCTTGAGATCTCTCCTGTCGATCCACACACGTACTATTGTTATTTTTTGATTTGCCTTAACCCTGTGACTGTGTGTGTCCCCTCCCAGCACCCGTACCCATCCGAGGAGCAGAAGAAGCAGCTGGCATTGGACACAGGACTGACCATCTTACAGGTCAACAACTGGTCAGTGCACTCCCGCTCAATACGTTAATTCCAGCCCCTTGGCTTATCAATAATCAATTAAACTGTTGTGTTTAAATGCAAAAGGCGTCAACTTTCAATTTGACCACACGGCTGTTGCCTCATCAATAACGTATTGTTGTACAGCGTCCATATTTTACAACTCACTTAAAGCACTTTTTTTTGGCTTAGTAGCTCTTTATTGTGCATACATTGTGTAAATAAATGTTGGTTAATTGAAGGTGAGCGCTTTTACAAGACTTTTAGAGAAGAGCATAATCTACTTTATAAGAGAGAAGCTTGTAACGGAGGAAGAATTGCCCTGGTAAGCATTTTTGCTCTGAAGCGGCAGCGCAGTAAAATCTACTTACTCTGTGTTCATAAAAACAGAATAGCAAATCAATATCCAATAATCAGATGCTTTACTGCGACCATATTACCAATTCACTCCCCAGGCACACATGTTTCTGCACAGGCGAAATTAGGGCACACGCACGCGGGCACATGCCGCGTGCGCACACACGCACGCACACACACACACACACACACACACACACACACACACACACACACACACACACACACACACACTCACACACACACACACACACACACACACACACACACACACACACACACACACACACACACACACACACAGTACATTTCCAATCCCGCCGATTAATTCCTTCTTTTATAATTCTCAGCTTCTGTACCTTGGATCTTGGTACAAACGTACATGCAAAGCTGAAGAAATATGACGAGTGTGTTACACGTTAAACAACAGATTTTGTAATCATATAACTTCCATGTTTTTTATTTGTAGCCACAAACACGGTGAAACGATCAATGCAGATCAATCAATTATCACAGAGCGATGGATACTTGCTCTGCCCTAACCTTGATTTACTCTGCTCCCTGAAAGGGTTAAGTGGTTGTAAAATAGAAAAGGTTAATAGTCTCCTGGTTGGCCCTTTCCTTCCATTAACAGCAGGCCTGGTCCCCCCTTCTCTCTCTCTTTCTCTCTCTTTCTAAACAAACAATTTCTCTATGTCTCTCTCTCTCCAGGTTCATAAACGCCAGGAGGAGAATAGTTCAGCCGATGATTGACCAGTCAAATCGCTCAGGTCAGTGTTTATAAGCTCACTAGGTAAACAACTCTGTGTATATATATGTGTGTGTGTGTGTGTGTGTGTGTGTGTGTGTGATTGTGGTGTGGGGTGTTTGTGTCTGATGGTCTTTCTCTTCCCACAGGTCAGGGTGGTCCATACAGCCCAGAGGGAGCAGCTCTCGGGGGCTACGGCCTCGATGGACAGGCCCACCTCGGGCTCCGAGCAGGTACAGAAGCCTCTAGGGAAATACTGATCACATTCACATACTGACAGTTCAGAGTACTATAAATGCTATCTCCTGATAAGGGTGGTGATACATTGCTGTAGATTATTTTTAGAAACTTTTATTTTAATGATTTTGCAATTTTTTACATACAGACAAAAAACAAACTAAAAAAAAACAGAATAAGTAAACACATATAATATATACACACCCTCCACCCCCCTCCCCCCTCCCTCACATAAACAGAAATGAAAGACAAAATGATTAAGATGTAGATACGTTTTGACTGAATCCCATATACACAGCATAAATATACTCCAAATTCCAATTTGCATTAATATTCAGCTGAAAATAATCCCCAATTAATATCATCTCTAGCACTATTTACTCCTGGTTGAGTAACGTTTGCCAAAAAAAAAAAAAGCTACAGTGGCCTGCTTTATCTGGAAATACTCATTTAAAAATGTATGGAACATTTTTTAAATTGAACTCTTCAGTGGGAACCAATGGGCTTGGACATGAGGGCCACAGATGGGCTGAGATAGACTCTTACACTGTTAGTTTTGGTCTTTTCACATGATTTGTTGTTACAATAAGAAATATAGAATAGTAGTACCAGTGTAAAGTTTACTCAAGGACAGAAGAAGATTACAAAAACATTAGGGTACCTAGCACCAAAACATCAATATAGCCGTGTGGGTACAAGGTTGAACTGAATAATCTTAAATAAAAAAATAATTCATATTTATACTGTGTTTAAATCTCACTGTGCTTTTTCATTAGATTCTATAAATATAAATATTTAAACACATATGCATGGAGCGACTCACCGACGTACAGTATATTAGGTGAGGTATTAAAGGTGGTTTATGTACAGAGTCCACTATGTATGTTTGCTGTCATTTCAATTAGGTAATTTAATATTGACATGTGTTTTAATAGTAGTAAACAAGTAAATCTAAGATATTACAGTAATACAATTTTGAATCCCAAGCAGAATGGATCAGTTAATCCAAACTCATGATGTGCAGCTAATCAGTTTTCACAATCCATAGAGATTTAGTTTGAGATCGAAAACCCTGCAGTGATAAAAAAAAAAGTTTCCAAAATGAACTCTGTCTGTCTGAATTCCAGGAATAAGATTATAAAGTAATTAAGACGTGAAAGAAGCTGACACCTATCACATGTTATACAAGTCAACGCTACTAAAGGTGGAAAACTGTATGTTAGCAGGAAAGCATTATTTTTTTTAAAGTTATGATCAGCTAAGCAACACACAATGCTGAATTGATTTAGTATTTTAATCCCCAAGCAAAATAAGTTAATGATGGAGTTTAGCTGTAATTTCAGCAGGTTTAGTGAACATTGTATAACCCTCTAATTTTATGCGGGTCAGAACATAATAGAGTCAAAGCAAAATCACTGCTTTTAGAAAAAGGAAACCTCATCCAACTCTAATCTAAATATTAATCTATTACACTGTGGCAAAATCCTAAAAAAACATATTCCACTTTATCTACTTTGAAAATGTAAACGTATGCGCTGTCTCCCCACCAGGTCTCCAGGGGATGCCTTCTCTGCAGGGTGAATACCCCGGTCTACTGTCCCAACCGGGCTACCCTCCCCACCCGGGACCCTCCCTCCACCCTTATGGAGGCCCACACCCCCACCCCATGCTGCTGCACCCACCTCCACACGCACACCCCGCGGAGCCACTCCTCGCCCAAGGACTGGACATACACGCACACTAGTCTAGGGGGGAGCAGGGGTGTGTTTGAGAGTGTGTGTAAGGACAAATTACTGTATGAATGTGTATATTTGAGTGTGTGCGGTGACAAATACTGCAAGTGTTTGAGTGTGTGCATGTGTTTGCGTGTGTGTGTGTGTGTGTGCTGCTGTGTATGTGTAATGACGCATACAGAACTCTATTTAAAGAAAAAAGATGACACATTGCTCTGAAAGTTTACATTCCCCAATGAGAGACACTGACCTCAATGTAGCTGTTCCACTCGCTAATGCACACACTCTCACACACACACACACACACACACACACACACACACACACACACACACACACACACACACACACACACACACACACACACACACACTCACACACACAGTCTGGACCCACAGGTTTAAGCCATACCTCTCTCAGAGTTGAAGTGCTTCCTCCTCTCCAAATGTCTTCACTGTGTCCTGTGGGTGAGACACATGCTTTAAACTACACTTCCCATCATGCCTGCTGAACCACAGGAAGACGGTTAATTGGACCTGGAGAGACAGATTAATATGTATCCCACCAGACTTTGCAACAGCACCTGGACGTTACTGAATGGAACCTGATCCTGTGAACACGCCTTCTTCACCACTCCCTGTCTTCCTTCACATGTTTACTGTCAGAAATACACACACACACACACACACACACACACACACACACACACACACACACACACACACACACACACACACACACACACACACACACACACACACACACACACACACACACACACACCTTCACACACTCTTTATTTAAAGCCGACTTGAGTTTTTTTTTAATCTATTTTTATATTTATGTGTGCCACTCCCGGCGGATGCAGCTTGAGCTTTCACATGAGCTTGTTGTAATGTTAGCGCTCTTCCTCGGCATGAAGCTCAACACGATGAATGACTTCCATTCTGCCTCGCTCTCGTACCACTGACCTCCTTAAGATGCCAACAGGCATCCCTAACCTTAGGATCTTTCCAACACACTCGCAAACACACACTGAGAGCCATTTCTACACACATAGGCCTACATACATACATACATGCATAAATACACACAAACACACAAGCAACCTTCTTTAAGCATTTCTAGAGCATTTTTTGTTGTGTGTCGCAGCTGTGTGTGAGGGGAGCTGCAGCCAAAGGACTCTTAAAACATTCGGCTCCCTCTCCACTCAGCTCCGACCGCTGAAACATTTCTGAATGATGATGGGAAATACAGTTCAAGTATTAAAAGGTTTTTTTTTTGTAAGACTTGTCACTGGTCATCTGTTTTCTGTATGCACATGCAAGTATGTAAGCAAGCTTTTAAGTAATTCAGGTGGTGTTAAAAAGACTGAAGCATTCATAAATGTACTTAGTTTTCAGTGTGCAGCAATAAGTTGTTATATAAAAACTGCACACTGCACAAAATGAAACCTGCAAAGGCAGCTCCAGTAAGATCTTTAAAAAGTAAAAGCATTAAATAGTAGGAGAAGAATATTTGAAATCAAATCCTGTTCAAAAACTAAAACACATATACGACATACACGATGACTGAATTCCTATTTATTCAAGTACTACCAACCTCTGACATACACTACAACATTACATTGCAAATTTGTCTTCTGTCCCAAGCTGAACAAATATAATCTTCCAGAGGCTGAGTTTTATATAATCATAAAACAACTAGTCACCAAAACACATTTAACTTGAATAATGAAGTCTGAGAAGACACGGGATAAACTGAGGCAGATGTTTTAGGAGACAGTTATGAACAGAAATCAAAGTGTGTAATGGTTGTGCTTTTCTTGTCGTTATTGAGGACCAAACAGGGACGAGGGACGCAGGGACGAGGACAAAATGTGACTCCTGTATTGGAATGCAGGGCTCAGTGGAAGAGCAGCGTGAGAGTACAGGATATTTCTGTGGCCGAGTGCAGTCATGACGGCTGATTGTACAATGGTTTACCCGTCCTATCCAACCAAATCTACCACAGGAATTCACAAGACACATTTCAGTTTAATTTTGCATAAGGATGATGGAATTAAGAGGTTTTGGTACAGCAGGCATTATATTATATTTTGTTTGTGGGCATTCACTGCAAGTGTAATCTAATGCAGAGATAAAGAAACCATGAAAAAAGACTGTAATCTAGACGTGGCATTGGTCAGAGAAGAGGCATGTGCATATAAAACTGTATCGTCTGCATAACAACTCATGTTATTATTTTTATGCAGATTTTATATAATAATGGACCAAGCACCGAACCTCGCGGTACTCCCTTGGTTAATGAAAGGGAAATTGATGTTTGTGCTTAATATCAACAGACGTTAGCCTTTTCTTGAATATGAATTATTGATATAAATAAAGTAATGGTTTCATCTCACTGATCTTTGGATTTCCAAGACAAAATATCCCAGTTAAAGATATTCCTAGTTCTAAAGTTTTACTCATTTCACATTATATCTCATCCCAAAATCAGCACAAGGAATAAACACCCTTGTAGGACTGAATTGCTCTGTAATGTACATTATGAAGATTACTCATTTATACTGGTGTTTAGCAGTATGGAATTGGTACACAGCCAGTGTTCAGGCTCAGAGCTTTACAGACAAAACAGTAACTGAAAGTCCATTCTTGCTGTATTATAATCCATATCACTCAGGAATATTGTTTTTCAGTTATATAACACCTTTCATAAACCAACATCGAAAGCTTCTCACTTTTACACAGGAACTCTTTTTTGACAAATGGTGTAATAATCCTCCTCTTTTCCGATCATATTCACGTTCCTCCGTCCCTTCCTCTGACTATCTCTCTAACCCCGACGGGGGCCTCAGGCTGCAGCCGCGGTGATCCGTCACACAGGGCTGGATTATCACAGAAAGGAAAATAACTCCCATTTCTTCTCTAATGCTTCAAAGCTCAGATGAGAAGTTTTTGTGGCTCCTGTAGATATTTTCCAGCCCTTACGTCGCCTAAATTAAGAATGAACAACTTCTCTGTTCTCTCTCCCAACTCTTCCCATCCTTGGGGTTTGTGTTTTATCCATTACCTTGACCTCTCCTCTGATCTCCGGCCTGTAAGCTGTCAAACACCTATGCATGATTCCACCTATATAGCCACCCCACATTCACCCACAGCACCTCAAACACACAACAAACACTGATAACACCCCCCCCCCCCCACCCCTCCTGACCCTGCCTCCATGGGGCCTGGAGCTGAGGGGGAGGTCAGGAGCCAGAGTGCAAACAGAGGTCAACAGGAAATGGCTGTTCTCCCAAGGTCTCGGGTCCTGACCTAGGCAACCTTCTACTTTTCATTTCCTTTGCCACTCCACACACTAACTCTGAGGACATGTTGGTGAGTGTGGGGCCCTCACTTTTACTCTCTCACCCCTCCACTTCTCTCTCTTTCTCACAACACTGAACCCACATGTCTTCCGAAACAGTGTGAAAGCTTTTGTTTCAGTCTAAATTGTTCTACTGAATGGATTTAGAATTTTCCTACAACATAGCTGCATTTTGAACTTTATTTCACACACACACACACACACACACACACACACACACACACACACACACACACACACACACACACACACACACACACACACACACACACACACACACACACACACTAGTTTATACATACTTTAGTGTGTTGCCAATATTCTGCCCTCTGTTCTGAAACATAAGTCACTAAAATGATTTCCCCAGACCAGAAAAAGGAATGGGAAGGCATCAAAAAAATGCCATTTTAAAATGGAATTTGGATTTCTAATTTACTTACATTAGAGCCCAATTGATAAATATGCATTCATGTCAAAACAAGATGAGTCGTCAGGCTGTACAGTACTTGTGCTAAATGGTAGCAGCAGTATATTAACATGCTCACAATGACAATGCTAGCATGCTGTAATTCCTCCTGAAGGGAACATGAATGTGTATACCAAAATTCATAGCCACAATAGTAAAGACATTTCACTCAATATCACAAATGTCCACCTGATGTCGGCGCCAGGTTTAAATTGAAAGGATCATCAAAGTCATTAGGATTCATCATCAGATGAACGTCTCTTTATAATTTCATGGCAACATATCCCGTATTTTTGGGAAAATTCGTCCAGTATATTGAGACAATTTATTTTACACTCAAAACAAATTTCCATACTGACCCAGAGCCACATCGCTAGCATGACAAAAAGAAAATGGCGATTGATAAATATGCACGTCTCCTGCAACATCACATTTATTGACATCAACATTTCAACAGCAGGTATGTCTTGTAAGAAATGTATAATGCCACCAGAATTTAAAAAAATTTATCAACAAAATGAGAAACAAATTTTATTCAACATATGTGCCAAGTCACAAAATGTTGATCCTCAATGCATCAGACAATGTAGATATGCCTTTTGTTTAACAATACCCACTTACAGGTACATCCTTACTAACTTCTTTATTGTACTTTATGGTAACTTCTTCATTACCCCAACCAGCTCCTTGAAACTTGCTGGCGATAAATCTCTTTCATCGCAGAAACAAATCTTTCAAGTGAACACTTCCATGCAGCAATAGCATTTCCCTACCAAACCTAATAAACAAAAGTTATGAGTGGTATATGAATTGTATTGCAAAGGTACAGGGTGGAATCTTGTTACTAGAAATGTCCTTAAATATCCTAAAATGCATAATCCTGCAACATCCCAAGGCAGGGCAGAGATCTAGGAAAGGAAAAATCCACAACAGACACTTTGGTCTTCCATCAGTGTACAGCGCTCTCTCTCACACAATATAAGTCATAGCCGTTGCCGCAGTTTATGATTGGTTGAGATAGATTGCCAGCCTTTTCTCTCACCAACACAGACTCCATTAGACGGTGGGAATTAGACTGCATAAAATCTGCTTTTATGTTGACAAATGAAGGGGAGAGTGGGAGGGAGGAGGGGGGGGGGGGCTTAAAGTGCTTGAATGTATTTATGTGCGTTGTGTTTCAATGTCCATATACTGTGGTTAGAAGGACAATAAAGTGCAGGGAGTATGAGGGCAGTAGATCGTTTAGCCTTACATCTTCACACAATCAGATGTATGAGATTTTGGCTGTTATGATAAAATGTTTGAATTAAATAACACTTTTTTTCTTTGTGAGGAATGTATTTCAGAAGAATGAACATAGGTTGAAGCATTTTGTTCAAAAATTACAATCGTGTGACTGTCATTTCAAATGAACTCCACTGCAGCACATGTACAGTGTCGGCCCTGTGCAGGTTTGTCTTCATATACTGTAAGTGCACTCAGTGTATTGCCACCTTCCTTATAATGTCTCCATCATTTCAAGACTCCTACTTGTTTAAATTTGACCATTTGGGCCATTGAAGCAAAATGAATACACATGTGTAATGTAAAAAATGTGCACGCCTGCATGAATATGCGTGTGTATAAATATGTACAATACCATTTTAACATAAAGTGTGTGTGTGTGCAGTGTGTGTGGGTGTGGGTGTGTGTGGGTGTGTGTGTGTGTGTGTGTGTGCGTGTGTGTGTGTGTGTAAGAGGGGGGATATACAACGTGGTCATTAATCATTCAATTACACACCTGTCAGAGTTCAGACAAGTGGGAGAGAGGAAGGGGTTGGGGGAAGGAGGGAGAGAAAGAGAGGGAGGGGGAGAGAAAGAGAAAGGAATGCAGCAGGGGAAAGGAGGAAGAGCAGAGGAGAACTGAATGACAGAGAGAAGGAATGAAAAAAAATCACCAGGAGGGTTAAGAGGAGAATGGGAAGGGGCGAAAGTTTTATTGTGTCGCAGTGCGTGAACGGAGCACGACAGAGGCAAGCTGTTGGACGGAGAAGGTCTTAGAGGGGCCACAGTAAAGACAAAGACACTAATATGTATTATAGAGTTTGAGAGTAAGGGTGACAGATGAGGACAAGGCAGGGCAGCACAGTGAAGATGCAGTCAAACTCCACATGTCAGAAGTGGAGCGGTGGTAGGCATCTTTGAAGCACAATGTGAGTGTACAATACATTTTTTAAAACCAGGCAAAAGAACGGTGGAAAAATGTAATGTGGCATTTAAAAGTAAATTAGTTTTTTAAATTTCATGTCTAAAAATTATGATTGATGTTCACTTTTCTTTACTTATTTGAAATTAAAATCTAGGCTCACATACTTGAAATTAATTGAAAAACTATATATATATATATATATATATATATATATATATATATATATATAAATATATATGTATATATATATATATATAAATATATATATATATATGTATATATATATGTACACATGCTATTTATTAATGCATGTATTCCTCATGCAAAGCTTTATATTTTCTGCATTAAGTTGACAATAAAATGTATGCACTTATCGTTTGCACTAACTTGATATACTACAAATTGAGCAGTGGTTGAGGATGTATTAAAGCATGGTAAATATAAGTCCTGTATTGAAAATCAAGTAATCAGTACATATTACTATGTACTTAAAGTATCAAAAGTGAAAGTACATACAAAAATATAGAAAAACTAGAATCACTTATCAGATATTATAGTATTGTTATTAATGTTTAAATGTTATGTCAGAAAATTATTGCAGAAGCATCAATACGTAAGCAGTATTTCACTGCTGTTGCTGGACAATACATTATCCTTATCTGTAAAGTAAGAAATAACTATAGCTGTCAAATAAATGCAGTTTAGTCAAAACTATTTGTTTCCTCTATTAATGATATTGGAGTAGAAGTATAAGATTACAATTGTGGTATGGTTGGTATGATGTATCTGTATGTATTTCATATTGTGCTAACTATTGTTCCAAAGTTGTCGATAACATGCAATAACAATTAATAATCTATCTAGTTAATGGACTCTTAAAGGTGGAGTCAGCAGTTCTGGAGAAAGCTTGTTGACACAATCACAAATTGGAGTCGATACACAGCCTGGGCTCTCTAAACTTGTATGTAAACAAAGGGTTAGGGTTAGGCGTCCCACCGTAGCAACATACCTGTTTACAGAGCCCAGGCTGTGCTTAAACACTGTATTACTTTTCAGCGCACACACAGAACAGACCCATAGCGGATATTGATTTTGACAACAAGCGTTCTCCAGAATCGCTGACTCCACCTTTACAGTAATAGTTGTTAGAGGTTGCCTTTATTTCTGAAATGGACACTGGGGAAAATGTTCCACTGTATGTTAGGACTTTATGTGTCTCTTTGTCTCCTAGTTTTCCTTCTAAACAGTATGTGCGTATATGTGAGCAGGCCCCCAACCACACTCCTACTGTGTGTGTGTGTGTGTGTGTGTGTGTGTGTGTGCTGCAGTCTCTCCATGTTTTTAGCTGCAGCACCTCGACTGCCTCCGGCCACAGCCATCTGTGCCCCCCCCCTCCCTTCCTCATTTCACATACACACAAATACACACACTCCTGTTCTCTTCTCTGCAGACCCCCTCCTCCACCGCCGCCGCCACAGCCATATATCTAATTTATGTCTGTGGTGAGTGCGTTACACACACTCATGTATGCATAATATATCACGTGTGTGAAAGAACTGTGTCTGAGAGAACGAATATGTGATGGTCAGTATAGTCATGACCACAGCTCCTTCCATACTGCTTTCCCTGATTTTCTTCTGCGTGTGCGTGTGTGTGTGTGTGTGTGTGTGTGTGTGTGTGTATGCCCAATAACTGTGTGCCCTAGCATGCATCACTCTGTTTCATTCTAAGTCTGACAGCACTGATAAAGTGTGAGAGTGAAAGGCAATTTGTGTGTGTGTGTGTGTGTGTGTGTGTGTGTGTTAAAGGCCCAGCTGTTTCTAGGCTTGACATCCACATACAGGCTGAATGCCAGATGTCTCATTAGGCAAATTTGATTGGCTCGGTCATTTAAATGCAGCAGTGATACGGTTCCATGTGTGTGTGTGTGTGTGCACATAAGAAATTTACATAAGAGGCCCCCTGTATAACTATTTACATGTGTCCATGCCCCAATGTATGTGCATTTATTAAATATTTGAATCTAAAGGGTTTTTATTATATGGAATAACATAACATTACAAGTATGTAAAATCAATATGAACCCGATATGTGAAGAAACACACTCACTTGAGACTAATGATCAAGCCAAAATATATGAAATGGCAAATTGTTGCACTGGAATGTTGCCCCTGCACTCCCTACACTATCTTCTGCTGCTTCAACTCCTTACCTGTGCCAATATACCTGTTTTCAGATACCCAGATTATCGTGTCACACTACTGCCACTACCAGCTTTCAAGCACAACTGTCACTGCATTTTCCCTCAAAGTCTTTCAACACTTTTTATTTCTTCAACGTGTAGTTCTTGAAGCGCTCATTTTTAACAGGCTACATTTGTTTAAGCATTTCTTGGCTTGCAACTTTACTTGCGTTCTGTGCCTCATCTTCCCTCAGATTCCCTTGTAAATTCCTCCCTGTATGCCACCACTTATTACTGTCAGTCGCTTCACTGCCACTTCAATTATTGGTAGGCTACATATTTCATCCTCAATTGACGGCTCATATCCCCTTGTGCAAACTCAATTGTGGCAGCGTTTTTCATAAAATCCGCTTGTGAGTGGTTTTCTAAAGGAACAAGAAGATAAAGATAAAGAAAACACTATTTAACAATAGATGACATATTAAAATATGTAAGTAGGGAGATTAAATAAAGTGCTTCAACTTTAAACAACGTCCCGAGCTTGGAGCCTTAACTTGCTGCGTTTTCAACTTTCAAGAGATGATTTTTTTTTTAAAATCTCCTATGTGCAATCCTGTTGGTGCTTTAACTTTGGCTGCAACTTCAATAGCTACTTCATCTCCTTTTAGAGCCTCAACCTACGCAAACGCTCTAACTTCTGTTCTATTTCAAATGTCACTTCAACGCTGCCTCAAACCCACAGCACATGTACGGTCCATTTTAGTAATGTAGCTTAATGGTAAAGTACGCAACATAGTTTTGGCAGTGTGTGTGTGTGTGTGTGTATGCATCATGTGTGGGTGGGGAATCTCCCAAACCCAATCTTTAGGGACCCTCAAGCTGGACAGGAGGTGCTTCACGCTGCAGTCATGTTTCTCAGCATTAAAAACAAAAAATGGCGTCAATAAATAACGATTTTATTTCTTTAACTGTTTTAATATATTTCCACTACATATGAAGTGCTGCATCATTCCATATAATCAAACCTGTGTATAATCTGCAAACTGTAAACATACTCATTTTAAGAGGATACAAGCTGTAGCTCTCACAGGAGGTGTACTGCTGCCCCCTGGTGTTCCAGAGTAGACATGTCTTCATGTTTTAGGATTTCTTGTAATGTGAGCTTGCTGTTGCCAAGTCCTGTTGGCTTTATAAATAAAGTTAAAAAGAGAAAACATATTGTATAAATAAAAAACTAAATCTCTTTGGGTAGTTCCACAGCACTATATTCGGTCTCACTTAGAAGAACATGTAAAAGGCTTTAGAGCACTTTTTATCAATTATTAATTCTTCAATTAATTGCATTGTTTGGCCACTTTTAGGGGCAGAAGGACTCCATTCAAGCAGAAAAATACACATATCACATAATGAATGTGTTATGGCTTACACGTGATAGCAAAGGGCTGCCAAGTCGCACATCTTGCAGACATAGAGCAACACTATCGTTCATTTGGAGTCGAGTGGAAATGTGGTAAATATTCACTTTCCTTGTAAGTCTCCACCAAGCAGTGAGCAGTGATTGTGAACCTGTTTGCTTTGTCTGGTCATTTGACAACACTATCTGTGCCAAGTGCTGCATTAATTATACATGAGAGACACAGCTACCAGCTGCTGCTGCAAATGGTTTTAATGCGAGCGAGAGCAAGCTGTGCAACTAAAGCTGATACTTTGTATTATTAAGTTACTCTATTTTCAAATTGTTGTTGTCATATTATATATTTACAAATTTAAAAAAAGTTTAATTATTCAGCATTTAAAATAATTCCAACTCCTGTTGCAGATTGACAAAATTGGAAAAGCATCCTAACATGACAGTGAATCGATTTAACAAGAAAGAAACAAATCTCCTTGCACACATAACATCCAGGCTTCAATCACTGGCAGCAACCGCAATGGAGCACTTTCCACTCAACGTCCAATGTCACAGGTTATGGCCTCTACACGGACAGTGTGATCACTTTGACTCATGTGTGTTTATTGGAAAGGTATTAAGGCTACTGCAGAAGTGAGAGCATTCAGTATTTTGTAAGGAAAAAATCTGTCTTTTATCCAAGGACCCAAGGGGCAGCCCTGACCACCATGTTGGCAACCAATAACATAGGCTGCGGTATAATGAGGACAGAAAAGAACTGTCAGTGTGTTTGTGACCCTAAACAAAAGCATTCAACGATGTCTACAGGAGGGGAACTTTGGCAGTTCGGTTTATGTGGCAGCTTTACAGGAAGGATTCAACCCACTGGGAAATATACTGTTTCATTCATTCAGACCTTTTCTGATTGGTCAAAAAGTTGCGATGGGTTTCCATTCTTTACTTTCTCAGTTCAATTGTTCTTGTTCTCTGAGTTACAATCCTCAGTGGTCCTCTTCTTCTACTGGACACAGAGCCTGTCCATCTCCCTGTTGGCTGCTTATTATTAAGTCTGGCTGATTACAGTCTGATTGTAAAGAGGACATCTGTGATTGGTCCTCGTCTCCTCTTGCTCTGCTCATCTCCTCCTTTGGCGACTGCAGAGCCTCTGTGATGCTTTCAGTCTGCTGCTCATCAACACTAACTGACTCAAATTCTTTCCCACTTTCCTCTTTACTCCCACTTTCCTCTTTACTCCCACTTTCCTCTTTACTCCCACTTTCCTCTTTACTCCCACTTTCCTCTTTACTCCCACTTTCCTCTTTACTCCCACTTTCCTCTTTACTCCCACTTTCCTCTTTACTCCCACTTTCCAGCTCAGAGTTCTGCGCCCCCCTGTCCCGACACGCCTGCCTGCGAATGGTCTGCCGGTGCTTGCTGCGGCGTGACTGGTTGCAGTGCAGAGTGCGCCTACGATGCCATTGGTTGAGAGAGTGTTGGGCTTCGACGCTGAGCTGACGGGCGGCCACTCGTGGCTTGAAGCTGCTGATGTAGTAAAGAGAGGCGTACAGAGTTGTGAGGTAGTAGCCACCTGTTGATATGGGGGAATCAGAAATGAGGACGGTGTCATGATTAAACAGTATCTGAATCTCTTCACTTGGTTTCCGTACAGCGATCCCGAAAATAAGTGCAAGGTCCTACCTAAATAAGTAGCTACTAGCAAATTTCCTATTAGCAATTTACTCAATCTAGTGGCTTAATTTAGGCAATGATTTAGGTAGTAACTGTAGGTATGACTTTGTTGTAGTATGGGCAAACATAGAGAAATATGCATGCTATAATGTTAGCGGTATTCTTTTAGATCAGAACAACTGGGAAATATGTTGTGCTGAAGTAGCCAAAATTAACTGGACATTTAGCAAAGCGCTAGTAGTATGTTTTTGTCATTTGAGGTATGCCCTGACCTGTGTTATGCTTGTGAAATGTAATTTAAAATATCTTGGCTTACATTATAATAAACAGCATTTTATCAAATGTTGAGCCAGATATTAGCAAGCCTGTAATGTAATTTAGCAACTTCCGTTACCACAGTAACACTGGCTACAATGGACACACAAAGGAGTATGAAAACAATGGGCCCATGGGCATAGACATGTAAAGGCCCCTACCCCACGTAAAAGCAGGACCCACAGAATCAGAGACCCCTTTTTGGTCATTTTGATTCTTTATGGTTGTTTTGTGTCTATCTGCTGCTGGTGAGGATCGTCATATTCGTTCTGCATTTCGTTTTGGTCATTGTGGAAGTTGTTTGATCGACTTTTCAACAAAACCCTTGGGCCCCTGGGCCCGTGCCCAGTAGGCCCGTTCAGTAATCCACCTATTGATTCAAATACTCTCTACACCGAAAGTAGTTGGGTGCAACCTGTTCAATGATTTGTAAATCTCCACTCACTACAAAGAGCGATCGGATCCAGAAAACCTGTCAACTAATTAATTAGTCAGCCAACCTGTGTGCTGCAGTGTGTTTGTTTGTATGTGCCTTACCCTCTCCCTGTAGCTGTGTGGGGTCCAGCAGCTCCATCATATAGTCTGTGTCCAGCTGTAAGGTGGCCACGTCGCTCCGGAGAAGAACCCAGGTCAGACAGGGCAGGAAATCATCGGCTCCAAACACTGTGCCTGCAGGAGAGGAGGGGAGAATGTGAATATATGCCAGTCCAGACAGAGCTAAAGAAGCAATAACCATAATTGTCTGGCTACCTGAGCTAGCATTGGCGCTCATGCTGTGATAGATGGTCTTGCAGACTTTGAGCAGGATCTGGACCTTCCTGTTGGGGGAATAGGCCTCGTGTATATTAGTCCACTTGTGCTGGATCCGCTCCAGGGTGACAGAGTCTGGGACCCCCACTCCCTCTGACCCCCCTAGCTCCTCCATGTCTTTCTTCTCCAGCACACGCAGGTTGCTCTGGAGACGCTCCAAGCTGCCGTCTTCTGTCCGCGAGGCTTGAATGCAGGAGTAGAGGTGTGAGGCCACGGGCTTCAGAGCCACTTTGTGGATGGAAAGCTCAACCAGGGAGTCTGCAGGAGGGTTGAAAGGTACATAGGGGAAAATAAGAGGAGCATTGAACATTGATCTATCGGGGTGCTACATAATAACACATGTTCTGTCAATTCTGTTACATAACACTCAGTTTGTTTTCATGGACATGGTTTTCAACATAACTAAAGTGTGAATAGAGACTCCCAAGGTATGAGAAAAAACAACCTTCTCCCTTTTTCTCCACCTCCACCTTTCTAAAAACCACATATGTTGTCTAAACGAAAAAAATCGCCATACGCCCTCATTACCAACTTAACCTACTACTACCATAAGCACACCCCAAGATACCCCTGAATCCAACCGGCAGACTACCATATTGAACCAGTGGGCAGTGCCTGTGCCCCCACATGGGGGGACCTGGACAATCAGAACAGACTGGGCATGTTAGAAGGTGGGGCCTATCTAAAACGGAGTGTTTCAGACAGAGGGCGAAAAGAGGAGATGCAGCAATGGCACTGTGATGAATATAAAGGGTTTTTTGTACACTAAACCTTTCAGTTTCAAGTAGACACAAAAATGAACATGATGTGTGACCTTTAAACTTCACTGTCAGCCCACTCACCAATCTCTGAGTCATTTAAGTCAGTGATGCTGTCCCACAACGCCTGGATCTCTGGATAGTCCAACAGCGTCTCCCTCAGCGAGGTGAGTGACGACCTCACTTCCTGTAGGTATTCTAACTCTGTGACCCCACCTGGATCGGCCTCTGTGTTCAACGTCGTCTCCACAAATCCTTTGACGGCCTCTGCGAACGCCCCGCCTTTCTTCTCGCTCAGCTCCTTCACCCGATTGGTCAGTCTCTTCTTCTGACTCACCAGTCCGCCCAGAGCCTGCCCCACCGCAGACAGACGGTATATCACCTTGTCAGCCAACCGGTGTGCCGATGGGTGGTGTGGGGTAGGGCTGGCCGTTTGGAACTCCTGCTCTTCTTCTATGCTGCTAATTGACAGCGAGTCCAGCTCCAGTGAAGGGGGCTGGAGGGAAGAGGATGGTCTGGGCGGAGGCAGCCACACCCCGTCTTCGATCCAGGACACCCTGTGAGGAGACTGGGGCACGGGGCTGCCGCGGTGCTGCAGTTCAAACGTGGCACTGTTTGAACTTCCAGGACTGGAGGGTGAGGATAGAGGAAGGCTCCCCGTGCTGTCTCTGTCGGGGACGCTGGTGGCAGAATCTCTGCTGGGCCTCCTGAGAACCACAGCTGCTGGGGAATCAGCTGACTTGGCTCTGGTTAGACCTGGACAAGGAAACACATGGATTATAAACTGGATCCACTACCAAAATATGTTAAGGAGCATTTAGGACACATGAGGAGGGACTCATATTTTCTACCATATACAAAACTTTCAAATAGTTTCAAGGGAGAATGTGGGTGAGTTTGGGTTTTAAGGGTCAGTTCAGAAAAATTACAAGTAATACACTCCAATACAAGTAGATTAAGCCATTAAGACATTTTAACCTGCTAATCTTGAAAATGAACTCTTTAAAATTGTTATATAAAAATAAAATCAAATAAAAAGACAACAAGAGAAACTAGAACTGCATTGTCAAACATAACATTACTGCAATATGAACTGGCCCTCTAAAATGGGAACAGCCCATTTCTAAAACAAATTAAATTCATGTAAAAAAAAGTATAATGTCCTCACCAGAACTCTCTATAATAATGGCAGCAGAAGGTTCCTGGTCCAATGAAATGGCTCGTTTATTGAGTAGCCCGGCCCCGGACCATGCTCTGGTGGTGCTGAGGCGTCGCTCTTTTCTGAAATTTGACGGCTGCGTGGCGCACTGTGCAGCAGACGCACTGTGGGTCAGCCATTCGTCTCCATGTTCACGAAGGTAGAGGGGATTGATGACACACAACGCACCATTGGTGGAAGTCAGCTAAGGAAACACATGTACAAACAAGATGAAGGATTTGGACAGTGTAACAC
This sequence comes from Hyperoplus immaculatus, assembly GCA_949357725.1. Taxonomy (NCBI): domain Eukaryota; kingdom Metazoa; phylum Chordata; class Actinopteri; order Uranoscopiformes; family Ammodytidae; genus Hyperoplus; species Hyperoplus immaculatus. The sequence goes on along the minus strand of OX442352.1, from coordinate 8,768,275 downwards.
ACGCTGTAGGTGTAAAATACTTTAAAGCAGTGTTCACATTATTTTTGTTTTGGCCACTAGGGGGCAGCAAAACAAATATTGATTAGAGCCAAAACAGATGCTGTCAACACAAACTCATGTTCCTTTATCATCACACGTACTTTAACACAGTACACACATACACACATATACACACATATACACACATATACACACACACACACACACACACACACACACACACACACGCACACACACACACGATGTATAGGCTACCTGTATGGAGCACATTATGTTGACTGGTTCCCCGTGGGTCATTTCATCAGTCTGTAAGTCGGGGGGTGTGCAGATCCAAGTTTCTGCATTAGAGAGAGAGAGAAGGGAACTATAGATAAGTCAATTCTTGAGAAGATGTTTCTGGTTTTGGAAGAACAACGTAGCTTCTGAGAGAGGATGTGAGACAGAGAGCCACAGATGATGAGAGGACTCACTGGGCTCAAGTTGAGACATAAGATGTTTGTTCTTCTCGGCTACACCGTAGACCCAGCGAGGAATGGAGAGGCAAACAGCCAACACATCCCTGACACAGGAGGAAAGAGACAAAATACATTTGCTAAAAACACTGGTCAAGACGTTTGCACGGACCTTGAAATGGCCTTGGTTCTATCAATACATAATATATAATGCAATACTTATTGGAACTTTTTTTTTCTCTACATTGTGTTATCAGTGTTAACAAGGAGGAGACAGATATGTTGTTTGAACATGGGATGTTGTAATTTTGCATGTATGTTACAGTACAGTATATAAGTATCATTTTTGAGACACATGTCTTTGCTTCGATTGAGTTCACAGTATACAATGTTGGAAGAGGCAGTTTTTGTCTACATTCAGTCAGGAATAGGTACTACCAGACAGCCTCAAAGAGATGTTGCAATTTTTACAACCGTGGGCCTCTGAGGGTTAATGTCATCGCTAATAAAATGTAAGCGAGGCACAGAGAGGTGTTAAATGGAAGTAAAATGACACACAACAAACACGAGGGCATCAGTCAGTGGTTCTTACCTGGTCAGAGAGTAGAAGAGCACCAGCTGAGCCAAGTCGGAGAATGTCAAACGAGACTCTGACAGGTGGACGACTGGTAAAGAGACAGAGAGAGAAAGAGTGGGCAGAATTATCGTGTCATGTCCTGTCAAAAAGGAAATAAAACAAATAATGCATTCCTGGAAACACACCAATGCTTTTGAACCAGGAACATAAAAAGGGGACTTCTAAAGAAAAGATAAGCAAGACTGCTACGTCTCAGCCTTATTTTTTTACACTAGAATTCTGACATCGTGAGGTGTGAAATCCTCAGTAGGTTGCAACAGATACTGTGTAAGGTCTTCTGCATTCATCTGCATAGTAGCAGCACAGTCAGGTGTGGCACTAATTAGGATCTGATAGGGAGTCTCGGACACCAGAATTTGCATTGTGAAAAGCAACCAGGAGGTGTGTTTAAGATCACCTGCTCTCCTCTGTAAAAACTTTGCCAGGTTTGTACTGTGGGCACACTCAAGTTCAACAGCAGAATGTGTCTGACGTTCTTGATTTACTGCAAATGACTGCTCTGTGATTTCCAGGCAGACAAATAACCCCACACACAGTGACAAAGTGACTGGATCACACACACACAGACACTCACACAGAGTCACACACTCACACAGATAGAGACACACACACTCACACAGATAGAGACACACACACACACACACACACACACACACACACACACACACACACACACACACACACACACACACACATACATGCAGGTGCGAAAACAGGACGAGGAAAAAAGTGTCCATACCTGTGCCTGTGTTTGTAATATTATAGTAAAGCACGGCTTCTTTGCCTCCTCCTGCAGACACACACAGCAGGCTGGGTTGAGACGTAGCAGAGTCCCGCACAACCAGGAAACTCTGAAAGGGAGAGACAGACACACAATAGACATACACACACACACACACACACACACACACAAAAACACACGCAGCGACTCATGTCAGTATATCTGAAGTGTTGCGAAAGCTTGTCGAGAAGGAACAAGATTTTTCTTAAGTGACACTGACAAGCTACACAGCATGGCTCCATGGCAACCAAACAGCACGGAGGGACAAAGACACTGACGGTTTAAAACAGAGTGTGGGAAATAGAACATTCACATTGAATCAATGTGTCTATGACAGGACTGGCTTCATTTGATCTTGAAAATGAGTCATGTAAACTGCGGTCCACTCACACAGCTGACAGCGGACCCACATTGGCTCAGGACCCCTGAGGACTCCTTTTTCACAGTTTGATTTGTTGAAGTTGTTTATTTATTTTTTGCTAATCTTTTTCTTTTACACAAATTATTTTAATGTTTGTATTGCCTATTCCTCATGTATTGTGAGTGTTACCTACTACCAGGGGCGTAGCACCAAATTCTGGGCCCCTATAAAAAAAAGTCCTGATGGGCCCCCTAAAAAGCGGTCTTACAATATACATGGCTCTCTGAGCCAGACAACTCCACAATATTTCATCTGATGAATGAGCAAATCACTACTTTTACTGGTGTTCCCCCCATAATATGTGTTAGTCAAGGTGGTCACAGGCCAGGGTCACAGGAGGCGCGGCACTCGCGCCGCGGCGAAAATTTTGGGGGTATTTTGCTCAAAGATGCCAATGCGCACTATAGAAATAAACAACTGTTTATTTGAATACAGTTGTGCAATTTTGTTTGCTATGTGCAGGTATAATTTTACAGAGAGTACAAAACACAATTAAAGAAAACTTCTACTGTTTTGGTGCAATACTATGCAGACACACTAAATGCAAATAATAGACCATACACTTGTGTAGGCACATCAAGTGCAAATTCAACTTTTTAAAGTTCCTTTATGGATGGGGGGCTGTGGTTATTGTGGACAATAGGCCTACTGTGATGCGATAGCCTATAATTCATTAATGGTTATTATTAGCCTACTTGCTTGATTTCTTTTTAAATACAGACGTTATTGGTCGTTTTGGAATATGTCTTTCCCAATTTAAAACATAAAACTAAAGCAGCATTGAAAATTCAGAAAATAAATCTTGTTGGCCTACACTAGCATGCTGTTCTACAAATAACTCAATAGTTGAAATAATAAATACAATGTGTTTCCCCTTAAAATGTCTAAATGCATTTCAAAGACAGTAACAGTGTGGCACTTCTTTAAACTTACTGAAACTTGCAGGGGCCATCACTCTCATGTATTCATCAGATTTTTCTTTGCGCTGTCTGAGCTGATAGATAGTTTGTGTTGCCACAGTGATGTGGAGTCTTAAACTGTTCTAGCTTTGCCAGCACTTATTTCTGTACAGCTAAATATCCCCATAGAAACATCGCTGCGTTTGTTTTCGCCACCAGTTCAATTCAATGTTGGCTTGCTCCTGCTTACTCTCTCGCACACATGCCTTAGTCATGCGCAGGCCCCTGATCTCCTTGCAAGGGTCAGGGGCCTATCACGAGCCAGTCAATTATTTCTTTTTTTGGAATGGCATTGTTCAGGGCCTTCGAAGATCGGGGCCCCACATTTAGCTTGTTAAAAAAAAAAAAAAAAAAAAATATATATATATATTTTTTTATGGGCCCCCCTCTGCCTTGGGCCCCCCCACGACTGTATCACTTTTCTACTCAGTCCGTCGGCCCTGCCTACTACCACTGTCGCACTGCTTGTATGTGATGTGTTTGTGGTTGTGTTGCTGGGTTTGTAAACTGTAGCCTACACGCACCGTTATTCTGCACACATGTCGTTCCAAACGGATAAATAAAGTTAATTGAAGTGAATTGAATTCACCAATATATTTAAGATAACAAACTGAAACATACATTTACATACGCATTCTTCATATGTTAATACATTCAACGCTACATTTAAGACTATGGGGGAAGATTGCTAGTTTGTGGACAACGTTAAGTGGAGACAGTTTTAAGAACTCTTAGGGTTTTCCATAAAGATGCTCTCGGACTGGGTTTAATGGGACAAAGAGAGATTTTAAATATGAACCACTGAACGATTTCCTAATTTTTCTAATAATGGGGTGCTACGAGAACACACTATTTTGAGAAAACACTATTTTTGTCAAAGTTGGAACAGTTTGGAGTGGGCAGGGCTCTGGTGGAAAAAGAAGATGTCATATATTTCCATGCACCAATCACAGTCTAGCCACATTTAAATCACACTCAGATGCTGCCACACGTAACATAGTCTACTTAAAGAAAGACATTAAAAAAACTTAAAACACAACATCATTTCAACTGCCAATATTGTTATACCGCTCATCCCAATTTAAAACTGATGAATGCACACACAGATGGTAAGAATATTCAGTTCACATAATGAACTTGAGTAAAACAAAGCACATGCAATCCCAAGAGCAGCGAACCAACCTCTCAGTCATGTAGTTACATCACCCCAACTGAATTCAGAAGTTCTCTCACACACCAGCTTACATTTACACACACACACACACACACACACACAGGAAGCGGCTTTCATACTGCGTGTGCACAGAAATAGAGTTAAGTTCACTGCAAGTCACCAAACGTCCAACGTCCAACGCGCACACACACACACACACACACACACACACACACACACACACACACACACACACACACACACACGCAGTAGAGATGTTATATTAATAAATATGCTGTTGATTCATAACGGTAACGTTTAGTCACTCAGGCATGTCATTCAAAGAAAAACCTACTGGAAATTATTCAAATGGAAATGAATTCATTCAATATTTTTGTTCAGCCTCCCTAGTCAAAAAAATCAATTGGCCTGCCTACAACAACTTCTGTGAGCCACAATGTGTGTCACAGAGCTATGTTATTGAATATGTATGACATTTTGAGCAGTTAAAATTAAACATGACACATGGCCAAATACTCACGTGTCAATTGCGCTGCCAGTCAAGAGTTGTGCACTCTGTCAAAAATCAGTCCTTTTTTTAACACATTTCTCTCACATGCTCACACTCTCTTTCTCTATAGCGCAGACCTATCCATTTAGTCATGTCATTTCCCTGATACGCTCATGCTTTTATTCAACACTACTTCTGCATTCAGCCCCCAAAAAAACGCCCTTTTTGACGTGTAATCAGATATGTTAAGTAGAAAAGGGAACTGCTTTGGTGTCACAGAGATGAGAATGTCAGCGTTTAGACCAGCTATCAATTACATTTTAAGTGAGTCACGCAAACATCTCTCCAATATGCATCCCCTTGTTTAGGAACCAGAGTAAAAAGCTTCTTAATTTCATACAATACCTGGACAGGATCACTGAAGAAGCAGCAAACTAACTGAAAGCTGATAGGATGATGAATTTGGTGTCACATACAAATCAGGTAAACAATTAGATCAGTCAGATGGGACAAAGAAGAAAGACTGATGATCAGATATGGTGTTTGATGGAACATAACCATTAGGACTTGAATTGAAATGTATCTAAATGTACACTATCTAAAGAAGAAAGAGAGAGCAAGAACATTATGAGTGAATGCCCAACTGTATAAGTCGACAAAGGTGAAAATAATACATTATTTCGACGTCTATTTTGTTGTTAGATATGTCAACATTTAACAAGTGGAGCTTGATCAAGAAGAAAAAGAAGAATTATTCTTGATTGGAGGAGGTTTGCTCTCAGGGTGTATGTTCTTTCACTTGTTCATTTATCTTATAGAGTTTGAAGTTTAAAGAGCATTTGGACCTACAGTCTTACATGTAGGGCCAGGTACCTGAATTACAGGTAGAGAAGATATGTTTTGTAAACTAACTGCAGGCTCTGCTAATGTAAACAAATTCCCCCTCCCCCGAAAACTGCATAGTGCACCTTTAAACTTCCAATTTGGGGCCAAATAAATCTGGGAACATTGAGCCCTGGGAAACATTGGAATGACCACCTGCAAGACTACTCAATTCATTGATTGTGTTGCATTGTGGAGGACAGCTTACCCCAGCAGGTGTTCCACAGAGCGCGGTGCGGGCCCCCTCCCTATCCCATGCTGCCCCGGGACACCAGGCCTCCTGACAGCCCCTCAGCTGCTCCAGTAGAGTCAGTCTCCTCCTGATGCTGCTCCTCCAAGGGATGGCTGTCGTCCCATTCATCGGACTGTGAGCCGCCCTGGACACAGACATATGGACACGTCTGTGTGCATGTACACAACAGGTCAGTGTGGAAGTTACATGGGGACCACTGCTCTAAGATTAAGACAAAATACGGTTGGAATCCTGATTGGTCTGGTGGAGGTTTTGAGTTTCATGTACTTTCATGTTTGGCTTTTATTATTTCAATTTTCAAAAGACACAGAAATCTACTGTATAGATGGACTGCACTTAGGCCTACACAGAGTGTTATGACTTTTAGGAACGCAAGCTCATGGATGGTAAGAAGAGACTTTAAGAAATACAAGCTTATGAATGAACAAAAAGGGGTTACTTACATGTGTCGATCTGGCTCACTTAGTTCACGTATCTTCTCTCCTCTACCCAATTAGCACATCTTTCCACATGTTGCAATCCTCGCTCAGTTTACTCTCTTTTCTGCCTGGTGCAAAATGTTGCTTAAGAGCTGAAAATACCAACAAGGATACAGAAAAAAAAGGAAGCGAGGCCGCATGCCCTTCAAAAATACATCCTCAAGAAGGTTCCTGGTTTGATGAGCAGAATCTTTTGTTATTCAAAATTTAGATAAGTGTCGAACGGAGGACACGTTTAACTTTTGCTGTCACATTCACATGCTGGCATTTGATGCTCTTTCAATTTCAATTTCTTCTGCTGTTCTGTGTTCACAGCCGTGTTCACCTTCCCCTTCCATCCCCACAAGTCTGCATTGTGGTTAACCCGGCTCTGTGCACAGTGAACAGACACTGCATGCTCTCGAAAAAGAGCCATATGTGTCTATTTTTTCACTCGGATTTCTCTTCGCAGTAGCTACCGTCTTTGTCTTCTGCTCACAAATTATGAAATTACTTCAAAGGTTTCCTTCAAATCCTACATCAAAACTCAGAGATAGGCTAATCTTATATACTTCAGTGTTAGATTTGATCTCTCGCAGGTGCAGAAAGAAGGCACACACAAATGCATACACATCAGAGATGTTCACATACAAAAACAATGGGAGAACTGTTAGAGAGACAGAACAGTGGCTAGATAGGCTGCACAGAGGGGTTATGTTTCTATATTATCTGATGTGCGTTCGTGCAGGTTGGTTTGCTGGATGTGTCCAACAGGCCTCTCTCAGGGAAACCACAGCTAGAGGTGTTGCTGATCGGTCAACATTTCTGTGGCAACAGGAGTCACGGTAGTGCAGTCACACTTTCTGTCTGAGGCATTTATTACCAACAACACCATGGCAGGGAACAATATAGGGCTGGTGGCATTAAAGCCAAAACAAAACCCAGACCTAATAACACCACTATAACCTAAAGAGCTTTAGTCCACAGAAAACATACAAACGGCAGTAGATTTAAGTTTTGATCAAAAGCATTGGCCTTTGATAGTTTTTATATTTTGCAACATAAATCTTAACACCTATAGGAGCTGAAGACTAGCGCACTAAAGTCTCTGTAGTACTGTACTTTTTAGCCATGCTAGCAGTGAGGCTCCATGGACAACAATGGTTAGTCTGAGGGTCCAGACTGAAATATCTATTAAATTGAATTTCATATAATGCTGTAAATTCATGGTCCTCAGACAGACAATGTATTGCACAAACTTTGGTGATCTTTTTCCTGTATGCCTAGCTCTAACATCAGGTTATCATGTGTGGTTTTTGGTGAAACTGAGTGACTATGTATATAAAAACGTTTTTAAAAAAGTAAAAATGACTTTGTTAATTGCTAAAATGTGAGTATTGTTAACACGCATGAATCAACTCTTCTCTGAAACAGTCTCAACAACATGATCAGCTTTACAAAGTTCAAATTTATTGCACGGTTGTTTCGTATTGGTTTCAATTGTTTTGTACAGATGGTAATGCAATTGTGATGTAATCCTTCCCATTTTAATTTCATGTTCATTTCAGATAGCTTCCTATGTAACAACATATTCTTGTAGTTCATTCGCTTTTTTTTTGTTTAGCTATTGCTGTCCATTTATCCTTCTTGTGTCTACAAGATGAAATCAACTAAGGGCCGACTAAGGTCCTGACCTTGAGAGGAAAGTTATTGTTATTCTGAGCATCATGTATAGTTCGCAAAACAGAAGTTGCCTCATCAACATATGAAACCATTGCATTAAAATAATTTACGGAAGTCAAATCAAACAGGAGCACAAGATGTATATGAAACACACAGTGTTAAGTTAAAACATTTTAAAAAGGCCCACATAATTATAATTATCCCATTGTTATTTACAACTACCTCAGTTCACTGATCAGGAAGTTCAATTTTGACTCTTGGTACTTTTATGATGTCACTGACTGAACAGTTCCATGGATTTTTGCTGGGGGGGGGCAGTAGAGAGATGACAGATAAAATACACAACAGCCTGGTTATCTTTTGAGGAAGCTTAAACTGTAATCAGATACTAAGTGAAGTGAAGAGGGTTAAGGAAGCGTGGCTGTAATACCGCTATCAGCAGCTGTGTTCAGTAGTTAGTTTGGGAGACACTACTGTAGCTTGTCCTCACATTCAGCAGAGTCACGATGACGTTCTGGAGATATGAGCCCAAAAAAATCTGCCAATCTGTAGAGTGTTAACTGCCTCCGAAAGAAGAGTAGAGGTGACAGAGAAGAAAAAGCAGATTAATGTTAGTAAAGTGCAAATGATTGATGTAAACAGAAGCATTAAAACACAGGGATGTCAGATTCCCTTTTAAGCTTTTTCAGAAGAATTAAATGTCCGCAGATGGAAAATGAGCTTCACTTCCAAACACAAGAAAGCCCTGGAATCATAATCTGGGCCAAGTCCAAACTGTGACATAGCTAAAGGGTAGCTTTATAATAAGCAGAGGGAGCTTATCAATGAGCTACTCTTCCTTTTTGGTCTCTGGTGCCGCTGATGCAGAGCTCTTCTGCTTGGCCTCGGCTGCTTTGCTCTCTCCGGCCGCCTTCTCCTTGGCGTCCTGGCTGTCGATCCTGGCGTGCTCCTGCTTCACCATCTCTTCCAGCTCTGCCTGGTGGGTGAAAGTGAAGGTAAAACACAAAGGGGTTTTAAGGGATAGTTCAGTATTTTTCAAGTGGGGTTGTATGGGGGTACTAAGGCATTGTTAGTGTGTTACCTTGTATTGTTGAAGACAGGGCCTGAAGTGAAACGTTATTTCTCCACATATTTAAATGCTAACCTAAATATTTGTTCAATTTGTACTCTAAACTGAGATTTCTTTCGACAGCTTCAGTTTGCTGCCAGACAACCATTTATTTTTGTTTCCTTATGTGTCTTGAATAATCTGCAGTAGCTCTGAGTTGACCGGATATTTGGGATTTAGGTTAGCATTTATGTGTGTGGAGAAAACGTCTGCAACAGTACAAGGCTGACTTCTGCTACAGCAACGTCTCCCCCAAACCTCTTATAGCATTGATCTTCATATCCATAAGGTATCACACTAACTATGCAAAAGTACCTCATACATCCTCACCTCAAGAATACTGAACTATCCCTTTAACGCTGCACGTCACACAGAGCATGGATGGTGAGAAAACGATGAAATAAAAACTGCTCATGCTTTGTGTTGACACAAAACCCTTCCACAGCGGTGACTTGAGAGGCCAAAACATCGCACAGGAAAATAACAAATAGATTAGCCTGATACTTCAAAGGCTCTCTGCTTCTTCAGCAGATCTACAGTGACAAAGAGACTGTGTGACTACTGCAGGTGCATTTAAGATTGTACCCAATTGTTTACTGTACATTTAGACACATCAGTATGGCTCCAGACAGATATTTCTCGAGGAGTTCTACTCTTCTGGGGAAAAACTTTATATTTAATATCTTGAAATTAGAGGACAAATATCATAGGTGTTCATTGAACCTTAGTTACTTATTGACTTCATTTCAGAGAGTTACATGTGAAGATGTACACACTCTTTTTTTGTTTGTTGGATTCAAATTCAAAGAAACAGCATTCTGTGGTTATGTGGTGCAGCAAAAAACCCACTGGCTGCCCTGGCCATCTTGAAATAAGGACAAGATTCTAGGAAGTCGATGCACCCACAAATAGTTCCAGTTCCAGTTATAACTAAACCATAAATTGTGGCCAGATTAAACACATTTTTAGAGGTGCTCGTAAGTGATCCTCTTATTCCTTAAAACTATTCATTTAATCCCACTTGAGGATGACATAAGGTATTTAAGACCCATACATTTTTTGTTTCATAAAAAATAAAGTTACATTTTCAGCCATTAGTGTCTGTCCAAGATATTTGACAAATCAAATCAACCCATTTGGACAAAACAGAACTAAATAATGGGAATAAATTGACCAAAAAAATAAAAACAGTCCATAAAATAATCATTTATGCTTGGTTTTCAACAAATATGTTGTCTATAAATACTCAAGAAATGCTATTTCAGATACTTTTTCAAATGCTATATATGGGAAATTCAGTCTGTGTTGCAAGACACAGTGGGAACCTGAAGTATAACAAATTAATTGAGAAGAATAGAATCAAAGAAGAGATATTAACTAAGCTATAATACCTAACACAACATTAACACTCCATCAAAAATTAGATTCTGTTTAACTCAATTACCCCCCATGGGGGAACCGGGCTAGCACATTGTGTTTTAATTACAGCAGCAGCCTAATTACCTCCTCCTGACTGAAGCGAGTATTAATTAAACTTAGCCCCAGGGCTTTTCCTCCTCACAATCATGTGTGACTGTTATGCGGTAAAAGGGCTGTATGAACTCAAACTAGGAGTAGAACCTTGAATGAGCACAGCGGCTCTATGAAAGTTGATTGTGTAACTTACCTTCCAGCCCAACAGGTCAGCTAGAGCCAAACAGCCGTCATCACATGTACTGATGTGAGCTACATCTCTGGAGAGAGAGAGAAAGGCCACTACATTACAACCTGGACAGAGCGTCATACAACTTCTTCATTCACAGAAGTGATACACTTACTCATATTACAACACTGACTGTCAGCCAACACTGATACACATCCACACTGTATTTTTCGATTAAACTGTTGTTAAGCAGTTTAAAAGGTAGAGTCAGACATTCTGGAGAACACTTGTTGTCAAAATCTCTTATTTTCAAAGTCAGTGAATATCTCCTCATGATTAGCTACCAGCATGTACTATGTGTGCGCTGAAAAGAAATCTAGTGTAAATACACAGCCTAGACTCTGTAAACGGGCATGTTGCTAGCTACGGTGGGCCCTATCTGTTAACATACCCTTTGTATAAATGCCGGTTTACAGAGCCTAGACTGTATGTAACTTACCACCAGCTTTTTTTTTCTTGGTGGAAACACAGAACAGACAGATAGTGAATCATGAGCAGATATTCACTGATTGTTTTGCGGATTACTTAATACACACATTAAGTTAACCATTAAAGCAGAACTGTAGTGAAGTCAAGAAGTATCTCACTATAGCATCACCGTGGATGAGTCTTAGGCACCCTCTGCTGTTGTAAAGATATACTGCATGCAGTATAAACATACACAGAATACATGCACATGTCCAATGTAATACATATTAACCATTATTGATCAATCTTGTGTCCAGTGTATTTGGTTATTTGGTCTGAGGCTGGATATTGGAGTGCCACATCTGAATCTGAATTGGATTCATTTAGATTAGAACTGTTTTAATGTAATATATGTTGCAATGGGAGGACATGGTTAACGTAGTAAAACAGAAGTAGCTGATTCTCTGAATCACCTGTACGCCTTTGCTGAGTCAAAGTCCATCCCTCCGCCAAAACCCAGCATCCCCAACATAGGATCAGCCTGCACAGAGAAACACACAACGGATGCAGAGAACCCAAGAAACACATTTATGAAAAAAAGGAGTACTGATACATTTAGGAATGTTTTGGTGGAAGGGAGTAGGCTCACCTGGCCTGCCTTCTCCATGTTGATGAGCAGTCTGGGACAGCTTTTTGAAACCCTAAATAAAATAATTAAAACAATTAAAACAATTAATTCAAGTAGTGTAATGCAGCTGAAGCAAATCTACAATAAGTCCCAAAATGTGAGGGGATGAACCATCAGCGGTATCTTCCTCAGAGACACTTCAACAAGACAATAAACTTGATCTGCATTACCTGCTGACTAGACCTGCAAAAGGCTGGACCTGCAGAGATGTCCCCATGACGATGAGAAGATCACAGCGAGGAAAGTCCTGACAAGAAGATAAAGAGTGTGTAGTGAGTACAATGCAGGGGTGTTACATCACATTCTGGTCACTGTGCAAAGCGCCCCCATGTGCTCACCATCTTCATTGAAGTGAAGAACCGCACGGGTAGATTCTCTCCAAAGAAAATGATGTCTGTGTACAGTACACAGGGAGCACAGAAACACAAAGAGATACTGAGATATATGAGCACCTAATTATCAGGCAGTCATGTTTGCAGAGTTAAAAAAATTATGAGAAAAAAATGGGGTATGGACAGAGTGGTACCGAATAAGGTCAGAGGAATAAACAAGAGGAATGAATAAGAAAGTGATGTGTAAGAAAATGCTTACAGAACTCAAGTGAACGGGACAGAGAGATTAAAGATCCACCAACCTGGCTTGACCAAACTGTTGCACTTGTCACATCGGGGAATGTCGTCGGAAAAGATTTTGACTACAAAGCAGAGGGAGGAGGTTTAAGTTTCAATAATCCCAGGGGTTCCAGGCTTTTTAACATGTAAAGGCTGACACAAGGGAAAGACACCTTTCATCCAGTCCAGGTTGTACTCCTTGGGGCAGCTGACACAGTGGGATGTGTAGAAGGTTCCATGAGCCTCGATCAGATCCTCTCCCTCCAGTCCGGCCACGCGCTCCAGGGTGTCAATGTTCTGAATGAACCCACTCAGATATTAAAACTAGAACACACCTTTTTAATATAAAGATTAAATGTACAGCGCGTGAAGCAAAGACACTAGCTTGAGTGTGTCCCCCCTACCTGAGAGTAGCAGCGTCCCAGGAGCCCCTTGTCCTTCAGCAGCCTTATGAAGTAATGGCATATTGTCGGCTAAACACCAAGAAAAAACAAAAACAAGGGAATAGGACAGTTGTGAGGCAGTTGTTTGAAGTAACATTTTATGATTACATTAAATGTTTAGATGTTTGATCAACATGAGCCCAACAAGGCAGCAGAAAGTGATTTGTACCTTAAATTGTCCTGGGTAAAGCTCCTTAGCCAAGGCGAAGAAAGGCTCTGGATGTTTCTTAAACAGAAGAAAGAGGAAAAGGTTACATTTTATTCGGCTGACGGTGAAGAGTGCAGAAAGCACTGCCTCACTTCATTCACTAAGACAAATATACGCAATTATAGCGGGAAAGAGGTTTGAATGTAGAATAAGATAAGTTTGCCATCTGCCTGAGGTTAAGTGGGCTGTGTTTTTGTAGTCGAGTTTAGGTCCTGACACTCGTACTACAAGTGACGTTCTTGGCATATTAAACTTAGTGACATTTTATATTAATAACGATATAAATAAGGTTTTTGACATTATATTAAAATTTTAAATCAAAACATTAAAAATTTCTAGAATGTTTGAGGCAAATGAAAAAACAGTTATGTTATGTAGTGTGTCATTTTTCAAACTTTCACACACCTTAAAGTAATCTATCTGAAAGATGGCCTCTGGATAAGGCAGGTCATATTTTTGCAAGTTTGCATACAGGCCCGTTCCTGGAGAGCGGAAATCAGGGATCCCAGCCGCTGTGGGGGGAGATGGTGTGACAGACCAAACAAACACAATTACAAAATACTGATCATTTGAAAGTCTTTTGATACTTAAAAAAAAATAATAATCTTGTTCTGGGATACTCACATGTGGATATTCCTGCTCCGACCATGCAGATGATGTTTTTACCTGTGTGGACGTAGACAAACATATGACTTCAAATCAATAGTCACCGCTGTGCTTGCACATTTTGGATAAATCCACCATAATAATGGTCGATCATAATAATAATGATGGATTGGATTTATATAGCGCTTTTCAAGGCACTCAAAGCACTTTACAGGGTTCCAGGTTCCATTCATTCACACACAGTCATACTGGTGGTGGTAAACTACGATAGTAGCCACAACTGCCCTGGGGCAGACTGACGGAAGCGTGGCTACCATTCGGCGTGGCTACCATTCGGCCCCTCCGACCACCACCTCAAACATACAGCAGTCATACACATTCACACCATGCAAGGTGGAGTTGAAGTACCTTGCCCAAGGACACAACAACCATGGGGTTCCAACCGCCAACCCTTGGATCATTGGCCAACCCGCTCTACCACCTGAGCCACGGTCGCCCCGAATGGAAGCAGGGAAACACTCACATTTGCCACTCTTGATGTATCGCGCCACTCCTTCCAGAGTCAGCTCATCCAGAACCTTGTCTGCCGAGCCGAGGCCCAGGGTGCTGGAGAAGAGGTTGCGCAGGAAGTCCACTGTCAGGTACACAGAGAAGCAAATGATGATCATAGATTCAGGAAGAAACACAATACTGTGCATACACTTTTTTAAATCAACAATATTTTTTTAATAAATGCATTTATTAAATAATTGAATATAAAGAGTACTGTAGTAGTAATGGCATTTTTATGGGACAAGTGACTAAGTGTTATAATGTAACAGTTGTGGTAAAATCTGGTCAACCGCAACCATACAATAATGTATTGTTTTCACATACTCTCAGTGTCTCCCGCAGCCTCCTCCTCGCTGCTGTCGTCGGATTGCTCCTACACAGAAATAAATACTGACGTCAAAGACAGTGACTTAACCAGTTGTGAATAGCTGCTTTCTCACAGCCTGCTGTCAGACCATGACTGCTGCTCTGTTCGGATGTTTCAATGCTGACAGCCAGCTGAGCAGCGATAATAATCCCACCTAACGTAACCTAGCAGCTAATGTTTTTTTCTTACCTCTGGTTCAGGCGTGACCTCCTCCTCCTCTTCTTCTTCTTTTTTAGGAATTCCTACAAATGCAAAGTTAAATACCCCGTAAAACTCTGCCTCCAAAAACGTCTCTCCATTTAAATGCTAATGTTAGGCATAAACGCTAGCGTTTAGTAGCACCGTCTTTGTTAAGGTTGTAAGTTATGTTTTCAGACCAGACAGTCATCCTACCTGATGAATCAGACATTTAACCGTCTACTGGTACCCTTCAACCACAAGGGTCCGCGTGACAATGAATTTAAATCCCAGATTTATCGTAGTTACGACTGGTGTAGGCTATGCTACACAACGAGCACTATGCTGAGGATCTTGTTGTTGTCCGCCAGGATCACTGTCCGTGTATGTTGTGACCCAGTTCACGACACATAAAAGGTTCCTATTGCAGAGCTCGTTCGTGTAAAAATGTAAATGATTTTTTTTTTTTACATTAACATTTAAATTAATGTATTTTTGCACACAATTTAAAAGCAGACAATACTACGTTGGCTAATATGAGGTATGAGTATTTCAAGTCCATAGTCAAAGTACTGTTCACATCAAAACTGGCAACGATACTGTTGATAAAATCTTTATATACAAATGAAGCAGTAACTCCATCTTCATTCACTCTTGCCTTCTTCTTCATTGGCCCACTATGGGGTCAGACACTGCTGCAGCACAATGAGATTATAGGCTTTAGTTTACTCACACAATATCCAGTGAAGATCTGAAAAACATACAGACACACTATGATGTGTGCCACATGGTCTTCATTGTCAGTTCATCATGATTTGTGGCTTCACAGGTAAAGGACACAAACTCACAAAAATCCTTATATTGAACAATACAATCTTTATTCAGTAAATTTACAATCATATTTACATTTCAGCTAATACAATAATTACATATTCAGACAACGTGTAATTTGCTTGAGACGGAAATTAATTTCATTTTTATTTACATCAAACATTTTCTGTGTGTGTGTGTGGGGGTGGGGGGAGGGGGCTGAGTGACACAAGCAGCTAGTGGTAACACATATGCCAAATAATCCAACAAATTGTGAGGTAGGATGTTTTGGTTCCACACTTTTTTCTTTGAATAGGCTTGAGTTTATTTTATATGTTTATCATGTCGCCATTTTATATAAGAACTTGTTCTTAATAACTTGCCTGTTGAAATGCGTGGAAATAAAAAATAAATAATTTCCTCTGCACATCTCTTTGCTCCGATCAGCGCTCCTTCTGTGTGACCACTGTGATCTGACAGCAGAGCTTTCTCAGAGGAATCTTTTTTTCTGAGTCCATAGATCCTCCCTTGCCATCACCCTACCTCTGCCCATGCATGTGCTCCTCCTGTTCGTCTCCCCCTTCCTCTATCAGGCTGTGGTCATAGCCAGATGCTGTGATCTGGCAGAGTGGTAACATCTCCTCCAGCAGGATAATGATCAACCCAGGACTCGAAATCCCCGGGAGAGACGATACGTCTAGACGTCGCAATCCCCTGCAACACACACACACACACACACACACACACACACAAAAAGTCAGAACTTAATACAATAGTAGTGTTTTGGAAATTATACCTAGGCTCTGTTTTGTGTGTTTCGTTAATTACTTAAGATTCCTGAGTGCAGCCAGGCCGCCTGTAGTGACACGTGGACAGTGAGAGATGTCCAGTTCTTCCAGAGAGTCCTGCAACGTGTGGAGCCGGGCCAGGAACCAGTCGTCCACTTCAGGACATCCTCGTAATGACAGAGTCCGCAACGATCGCTGTCCCTCTGAGGGAGGACAAAACAGGTTTTTAGAAAACTGAACTTAGACGCTAAATATCATTGAATAGAATTTGCAGTTCACAAAATAAGTGAAAAATGATTAAAAAAATTTGAAAATGACAAGAAAACTGCACTGAGTTAGAGCTCCTTACCCAAGTTATTCAGTCCTGTGTAGTTGATGAGTGTGTAGCTCATGTTGACTTCCTCTATGGGTTTGTCTTTATGTTCCAAAAAGGCCCAATCGAACTTGCCTCTTTGGTCCGTAAGGAACCACTCTGACTGGCCAGCAAACCTGAGGACATAGGGATGATCACACCAAAAAACTGGTTCACAACACAACAATCCAGTCAATCCCTCATCAATTAGTAGATCAACATGAAATGAATAAAACAATTCATTGATTAAGCATCATTATTAATTTCTAAAATGTATATGTTTCACAATGGTGGATATGTTACATAAACAATACAGTTCATTCATTAAGATTAAGCAATATTGGAAATGTGAATCTGCAGTCCTATCACTGTCCAAAATCATTTTAAATCTCAAAAGGTCAAACAGTGAAGAGGCACGCAAACAAGACCACTTACCTAAATCCTCCTCTCATACTCAAGATATAATACGCTGATGCTATGTCTGGCCCATAATACTTCTGAGTGTAGCCATAGTAACTGTGAACGACAGTAAGGAAAAGTTAGTGATGGTAACATATGCACAGTAGTTGGACAAAACGCACCTAAAATAGACATAAGCACCGTTGTCTCTGCCCTTAATATTATTTCAAAGCACTAAGCCTAAATAATTGTATGATGTTGATGATAACCAATACAAATTAATCTAATGCCTTAGGGTACCAATTATAATCACATTATTCTCTTAAACACACATGTTGAGGTGTGCCAAGTGATAATTGTGGTGACTTTTTGTTTTTAGTGAAATGATGTGGGCTATGATGCAAGGAAATGTGCCGTTAATCAGGTATTTGACTTCTGACTCTGGCTTCAAACTTGATTCGGTCTATCCCAGCTTAGAACTGCAGCTTTTTATTGTATTTATCCCATTTAAACTGCAGTCTACCCAGCAACAGTTACATGCGGCAGCACCAAAGGTATATATATTCGTTCATACAGGTTCAAGGCAGCCATTATGTTTCTTACGCGTTCTTCTTCTCGATGCTCTTCCTCTTCATCTGGGACCTCCAGCTCAGGAGCATCTCCACGTCATAGAAGCGCTGGGTGAGGAAGAGGAGAAACCTGGTGTGCAGAGCAGGGGGAGACACCGAGCTGCTGGAGCTCCATGGCCGCCTGGCAACGGTGAGGAGGAGAGCCGACCGCTGGCAACATCTTTGCAGGGACTGGACAGAGGGACAGAGATACAGTGACTGACTACTGTGTCTTCTTAGGTAGAATAGAGAATATGAGAAACTATTAAGCTTTAATGACCTGAAGCCAACAGTGTAACTCTGTTGGCTTATTACATTCAGTCAAAGGAATAAAGATATTCAGACAAAGATACAGCCCTGACACACCGCCTTTAAAGTTTAACAGCATATTGTCGATGGAAAACATAACACACACACACACACACACACACACACACACACACACACACACACACACACACACACACACACACACACACACACACACACACACACACACACACACACGTTACTTCTCTCAAACATTCAATAGAAATCCTAAAGGCAGCTTTACTAGAAGGACTAGTCCTAATGTACTGTACAGTTACAATTACATTGTAGCTAACGTTGACTACAATCAGCATGTCTGAGGAGCCTTCTAGCTCAACTCTAGTAGGCCTAATACCGTTCCTTATCAGACAATTAACAGGGTGAAAGCACGGCGTGGTAACATAATACATACCGTGTCATCTATGACTTTAACTTGCTTTTTAAGAGTAGTTATTAGTCGGAATCTGAAGGGTAACTTACCGTGAAGGGGGCCGACATGACAGCGCCGTACTACAGACAGCGGTGAGGGACAAACTTTGCACCTGCGCATTTGCTGTTTGTTGCAGTTCACCACGTTGACCACAGAGCGTCGCTATACGCACGTCTCTGACGCTGACCACATGAACCCGAGCTGAACTCAGATGAGGAGAACATCGTCAACTGCCTCTCTCCAACATCAGTGGTGAAGGAGCCAGCACAGGAATCTGAGCCGTGTGCAAAAGCAGCATTAGTGGGTCACCCTTTCCTTTTATAATAGCTATTGTCACAGTCACATTAACAGAATTTAATTTGCCTTATGATTGTATAATATTTTAATGCTCAAACAGCTTTCTGCCTGTTGAACTTCAAAGAGTTTTGCTAAACTTGCATTTTAGAACAATATCTACTGATTGTAGCCTTGAAGAAGACATTCATGTGCACAGTGGTTGAGAGTTCATAGGGAAGCTTTGGAGGAATGAATGACTCCCATATTCTTTTTTCAAGGATATTGTATGACCTGCTGATATGAGTTTCTGGGAGTATCTGCCTAATTAAAAAATGTTTCTGCTTACGCCAGCAAAACGAGGGCGAAACACACAAACCGAGTGTATATGCCTACACATTTCTCGGACATATAACCTCTGCTATTTCTGTTCAATCTTTGTCTCAATCCATGTATGCTAAACAATGTAAGACTTGTGATGCATTGATTGATTCCCTTGTATGCTGTTACAAGTAAATTATTTCTGCTTCGAAGATGCCTGACTCAGATTCTTTATTCAAACACTTGGGTTGTTTAATGATAGAATCCCTTTAACACACACCTAGATACAAATGGAAACACATGCATCTTATTTGGATCATCAGTAGGCTAGTGTGTTATTCAATTTTAAGGTGTTTAGCATGCCCGGGGCATGAGGCAAAGATGAGAAGAAAGTCATCTCACTCACAAGTGCTAGTGCGATCTATTTCAACATGTAGCCTAGGCTTAGGCCTATTAGGAAATTACACATTACAACAAAAAAAGGCTAACCCATAAGCCTAATACAGGACTGACTGATTATGATTAGGCTACTGTGATAGGCTATCAATTTGTGTTCACAGGAGCTTCCTCTTAAAAATGCTAATATATTTATTAACATTATACATTTTAAAAAATGCCTCTTTTTTCAGGCTTTCAATTTTTTTTTTAATATCACTATATAAGTGATTACTGTATGAATAAAGAGCGATTTAACACTTATATTAACATAAATAAATTGCTTACTTCACCTTTGATGTGTCCCCCTACTGCTAATGATATAGTAATATGTTGTAGGCTATAAGACATTTTAGATACTCAACATGTATTTCTTAAAGATTAAATAAAGCTGACAAAACTATGTATGGCTATAGAGAAGGTACATTTATTTTACTGTGCTTAATGTACGTTGTAATACATCTGGCAGAGGGTGTAAGACACCATTACATTGGGTGTTGGATAATTTCAGTTGTTTCAAATGTAAAAATGTCTGCATAACCTGAAGAAGCTTGTGAGAAAAGCACATTCTCCTCTCAATCAAATTGTGATTAATAGGAGATACCGCTGTGGCCAACCAAAAAAATGGACAGGAACATTTCAACTGAAGAAAAAAACAACAGCTCTTGGGTCTGGTATCTGAATAATTTAGAGGTTTAAGACATCCCAGTTTAGTGAGGTTAAAACCAAACACTTCACAATAAAGTTGGACCAAGCAATAAGTAATGTGTCCAAATGGAGGCTCTGTTATGAAAGTTACAAACTTTAGTTCAAGCAGAAGAGCCTCATGCATTGTGTTTAGCAAATTTGCTACTAATTCAACTCAATTACAACTAACATTGTGGCTAATATTTGCCAACCCAATGGAATCTATAAGATTAAATGTATACATTTAAAGTGTTCCTGGTGTCCATTGAGGCATTCATGTGTGGCATGCATACATGCGTCTTAACATCAGGTCAGCAATGTTTGCCTTGGTGGAATGTGTGTGGGGGGGAGGGGGATCCAAGGAGGGGGTCAAGGAGTGGGTGGAGTGTTCCCTAGCATGGTGGCCCCCATATAAGGACCTGACAGCACTCCTCAAGACTCTAGTATTAAAGCCAGGGATGTCCCTGAACCAGAGAGAGGGTGGACACATCAACAGGTCCAATATGAATCAGGTCATCCTAAAAACTAAATATACAGTTTGTTGTATAAAAACATAATTTATGCAAAACTAATGCAGCATCATTTTCAGCCTAGTTTTCTCCATAACTTTTACTCTACAAATGACCATACACAAATTAATCCACATCTAAGGTAATCACACAGACACAGACAGTGGACAAGTTATTAGAATATGGAGGAAAGTTTTGAAGGAGAAAGAAATCTCAATAATTAGATTTCCAAGTATGTGCATTCATATATCCCATGATGATGATGCAGCTTTGAGTGATACGTCAAAATATATAGCTGTAATCCTGATCATCAGATATTTTGATTTATTCACAGATGTCCAAGCTGTCACTGAGCGAGCAAAGTTGACAGAGGATCTGTGATAAAGTGTTTGCCCCCATCTGGCAGGCCAGCTGAACGGGTGCAGCCATGGACATACGAGTGGAGTGAAAGATTCTGGTGAGCTTACAGTGTGTAAGTAGGACTGCTTAGCCAACACAATAAGAAATCCTTGTACCTAAAAGGGTACAAATGCTTTGTCCCCCCAGTGGTACCTTAGCAGGGTACAACACTGTACACATTTGTACCTTCTTGTCTGTACCTATAAGAACATTCCTGTACCCCTAGTGACAATAATGTACCCATTGGAAAGGTACAGTGAAAATGTGAATTCTGCAAGTTTTCTGCATTTCATATAAAGTTAAGCAGTAATCGCCCCACTGTCTTTGTTTGGATGATTATATCTGTAACCATGGCCAATCAGACAACATATTAAAGAAGTTAGTCTATTCTGATCTGACGATTACTGCTTTACTTAATATGAAATGCAGAACACCTGCAGAATTTACATTTATTTTCATTGTACCTTTCCAATGTTATTGTCAGGGGTACAGAAATTTTATTTTAGAGGTACAGACAAGAAGGTACAAATATGTACCAATGTCTAAGGTACAGTGTTGTACCCTACTAAGGGACTGCTGGGGGGACAAAGTATTTGTACCCTTTTTGGACCATTCCTGTACCTTGATTTCTTAGTGTGTACCAATGCAAAAGTGTGTACACTTTATATTTCCTCCTCCTGTCTCTCAACCAAAACATAGAGAACAAAAATGTATTGTTATTTTGGCTGTCGTAAAGCCGGGCAATTTATGAAACTTAGTTGAACTCAAATTGGTCCAGTGACTCTGATTAGTCCAGGGCTGGAGTTGTCATGGCAGCAGTGTTTACATTTAATTTTAATAACATGTTGTGTCTGCCCTATGTGTCGCCATAGCATTGATTACATTGAATTTTTTGTTGTGTTCTGTTTTTCACTTGATGGAACTCTGTGACTTTGTGTCATAGAGAGTCCCATTCTAGAACTGTCATGTTCGGGTGTCACAGAAATCTGCTTCAGATTTTTCTCAGCAGCTTCTAGAGTTAAATCACAAACATTTTGAACAAGTTGTAGCACAGTTTAGTCACATTTTACCCACCGAAAGATCTGCAACCATGTCGAACCGTCGACCAAAGGTTTGTGTCACAGATGAACGCAGTCTATGTAGTTTTAAACCTCTTTAATGCAAAACTTTGGCATCTCTCACTGACTGTTGTCTATAAAACCATATTATAGCAGCAGCCATTATTTTTCTATATATATATATATATATATATATATATATATATATATATATATATATATATTGTGTTTGTCCTTTTTTACTTGTTTTCGAACAGAGAAATCAAATCATTCCTGAACAAGTTGATGGAGATCAGAGCACAAGACGCTCAAGCTTCAATGGGAGGTATGAAAAGTTGTTTATGAATACTGTGAAGTTAGTGAATGGGAAAATAGAAAAAATGTATCAGGATGCAGTGTATGGAGGCTGTTTTCCACAGTAGTAAACTGTAAACTCTCTTACACCTTACAACATAGTATGATTAAACAGCAGCTTGAGAATGACCAGAGAGTTTAACC
Source organism: Hyperoplus immaculatus (assembly GCA_949357725.1). Classification (NCBI taxonomy): domain Eukaryota; kingdom Metazoa; phylum Chordata; class Actinopteri; order Uranoscopiformes; family Ammodytidae; genus Hyperoplus; species Hyperoplus immaculatus. The sequence goes on along the minus strand of OX442352.1, from coordinate 8,745,339 downwards.
AGCTCCTCTGTGACAGTGTGGGAAACATATGAAAATATTTGCCAGTGTAGGATTTTTTTAAAGCATAGCCTACATTGCTTGAGTAAATGTTCTTAGTTATTTTCTTCAAAGCTACTTCTTCATCTTTGCTTCTGTTTGGAGTTTAAGCTGATGCTTCATAATAACAATGTTTTTTTTTTCATTTGTTTAGTGACATAGTGTACTATGTTTAAAATAAATCCCCTAAATTAATAATGCAACAAAGCGTTATAAAACCAGGCTATTCTCAGTGGCTGATTAGTCCAGGGCTGAAGTTGCTATGGTAGCAGTGTTAACATTCGATATGTATAATATGTTTTGTCTGCAATATGTGTTGATATAGCAGCGATTACATTAAAACATTATTTCATTCTGTATTCTATCAGACCCTTCTGAACAAGTTGTAGAACAGTCACATTTTACCCACTGAAAGACCTATATAATCATATTCCTACTAATACCACACTGTGACAATACTTCACTGCAAGTAAAAGTTCTGCCTCACCTATAATTATTATCTGCAAAACTTCAAAAGTATCAGAGTAAAATGTTTAACTGTACATGCAAGGTATGAAATATTATAATCTGAAAAGAAAACTAAAGCTGTCAGGTAGAGTGTACTTACTTACAGCACTTGAGTAAGTAAATGCACCTAGTTACATTCATCCACTGGAAAGTGTTTACTTCTTCAATCTTTGCTTCTGTTTGGAGTTTATTGCTGATGTCTCATGACAATGTTTCTTGATTTGTTTAGTGACAGAGTTATTTATACCTTTAAACAAGTCCTCTGAAGTATTTGTTTCCAACACCAGTTCACAATAGAATAACCAACTTGTGTTTTTGTGTGTCACCAGAGTCACCGTTTCACAAACTGCCAAGACCTCTTCCGAGAACCGCACCGGGAGGACGCCTTGGTGGTACAGACTGTTCGGTCGACCCCTGGTATGTTTCACAGGATGTGCCAGTGTTTCATGTGATGTTTTGATAAGTGTGTAGCATTCCTATTTAAACATAACGGATGCTCTAGACAGTTTATGCTTATCACTGTTTTTTTTAATTCTACAGAGAAAAGATAGAAGTCCGTCTAGGACTGTGATAAAGCGCAGCAGCCGCCAGCAGAGGTGAGTAAATCCCTCTTCTAAGCAAGAGGGCCGGCCGTGTCTGTGTCTTTATCCTGGTAATGTTTGTAAACCACTGGTAAACGTATCACTTCAGGAGATTTCTCCACAGTCAGCAGTAGAATAACTGTGTGTGTGTGTATGTCTGCAGAGTCACCTCCTCAGAGGGCCCAGCCACCACCACATGCTGGGGACTGTTTAACTGCTGCAGGGTATGTTTCACACAAAGTATCTGTGCTTCATATTTACCAATGTGTACTAGTGTGGATTCAAACATTTTCTTACATCGTGTTTATTCTCCTTCGTCCCGCTGCTGTCTTCATATTATTGAACCATTAGATTTTGTTTACATTCCAGAGAGGAAGCCGTGTGACTCCGCTTTCTGGAGAAGAAACTCAGAAGAAGGTTCCTCAGAAACTTCACAGGAGGTAACAAGATACATTTCTCATTATAAATAAGTTTTCTATGATTGAACACAAATCAAATTGTCCAAGAAGTTTATCAAATTAGATTTCCAGCTCAATAGAAACAATAAGTGAAATACAGAATGAAAGCCAGTATCTCCCTTCATGTTGCAGTCCTGCTAAAAACCGAAGTAGGACTAAACGGCCCGACAGCTTTGTCGAAGTCACTCCAGTGGTGGAGTTTTTAGGGTTCAGTGAAGATGAGAAAGAATCCGAGAAGGAGGACCAGAAAGCAGCTGCCCCAGTGTCTAGTCGGCCTGTGAGTCCCGTCTTAAACAAAGACCCGATCGTCAAGGTCGTGTGCCAGAGACCGGCCAAACAGGACACGTCCTCCAAGAGGTCAGTCAACACTCACATATTTTCCAACGTTAATGGTATCAGTTTGAAATTTGTTTAGCACACTTTGTGGGGACATTAGTGTGTCTCCACAAAGTGTTCACACATTCAAAGCTGGTAATGTCTATTAAAACTGTGTGTGTGTGTGTGTCTTTAGGACCAACGAGAGTAACGAGCACTGCGGTGATGCTGCACATGTTGTCAACCCACATAGCCTCGGGGGTCAACAGGTGTGCCTGTATGGGTGAGTAAAATAAACTAACAAGCTGATAATACTCTCCAAGAAAAATAGGGAAAATGTCTCATTTGGCTTTAAACAGAACAATATTTACCACAATGCAGGACACACATCCATCACACTTCTCATTTAAGTGAACTGAGCCCCAATTTGTGACATTGTCATTAACGATCATGATGTCGATGTGACTTGTTGTGTGTCAGGTTTCCAAACCCAGCCCAGATCTGCTACGTGAACTCCAGCTTCCAGAGCCTGCTCACACTGACAGAGTTCATCACAGATGTCAGCTGTCAGGAGGAAGTGTGGAGTCTTAGTCCTCAGGCTGAGCTGATGAGGTACAGCACACAGACTCACACACACACACACACCATACCACACCACAACACACCACACCACAACACACCACACCACACCACACCACACCACACCACACCACACCACACCACACCACACCACATGCTCTCCTCAAATTTCTCCACAACGCAGGAGAACAAACTGAAATAACCTCCTTACAATCTCCTTACCCTTCTCCAGCCGTTTCATGAACATTGTAAGATGTCGTGGATCACCAGATTCTCGCCGCAAACTCCAGGCCCTCATGATGTTCAAGAAGGTCGTCTCCGTCCAGGCTCCAGAATTCATGGACCCCCTCCAGAAAGTGAGTGGGCTGTTCTATAGTGATTCATATTTCCTGATCAATGCTTCTCTTCGTTGTGCATCAAATCAAACCTGTGTGTGTATGTTTGTGTGTTCAGGACGCCCATGAGTTCATAACAACCATCCTGGATCAGATGAGGAACTTTGCTCCAAGGCTGCAGGAAGTGGCAGCATTCGTGGGGAAAAGCTACAGCTGCCCCGTGAAAAGGAACCTGCTGTTTAAAATGCAGAACATCAGGACATGCCAAAGGTAAAACCACAAAGGAAACACACACACAGGCAGTGGTGGGAAGAATGTTCACCCAAATCAGAAAAAAACATACATTGCTCTTTACTGTATGCCTTCGTGCCGGCGAAAGCCAAAGGCCGGAGGCAATTTGTTTTCGGGTTGTCCGTCCGTCAATACAAGTTTCATACGTCTGTCTGTCCATCCGGGCCATTCCTTTAGGGATTTTCTTCAAACTTTGCACAAATGTTGACTGTTGAAATGTTGAGGTCAAAGGGGTCGCAGTAACCTTTGGCCTTGTAACAAATTGAAGCTTCTTAGGAGCTTTAACTTTTTCGAAGCATTACCACTGTACTTTGATGTGCGGCTATTGAATGCCTGGTGTAAGTCTATAACTGCCAAGCGGTATTTCCAGTTTATGCCTGTTGTCATTGCGCAGTGCAATGTTGTTATGTGATTAGAGGTTGAGATGTGCCCATTAATGTGTACTGTCCCTTTTTTTTATGTGCAGCTGTGGCACTGGCTCCGTCCGAGAGGAGGAGTTCACCAACCTCTCTCTGGACCTGGTTCCTGGCGCTTCAGTACAGCAGATGCTCCAGAATTACCAGACAGTAAGAGACTCTTGTTCTTCTTCACTCACTGCAACACAGACTGATATGAAGCCTCAGACCAATCATGTCACTGGTTTACACAGTCCATAACTGACATCATGTTGTTCCTGCAGGAGACACAGTTGGAGTATTATTGTATGTGTGGCGGCAACGCATCATGCCATCGCTCCACCTTTCTGACGCTGCCCAGGTGAGTGACATCACATCCACCCAAAACTGAGGGACCCCTTAACTATATTTCATGTTTACATTTGAACCGATCTATTTGAAAGAGTCTTAGATGTGTTCTTGCTGGAGATTTAGGCATCGAGTGGTGTCTGTTTATTTCCTGCTTCAGTTATATAATTCATTTTCCCTCACCGCTGATTTCTGTCCACAGAGTCCTGGTGTTACACCTGAAGAGGTTCAGCTTCACTCAGTCCCTGCAGATGGTGAAGCTGCATGACCCTGTTGACCTCTACAGGGAGCTGATGGTGACCTCTAGTCAGGTATAACAATCACCCACCTGAGAACAATCCAAGAGTCAACATAGGGAATACTGTGTGTGTGTGTGTGTGTGTGTGTGTGTGTGTGTGTGTGTGTGTGTGTTTGAAGCTAACTGTTGTGTTTCCTCTCAGGTTGATGGCTGGTACAGCCTGGTTAGTGTTATCAGCCACTTAGGCAGCGGAGGGAGAAAAGGTAAGATATTCCCCCACTGAAGGTTTAGCTGTCCCCTGTCTGCAGTCTGTTTGCTTCTCACACATCTAACAGATAGATAAGTGTCCATCAGAGGAGGGGATATAAAATAGCAGGTGTTTTCCTCCATGTAGCATTTTGTAACGTGTTGATGGTAGCGAGAACTAGTTTTTTTCTTTTTCTTTAGTCTGCAAACTTCTACCTTTAGAGAAACACTTTCAACATCTGGAGACCATGAAAATAAAATATTTCATGATTTTATGATTAAACCAGAATCACTAATTGAAACACTTCTCGAAATAACACTTGGCTGAAATCATGGTTTTTATGGATAAAAGCTGAATGCAACAAAGTGCAATAGGGACAGATAAGTAAATAAATGATGTTGTACATGAAACGTGACTTCAGCGTCGGCTGGAGAGATGAAAACATCAGATCTGTGTAGAGCCATGAGGAGACTGTAACCTTGCTTTCATTAATACATGGAACAAACAGAAATGTTCCGTCTTAATTTGTTTAAATTTGCCTTTAGTCTTTAGTCTTAACATCTCCTCGATGTTAAGACACCTGATGTAACAGTGATTCTTCTCCTGTTAGGACACTACATCAGTGATGGGCTGCACCCGGACAAGGAGCTAGATGCCCCAGGAGACCCATGGCTCCACTACAACGACGCCCATGTAACAGAGACAACTGGTGCAGCTGTTTGTGAGCGGCGCCGGGGCACAGCCTACATCCTTTTCTACCAAAGACGGGTCAGAGGACAACACTGTGACAGCCTGCGCTCAAACTCATACAAACTCTGTTTAAATGTCTGCACACACACACACACACACACACACACACACACACACACACTGAGTCCACATTTGTGTGTCTATTTTTAGATGTGAACCAGTCTGTCAATGGTGGGACTTACTCCTGGCAGACACCCTGGACCAAACCAATGAAGGGTCCCAGGACCAGAGACCTGAACTTCATCTGCCAGTCTGTAGCACAACATCCAGTCCAGGTTAGCAGCCATGGAGACCTCAAAGGTAAGCCTGTTCATTTTCTAATTGGGTATCAGGAACAGGCTCAACAGATTACCACAGTGAGGTACTCCATACAGGCTCTAGTGAGTATATCATCTTCTCATGTGTTATTTGTTTTCATCCCAGACATAGAGTATATTACATAGCCTCAACTTTAAGTAGATTTCTTTTTTTGTTACTTAAGCTTCGAACCTGCAAGAAGGCAGGTTTTTTTGCAGACGTTGATGACCTGAAGAAGAGGAAACTAATTCAGAGCACCACATCCATCCAGGATGATACATTCAAAGAACTGGGGATGTACAATGAAGTGCCATCCATATTGATCTCAGAGGACACACCTTATTCACTGGTGGAGATACTATCAGGCCAGACAGATCAAGGATCCTTCCGGAAATGGCGGACATACGGATTTTAGTCAAGAAAGACAATCCTTACCCTGCACATAAGCCCCCGACATGGGCCACTTTTCTTTTAATAGAAGAAGGAAATCTGCCCTGGGACTGCTCTCTCAGAGCGGGAACACTCTTTAATAAGAGCCCAAACTCTCTGGCCATAGCCCCAACATGGGCCACTTTTCTTTTTCATACATCCATTGTCACCTCTGCATAACTGAATCACACATGACCTTTAGAGTTGTATTTGATTATCAGTAATAACGTATTTATACAACATTTCTGTAAGTTGTTGATGCTGAGTGATGTTGTTGATGCTGTAAGCCGGCTAACTAGTCGGTGATAGGCTAATAGAAGAAGAAAATCTGCCCTGGGACTGCTCTCTCAGAGCGGGAACACTCTTTAATAAGAGCCCGAACTCTCTGGCCAAAGCCCCAACATGGGCCACTTTTCTTTTTCATACATCCATTGTCACCTCTGCATAACTGAATAACACATGATCTGTAGAGTTGTATTTGATTATCAGTAATAACGTATTTATACAACATTTCTGTAAGTTGTTGATGCTGAATGATGTTGTTGATGCTGTAAGCCGGCTAACTCGTCGGTGATAGGCTAATAGAAGAAGGAAATCTGCCCTGGGACTGCTCTCTCAGAGCGGGAACACTCTTTAATAAGAGCCCGAACTCTCTGGCCATACCTCGGGTGAGTTTTGCCAAAATGCAAGACTCAATCCCCAGCGTGGCCTGCTGATGCTGTTGTTGTTGTTGATTTTGGCGTTGTTACTGTTGATGTTGATGATGTTGACAGCACACATACCCATTAAATGCTTTCATTGATGAGGATGCTGCTTATGGCACATAGCACTTTATATCTTGGCACTTTATTTCAAGCAAATGACTCCTCATGTTTGTGTACATACTGTTGTGTTTTGTGTCCATACTTGTCTTGTATTGTCCTGTGTTTTTAGCCACTACCTCCTTTTCTGTAAACACATTTGCCCTCTTGGGACATTAATAAAAAACCTTGAACTTTGAACCTTGTCTTTACATTCTTTCCTGTAATTACTGTGTGGAGCTTTCACTTTGAAGGACATTATAGAACATCACAGAGTTTTGGTCTTTATTAAACCCGGGCCATGAAACAAAGGTGGAAAGTCATCACAATTTGACCCCTACACTGAGGGTGTATTCACACATGCCGTGTTTAGTTCGGTTGAAACGAACTCAGATGCACTTCCGCCTTCGGTGCGCATCTTTCAGACATGTGTGAATACAGCAATCGCACTCGGGGGCGGACCAAACAAGCGGTCCGAGACCCAGCTGAAGAGGTGGTCTCGATGCGCTTCAAAACGCACTCTGCTGCAGTTCGTATGTGGTGTGAATTTGGCCGGACTCGATCCGACCCAATTGCGGGAAGCACTGCGCCTTTTCTTTATTTTCTTTTTTAATAAATCGCCATCAGCTTCACATTTTGGGAAAGTGTTGTTGTCGCCATTGTTAGGAAGATTAGTTGTGGTTTGACCGGGAGCCCCGAGCGAAAATATTACAGTTGATAATGACGCGTACACATGCTGATGTGTTCAGCGATCAGATGGAGAGGAGCGTCTCCCGTAGCCTACAGTGCCAACAGGTTCACGCTGCGCTTTGCATGAAGTGTGTTTTTATTTGTCTTCCCTACGGGACTGTCAATACTGTCCCCGTGTCAGTTTGGAGCTGAACTGCGCCGACACCCAGCCGATACAGCTTAATCAGCTGTGTGTCAGTTTGAGCCTATTCCTCGCGAGCCGCGCGTCCAGCAGCAAAAATACAGTAAAAATTATCACATCGTTGGCTATAAGCCACATAACGTGACATTGACATGGGGCTACATATTAGTATAACCATATGAAACAACAATAATTTGATGTTTTTCTTCTTTATTTATAGGGTAGATGTAGGCCTTTTTATTATTTTTAACCCCATATTATATCAATGATAAATTCGCACTTCGTTCTTCCTGCTTCTCTCCACCCCAGAATGTCTGTCCAATGAATGAATGACCTCAGATCACGTGTGGTTTTGCTTCGTAATGCTGGTTCACTTGCAAAAGGGGCAATATGAAAGTGGACCACACCAAACAAAACAAATCTAAATTCTATTTGGTCTGGACCAAAGCAAGTGAACTAACAGACTTTCCATGTGTGAATACACCCTAAGAAAGTATGATGACCAGAAATGCGTTTTTTTTTTCTTTTACCAAGGTAACTTAGTTCTTCTGTTCCTCGTATACACACACAGTCCTCATAAGGCATTTTAGATAGAAAAATAAATTACATTACTACTGAATTAAGTTATCTAACCATGATATGCGCAAAAAGTATTATACACTAGGTAAATATAGTGTATTACCTCACATCAGTAGCTGTTTCTCTTTAATACCACGGGGATACAAGACAGCCTGAAACTCCACTCGTCTGACAGATGTCACCAAAAAACAACCTTAGCAACCTGCGATAGTAATAGAATCTCTTTTACACACACACACACACACACACATGCAGACACACGTGCACAGACCTCCCCAAGCTCCCGCACTCACAGTAAGCGTGAAGTGACAGACGGCTCACACCTGCTGGTAAAAGCAATTAGCAAATGAGATCCCTGGCTTGGCCCCTCCTGTGTGCTTGCAGAGGCGAGGCGGAGAACGGAAGGGACAGAGGATGGTGATGAAAACAGGAGTATACTGTAGTTTGATAGTTCTCAAGTGTACCCGATGGTTTAATAGTGACTGAAATAACCAAAAAACTACAGCTAGTATTTTATATTGTAAAACCTTGAAGATGTGTTCACATATCACATTTAATATGTGTGAGTAACTGCACAGTCAATACAAAGCCAGGTAGGCCTACACTGTCAGTGTTCACAATTAAATTGTTCCTTGGCAATAGATGGAGAGATGGACAAAGGGATGGAAAGACAGAGATAATGATAGAGTCAAAGTCTGTGAGGAGCCTGAGCTAATTACATTAGTGATGGGTTTGTTAAATGAACAGATGGACCAATGAAGTAAAGAGTGAATGGCAGAGGGAATGAGTGAATCGATTAGGGAATGGATGGTGGATTGCTTACTATAGCAGATCCATGTCTTCTGGCGAAAGTGTGTGCAAAAACACTGTGTGTGTGTGTGTGTGTGTATGTGTGTGTGTATGTGCGTGTGTGTGTGTATGTGTGTGTGTGTGTGAGGAGCTGTGCACGTGTCTGTGCATGTGTGTGTCTTTGCAACTACCCACATTAAGAATAATGACCATCGATTCTGATCTGTTTGTGCTTTAGAAATGCAGCTCTGGTTAGGAACACCTCCAAACAAATCGATATTAATCAGGCTGAGATGCTTATTTATTTACATCAACCTTCAACAATATTCATGTATTCATATCAAAAGAATTTCTCTTTGAACTTCACTGTACTGTATTGTTACCTCATACTGTTTGCATGAGTTTTGATGCACTGTATTCATCCATCCATATTTTCTAGTTTGTTTATATTCGTGAATTTTTTATCGTGCCTTAATTGACTTTATAAAAGCAAACCATGCAGTAGCTCAAAGTTTGAGGTCAACAAAGCGCGGTTCATAAATAAGTAGAGGGCTGTTCTGTTGAATGTTGATACAAGCAAAAAACTTAAATGCAGTATCTTTAATGCAATATTGTTCCAAACCCAAAAATGTACGGTGTCACATCCAATTTGGCTTTCCTGGGAACGGTAAGGGTTACATCCACGCCTAAGAATCTGCAAAGGCAGCCATCCATATCTAAATGACTGGCCAATTAGGTCTTTGATGACACAGCAGAACGTTTCTACTTGGGCAAAAAAGTCTTCCAGGTGGTAGTCGAGCTGAAATAATTTGCGATTAATTGGTAAGATCTAGATCTATTTGCATGTTGGACCATTGATTGGACAAAACAAGTCATTTGAAAACACCACCTCAGGCTTTAGGAAATTCAAAGTTAGTTTGTACTGTTTGTTGTGTGATGCCCTGTTTTGTGCTGTGGAGTTGCTTATGTTGCCGTTTTTTATCTCGAGTATTTGTATTTTAGAAAGCCTTTCTTTTAACATCGATGCCGGGGGACCACAGATGAAAAATAGCCTTTTGGTTAATCCTGGCATTGTTTTATTAATTTGCACTGTCCCCTTCTTAAATAAACTGAATTAAATATTCAGTACCATTACCATTCTGCGTATTGATGGCAGGAAAGTGTAAAATAGAATTATGGGTTCTTTTGAATAAAATAAAATTGAGCACATGAAAGGCAGATTGTAATCAAGACGTCGCTTAATTTTGGAGAAAATCCAAGTGCGTGCAATATTGTATCACCTGAATAAAAATGAATATTCAAAGTTTGTGTTGTGTAGTTATAGTGTTGTTTTATAGCATGCATAATGGTGCCCCCAGCAAATAACTTTGTGGTACCCCCTTGGTAATTAAAAGGGAGGTTGATATGAGAAAATCAGTACAGATAATTTTTCCATCAGAAAAATATGCAGGATATGAGTTCTGATCATGGTCACCCAAACCAATCAAATTTTATTTCACCAAATAATTATTTGAGAAATTATCAGAAGATTTACCAATAATGATAATCATTTTCAATTACAGACCTAAATTATAGTCTCCCTCACGTTATACTACTCAACATCCACCGTAAAATGAAGTCCTTGATACATTGATATAAATCCACCATTTCTTCCACGTTGCCTACTGGAGTGCCAGTGAGCAGCCACATACTGGCAGATTCAAACCCTCTCAGCAGATCATTTGAGTCCACCCTTCTCAGATGCTCTTCACAACTATTTGAATTGTTTTCATTAGTGGGAAAGACAAAAATACTTCCACAGTCTTGTTAGCAGATGAAGTCTAACGTTTCGTTATGGCTGCTCCCGTGTGGCTCCTCACACTTTACTGTGAGTGATGGGAAGTGTTGGCCATTAGCCTCTGGTTGTCCCTCTCTTTTCGTTCTTCCCTCTGTTTCTGCAGATATGTAGCAGTGCTCACACACGTACACACATCGCAACACTCACACACGTGCACAAACTGCTGCAGTTTCCCCCCAGACCATTAGGGTTGCTTTGTTTTGACCAGCTCCCATGGGCCAGTGAGGTCTATAAATCTCTGCAGTCCTTGCAGAAAAGCTATTAGCGGGCGGCCATACTAGTGGGCCAGTTGCTTAATGCTCACACTGAGGGCCATTTACTAGGAGGATGACTGGAGGGCACCACTGGCTAAATGAGAAACATATCAACGCATTATTAAATGGTTCTGCCGTGGAAACTGAAATATCAGTTTGTCTAGTTCAGATTGGCAATTGAATATCAGTTTACACAATGTTCAAGTTTTCAAGTGAGATCTTTTATTGCTTGCAAGTAGAGCCATCATACACATTCACAAGGAGAACTGCAGACTTGACTGAAGAGAGCCAGTCTCTCTCTCTCTCTCTCTCTCTCTCTCTCTCTCTCTCTCTATATATATATATATATATATACATATATACAGTATCACAAAAGTGAGTACACCCCTCACATTTCTTCAAACATTTCGGTAACACTTTACATTAAGGGTGCATTAATTAATGGCTAGTTAATGCTTAATAAGGGTTAACTAACCATTAGTTAACTGTTAACTAATGTGTCTAGTAAGCATTTACTAATGGTGTTAATGTTAACTAAGGTATTAATTACTACATTATTTAATGTTTATAAATATCCTATATTAACCTTAGTTAATACATTAATAAAGCATGAAGCAAAAATTGATTAATATGATAATAAGCATTAATTAACTGTTAACAAATGTCATTTTTGTAACATTACTTAAGCATAATTAACCATTTATTAATGCGCTTTGTGACCCTTATTGTAAAGTGGGAACAATTTATCAATTAAGTAACACTTAATAAATGCACACCAGTGCTGAACAGGAATTACTGAAGCATAATTAACCATAATAGGCATTACTTAAGTGTAATTAACTATTTATTAATGGAATTTGTGACCCTTATTGTAAAGTGCGAACCATTTCTCATGAATTAACAATTAATAAAGGCATACTAGTGCTGATTAAGCATCACTTAAGCACAAGTAATCCTTATTCAGCACTATTTTGCATTTATTAAGTGTAACAAGTGATAAATGGTTCCCACTTTACAATAAGGGTCACAAATAACATAAATAAATGGTTAATTATGCTTAAGTGATGCTTAATCAGCACTAGTATGCCTTTATTAAGTGTTAATTCAAGATAAATGGTTCCCACTTTACAATAAGGGTCACAAAGTCCATTAATAAATAGTTAATTACACTTAAGTAATGCCTATTATGGTTAATTATGCTTCAGCAATGCCTATTCAGCACTGGTGTGCATTTATTAAGTGTTACTTAATTGATAAATTGTTCCCACTTTACAATAAGGGTCACAAAGAGCATTAATAAATGGTTAATTATGCTTAAGTAATTTTACAAAAAAGGCATTTGTTAACAGTTAATTAATGCTTATTATAATATTAATCAACTTTTGCTTCATGCTTCATGGCTGTGTGTCAAGTTAATTTGAAGGAACAGTAAATTAACACTGTTATACAAGCTGTACACTGACTACTTTACATTGTATCAAAGTGTCATTTCTTTAGCGTTGTCCGATGAAGAGATATAATGAAATGTTTTAAGAAATGTGAGGGGTGTACTCACTTTTGTGAGATACTGTATATATATATATATATATATATATATATATATATATATATATATATATATATATATATATATATATATCCTGTAACAATTTTCTTCTTATAGGATTAATAGGTACAGTGTTGCCATTGATGGACCAGTTTTTGTTTGCTAAAGCTTAAATTACACACAATATAGCCTAATTGTCTTACAGAGAGAGAGAGAGACAGACAGCCACACAAACAAACAACACACTTGTCTTCTTTAATTAAGCGTGCATGCCATCACTGGAGCGTTAATGTGATGTGTGTCCTCTTATCTTCTGTACATTCACTCATTATTCTGACACCTTTGCATACTGCGAGTGTGAGTGCCAGCACAACAGCACATAATCATCATCTTGTTATCTCTCTTTTCCACACATTGGTACTAATTTCCATTGACAAAATTAATTACCGTGGTGACGTACAGCGTGGTGACCCATCCAATCGTGATACTAATGGGAAAATTATACGGCGACATCATCGTTGGGGGGGGGGGGGCACTCAGAACAGCAGGTCAGCCAAAAATAGAAGGAGCTGGCGGAGCACTTCACAATACGAGGACTGTTATTCACATGAAAATGCTGATACACCTCAAATCACTGCTCTGTACTCGCATCAAGGTGTGGCTTTGTTTGAAACACGGTTACAATACTGTGGAGACACAAAATCTAGCATGTGCACATGTGGACACAGATGCAAAAAAAAAAAACATTTAAAAGGCTGCTGTTTGGAGATCACTGCTCTCCCAAGTGCCTGAAGGATCAGCTCCATTTTTAGAAGTGGACCATTATAAAGAAAACAGATTGAGGTTAGGGTTGGATTTTACATCCAGAATTTGAAGTTGCTGCTGGCCACTCTGTACTATGATGTTACAAAAAAAATAAAAAGCTTTCTCTAGCTTTCTGTCTCTTTCTGTAAGACAGCGGCTGTACATACTGTACGAGTATTCCCATTTGGTTGGAGAGAGTTTTCAAAGTGTCAGCTACATAGCAGAAAATGAATAATGCAAAGGAAATAAAGGGCTTTTTTCTGCACCACAGCAACATGAGCTATGATACATCAGATGTAATTTGTAATCCGATGCTAACCTCAAAATGTCTCCATTGTTGTGTGACTGTTGAATGACTCCTTTAGTTCACAACAATGGCACCTTTGTTGTCAGTGTCATGGGTTGTTTTTCTGAGGCAAACAACAGGCTGAATATAGTGTATGTTCAATAAAAAGCAATTATCTGGATGGCACATCCATCCGCTGTTGTCGGAAATTAATGAATTAATCCATTTTACATAAAGGCTATAAATAGATGCAGCTAAATTAGGGTTAATATATTATACATGTCAGCCGTTTTATATCCTGTCACAATTTTCTTCTCCCATTTTCTTTCTCTTCACGTCCCTTCCCTTCTTCCTACCTTCCTTTGTTCTTCTTAAGCCACCTCATCCTCCCTTGGTAACATCATGTGCAATCAGGTTTTTTAATGTATAAATTCAGTATCCGTTCACGTTCTTCCCTGATCTCTCGCTCCCTCCATCTTTGTCAGCAGAATATTGAGTTGAGCCTGTGGTGTGTAACAAGCACACATGCAGCTCCCACTCATAAATGCACTTAAAAAAAAAGAGTATGAAAAAAAAGAGAGCAGGAGAAAGGATACAGCTGATTCGTAATGACTCCGAGATCCGGCTGCAAATCATGAATAACTAACAGCACGTTCATATTCTTGCTGTTCGTTCAAGGCGTGATCAATCACCACCTTGTCTTTCTACTCCGCTGTACCTTCATTAAGATGATAATGGAATCCGGGCCGCATGTCAAACAGGCAATCTCTGCTTCCATTCAAACTATGATTAACTAACCTCTGTGAAAAGCCAAACACTTTGCGTTTGCCTTCGTAGTATTCTTTTCATTGTTACTAGTTGGTTTACTGTACACGGTTGCATTTTTCTCACATGACTTCACTCGAATCCCAAATATCAATAATGTTACACTTACAAGTTACTTATTAAATTATATTTTGCATTTTGATTAGATATTTTGTCAACCTTACAACCTAAATACTTCTATATGTATAGATGTTGTCACAAGGCAAGGCAAGGCAAGGCAAGTTTATTTATATAGCACAATTCAGACACAAGGCCACTCAAAGTGCTTTACAGGGGCAAGATTAGAATACATAAAACACATTATAAAACATTTAAAAGCGAATAAAAGAAGCAAATAAAAATAAAATAAAAATTAAAACTCGATTTAAAAACATAATAAAAGAAGCAAATAAAATGAAAATTGCAAGTTAAAAAGGAAACAAAAAAGTCTTCAGACTCGATTTAAAAGAACTGAGAGTTGCAGCAGACCTCAAGTTCTCTGGGAGTTTGTTCCAGATTGTTGGTGCATAAAAACTAAAAGCTGCTTCTCCTCGTTTAGTCCTAACTCTAGGGACTGTAAGTAGACCTGTCCCAGACGACCTAAGGGCTCTGGACGGTTCATAACTTATCAGCATATCAGTAATGTATTTTGGCCCTAAACCATTTAGTGCTTTATAAACCAACATCAGAATTTTGAAATCAATTCTTTGAGTGACTGGAAGCCAATGTAAAGACCTCAGAACTGGGGTAATGTGATCCACCTTTTTGGTCCTAGTGAGGACTCGGGCAGCAGCGTTCTGAATTAGCTGAAGCTGTCTGATTGATTTTTTTGGAAGGCCAGCAAGGACACTGTTACAGTAGTCAAGTCTACTAAAGATAAATGCATGGACAAGTTTTTCTAAATCTTGCTGAGACATAAGCCCTTTAATTCTTGATATGTTTTTTAGGTGGTAGTAGGCTGATTTATTGATTGATTTTATGTGTTTCTTGAAATTCAAGTTAGAGTCTACAACAACACCAAGATTTCTGGCTTGGGGTGTAGTTTCTAACATAATGGATGTAAGCTGTGCGCTGACTTTTAATTGTTCATCTTTGGCACCAAAGACAATTACTTCAGTTTTATCGTTGTTTAATTGAAGGAAATTTTGGCACATCCAATCATTGATTTGTTCAATGCACTTACTCAGTGCCTGTATTGGACTGTAGTCTCCTGGTGATATGGTTATGTAAATTTGTGTGTCGTCTGCATAATTATGGTAGCATAATTTGTTCTTATTCATAATCTGAGCTAGTGGAAGCATGTAGATGTTAAATAGAAGAGGGCCAAGAATGGAACCTTGGGGGACCCCGCATGTAATATTTGTCCGCTCAGATGTGAAATTGCCTATTGACACATAGTAGTCTCTATCCTTTAAGTAGGATTCAAACCAGCTTAGTACAGTTCCCGAAAGTCCAACCCAGTTTGCTAGTCGATCTAGTAATATGCTGTGGTCAACTGTGTCAAAAGCGGCACTGAGATCCAGTAAAACTAAGACAGAACTTTTGCCACTGTCTGTGTTTAAATGGATGTCATTGAGGACCTTAACCAGAGCAGTCTCAGTACTGTGGTGTTGTCGAAATCCTGACTGGAAGACATCAAAGCAGTTATTCAATGCTAAGTAGTTATTTAGCTGTTGATAAACAGCTTTTTCAATGATTTTACTTAAAAATGGTAGGTTAGATATAGGCCTATAATTTTTCATGAGTGATGTATCTAGATTGTGTCACACTCAAATCAATAGTTTTAAAGCCTGGTTGTTTGCATCTCAATTCGTGTAATGGATTTAAAATAATAAATGTGTCCTTTCTCAATGCATTAAATCTGTTATTTGTAGATTAAGCTATTAGGTAATCCCATAACCAATCATTCTACCCCCCCACCCCCCACCACACACACAATTTAGTGTGGCCGTCTCGGGGCTTAAAAGCTGATTGGTGAGACAACAGCCTCCTGTCACAGACGGACACAGTGGGAGGTCTGGTCAAGCCAGGTAAACCCCTGTCTGAAATACTGATTGATACTGCTGTCCATCCCGCGCATGTTTAAGAAAAAGAGAAATACTGGGTAGGGCTGGGTGATTTTTAGAAATATATAATTGCAAAAGCACTATTATTCTGTTCATACATTTTTGTAAAAGTCTTATTCCCATGCCAATAAAGCCCCATTTAAATTAGGACAGAGACAGACAGAGGCAAGACTCTGGGCCTGTTTACAAAGTAACAATTTCAACTTAGACGCAAAAGTATTTTTACGCTTGGGGCCGATCGTTTACATGATAACAGCGTTTGCTGTCTTGAAAAACGTAAACTTTTGAAACCAGGTTCCAGAGTGGAATCTTTTCAAAACGCAACTCCAGCGTCACCATGTGAATAGCAATGGCGTTCTCTGTGATGACCATGACTTCACAGCTCCACTCCACACATGCGTAGGTCTATTTGCTGTCAAATAACCACACACAATTTAGGAGTAAGAAGACAACATGCATGGTGTCTCCGCTGCACCATCACTGTGATCAGCTGAGTCTTGTGCTTTTCTAGCGACTAATAAACCTGTGTCACCGGTAATGCCCGGGACACGGCTTTCTAAATTGAAAAACACAATCTACAGCGCATTGCAGTTAATTTACCAATACAAACAGAGCATTTCCTAAAGCTGAGGCATCACAATAAAAGCATTTAACTGGCCAAAAGTGAGTAGACTTTTATTTTGAAGCAGAAAGGGACAGGAAGGTATTTCACAGCGCCACAGCGCACCAGTCACTAGCAGCATGTCTTCTGTTTTCACGAGTAAAATGCGGGAAAAAAAAGGCCGGAAAGCTAGTCATTAGCGATACTGTTATGCCCTGCACTCACACCAAAAGCTACATGAACGTTATAACATCCATTTCTGGTTACGTTAAACGGATTTGAAGCGCACAGGAAAAACTTTTTGGTTTTTAGCATGACCAGTGCCGTGTAAACATGGCCTCAGTCGTCCTGCTTAATTATAACTCTGTTTTTGAAGCAACACGTTCTCATCTACAATTAGTAGTAGAAAACTTTTTTTTTTATCATGCAAATATATAAGGGAAACCTGACTGAGGTATATGTGCAGTAGGGAATTGCATATATTGTAGTTAATTAAAAAAACATATTCTTTTGCAAAGGAGTTTGCTAATTGCATTATTTTGGTCTGAAATCTATTAATCTTTCAGGCCGACCATGTGTTCCCAAATCATTTTAATGACAAGATCAAAGAAATGAAAAGATCAAATCCTTGCTATGTAACTATTCATTTTAATTTCTTAGTCAGTACTGCAGTCACCATCTTGAGCCGTCAGATGACGAGAATGCTATGACGGCAACATCATCTCCCCAGAGAATTCCAAAAACAGGCTTTAAAAAGAAGTGACTGGAAGTGATGATATTAAAAGCCCTCACTGAGACAAACTTGTGATTTGAGGCTTTTATAAATAACACTGACGTGACTTGTCAGTACGCTTCGTCTTCTCTGCACTCACAGGCCCTTTTCAGTGTCACAGCAGGGTGAATGCAGCTGCAGCTGATAAAATTAATAAAGCCTACGTTTGATACAATTGGTACAATGACAACAATACTGAATCCTGACAGTTTTTGTAGCTCATTCAACTTTCCTTAAGCGTACTATTGAAGTCATTATGTTAACAATCGGCAGCTGCCTTTTTTATGCCCTGGCAGCTCTTTGAAGAATCCCTTGAGAAACAAAAATAGCTCTACAGGAAAATTAATTAGTGATTTACGGTTAATTATTTGAACTTTTCATACTGTAGCATCCCTAAATCTGGTATAATTTGTTGTTGATGTGATGTCAATATCAAGGGCCATGAACTCATCAGTGTCACACAGTATTGAACCTTACTATGACACTTGTATACCATATCTTGCCGACAGTAACTGCAAGCATCTGGTTCACGTCAGTCGCTGAGTTGTAATTTTGAGTCAGAGGTATTGAGAATTTCAGAAAGGTATCTCACAATTGGTGTCAAATAATCAGTGGAAACATGGATACAAAGCACCATCTCTGCCAGATGGATAAAAACCCATATAAACATTATTCATACAAGAAGACATCATCATACACCTGCAGCAGACACAGGCCACAAAAGCAGTCATTTAGAGTTTCTGACCACCTGACCCTTTTGCCCACTTTTGACCTCTAAAAACTTCAGAGGGAAATATCCTGCTATTAAGCTGCCACATGATCCACTTTGCTGACCAGCCACTTGCTCACTTTATCTGCTGTTTGGACAATCTATTAATGTTTTATCAGAGTTGTTTTTTTTTAGCTACAAACAGCAAAGCTAAATGCTCCTGCTGAAAACAAGGTTAAATGAGAGTGGTGATAGTGAGCCGAATAGTGAAGTTGCAGGGCATACAACTCAAACATGAAGCTGAAAGACACTCCATAAAGCAGAATTGGGTGATCATTTTCAGTGTAATGTTCAGTCCAATTGTATACATATGTATCCCCCCCCATATGTACTCCCCCCAGGAGTTAATTCACCTCCTACCAGGCCATTGCTTAAATAAGACATTGTTTCTTAGCAATTTTTGCCTGTTTAAATAAAGGTTGATGATGATGATGATGATGATGATGATGATGATGTAGGCTAATATAAATATGTAATCATATTATATATAGTATATATATCTTAAACTTTTCATTCCTTTGAAGCACTTGCTACAATAAATTATTTTAAAATTCAAGGTGACTTAGGCCCTGTTTACACGGTGATACGTTTTTAGGATTAAAATAGGTCAAGTCATTTTCAATCACTCTAAGCAAAAGAAAGACTTGCCTGGAGATTTTAACTCTCTGAAGACACGTTTCATTTACAGTATTTGTATCAGTGTTAATGTGAATGCAGTGAGTTGGCACGTAAGAAGAAAGGGAGCCACGAGGAGAACAATCAGTTATGTTTACTCTTCATGGAGTGTTGTATGTCATGTTGAGACTCACATATTTGTTGTGACTGTTGGCTAAACTGCACACTAAAACACAATACATCAAATTAATGTTTTTCCGGTCACACAGTCTATCAGTCTCATACAATGTGACATAATATCTGCATCACAACAGTGCTCACATGATGCCTGAAGAGATAATATGACTGTCTCTGTAGAAACATGTCAAAGTGTAAAGCAACTAGTCAATCCTCACACATGGCGACCCACAATCTCTGTCTTCCCCCATTTCCCCATATCCTCATCCATCCATCTGTCTTTGTCCTTCGAGCCCGTTCGTCACATTTTATCATTGTCCTCTCCTCTTCCTTTGCTAATTCATCCCACCTGACGTACAGTACACATAGTGTCTCTTCAATTTCCTTTTTCACCCTTCATCCAACTGTGCACCCATCCATCCACGCAGCTCACCTCATCGCTGCCTCGTGCTTTCATATCACATATCAAGTCCCACTCATTGCATTCAGGAGTTTCATTCAGAGTAAAGACACAGGAACGGGTGTTATGCCAACTTCTGTATGCCTGCCGAAAACTGCAGACACCTTTATAAATAGGCAACTCCTTTGCCGAATAATGCATTCACATTGTGCCGACTTCTGTATGACTGCAGGAAATTTCTTTCACACTGTAACTGCATTTCTAGAGATGTATTAATCATGTTGTTCTACCAGCAGACCAGTCATTTTGGCTCCCTTTCAAACATTTAATAATTGTTTTATCAGCACATAGCTTTATTTAATCCACTTTCACAAAGTGAATTTGACACCCGACATAGTGGTTATATCATCATTGATGAACCTGCCAAAGAAGATTATATTTTTGTAAACAGAATAATGCCTAAATAATCACTACAACGTCTTCTAGTTTCTCCTACAGCTAAGGGGCATGCAATTTTCGGCATGCATGCAGAACTCGGCATAACACCGGCCTGTGCTTGCAAATTCAGACTCCCTCTTATCGCTTTTCACTCTCCATCTCTCTCTCTTTCTTATTCTCTCTCCGCAGCCCTCTTCATCCCACCACTCGCTTTCTCCATCCATGCGTGCCATCAGAGCCAATACTTCATCATGCTGAAGCATCGAGGTTGAAAGCTAATTAACAAGGCTCATACTTGATAAGTGCTCAGCCATGATTTTAATGTCAAGCGAGTTGAACGAAGGAATGGAAGGAGCACATATTGCCGCCGTCAGCCTCTATACTCATCTCCCTTTACTGTACGTGTCACCTCCATCTGTCCTTCCTTTTCTGCCCTGTCTTTTATAGGCTATTTCATCCCTGTCCTCTGTATTCCTGTCCTCCATTTTTTGTGTTTTCCAAAAATATATATATATAAAAAAACAAATTAAATCGAATCCAACCACCTGTTTTAGTTAAAGCTGTACTATGGCTCTTGAAAAGTGGACGTTACACCACATTCTGTTCTGATCTCCTTACTTTATTTTTGAGCGGGAGCATTACTTTCTGGAATATGTGGTCTCTTTATTGACTGCTCTGCCATGTCTAAATTATTAGCTGCCACAGGACTTGGACAGAATAATTTTTTGTTTTATTTGTGTGGCTAATACATTTTCTTGAGCGCCTGGATGATTAGCACCTCAAAATAGTATTCAGAGAAGAAGTCACGAAACAAATTTAACTGGAATGGTTGTGGACGAAAAGCCAGTGGAAAAATTATTATAATTTTTATTTTACTTTTTTTATCTTACATGATACAGCTTTAAGTCATACAGTAGGGGCGACTGTGGCTCAGGTGGTAGAGCGGGTCGGCCGATGATCAAAGGGTTGGAAGTTCGATCCCCGCCCTGCCACCTGTGTCATAGTTGTTGTGTCCTTGGGCAAGACACTTCACCCACCTTGCCTCGTGTGAATGTCGATAGTTAGCCTGCTATCGGTGTAGGAATGTGTGTGTGAATGGTAACGTGGGAATGGGAACAGGTCTCCCTTGAAAAAGAGTCTTCGGACTCTGGGATATACCTGTATAAATAAATGTTAAAAGAAAAAAAAAAAGTAGGTCTGTGTTTATGTGTGTTCCAAGGTCAAATGCATTTCCGCACATTCAATTGATTTCTACTGCTGGGGTCAGTGGCCTTGTGGAGATCACAGAGGGTCAAAGTAGATCCACTTTCTGATTTCATGATTGCATTTCTCCCTTCCCTCAACACCCCCCTCCCCATCGTTCATTTCTCCATTCCTATGTCATTCCTCCTTCCCTCCTGCACCATGGTGCCCACAGTGTGTGTGATGGGTTGCTTGGACTGAGAGAAGGAGCAGTGTGTATACTATTCTCCTGATAGATGCAAAAAAAACAGCATCTTGGGCAACTTGGCTCATATTTGGTGTGACTAACCGTTATTCTTTCTCTTCTTTGATGCTCACTTTTTTCTCATAGACTGTATATAGTCTATTTACTGTCCATCCTTCCAGTAGTCAAAACAGTAAATGCTAAATTGAGATGTATAATACATATGTAGTTGTTTGTATTGCAATTCTGTCCCTCTTAATTTCCAGTTTATAATCATCTATTGTCACTTTTTTCTCCTAATGGGTCCCTGGAATACTGACTCATAAAAGGAAAGAACAGTAGATGGAAAAGCTAAAATGTACTCCGACAGCTAGTGCAATCTTCTGAAAGGGACAAGGTTAGTGCAAAAACAAAGATAGGACAAGGAAAATAAGGCTATGTCCTCCCCACTGATTCAGAATGACGTTCGCCTCCTGCATTGACATATAAGGAAATATTTGCAAAACAAGTCTATGTAATGTGCCCAATAGGGGAAATTACATTTCTAGGAAACAATGTAGGTTAGATCTTATCTCCCTTGTGCACGTCAAGCCTTGGATTTAAAACGACACTATACAAGGGGCAGTGTAGCGTTAATCCTGTCCTTGTTTTTTTCTTTGTACTGTTTTCCCCACTACTATGTACATAATTGAAAGCAGCAACAAGCTGACACTGCACCACACATCAAATTCATCTACAGTTTTAAAATTTTAGCGACCATGAACCAGTGTACCAAACCTTCATTTTCCACTTCTGCTTGTCCACTCAACTGTCACACAGTCAAGTTAAAAGAGCAAATTGCGTTTGGGCTGCCCACTACCTTCACAGATGAGTTACCCTCTCTCATCTGCTTGTGTATCTTTTGATGTCAACCAAGAGCACAATAGCCCGCTCACTGTTCACTGACTTCAATATGAACCCTGCCGTACCCTACCAACATCTCTGCTGTTAATAATGCATGACGAGAGGCACATTTGATGTTGAAATGTAATGTAAAATATACATAATAAAACAATATTATAATCATGTGACAATAGTATAGCACCCAGACAGATGACAACACATGCTCACGTATGCACCCATGCATATAAAGCCATATCCCTAGCCTTTTACTCACACACACACACACACACACACACACACACACACACACACACACACACACACACACACACACACACACACACACACACACACACACACACACACACACACATACACCATCTGCTGGATTTACAGACAAAGGCTGAAGCTGTACACTTGTGACTGACAATGAAGTCAGACTGTGGTGCTGCTGATGGCCTATAGAGTGCCCCAGTGGTTCAGAAGAGGCCTGCTACATTAAGAACCATGCTTTTAGTATGTTAACAGTGTCATTGTAATACAAACATTTGGATTTGTATAAGTGTGTGGACTGTAGACCGACAGATTGAGTTCTTCCTGAGTAAATTACATGAACACGTTCCACCTTGATGGTAGTAGAGTTCAGGTCAGCTTCACACAAATCTCATTAGTTGTGCCAGTTCTTCCTGACGTTTAGCTTGTTCCTGTGGAAGAGGCAGCGGTCTTTGTCCATCCGGCTACCTATGCATTCTGATTTCCGTTGTCCTAAAGGGGGAGAATTATTAATGAAGTTTTGACTTAAACTTGCATCCAAAGTCAGAGGAAGAACTGCTGATGTCGATAGACTGACTGTGAAATTACAGAGAGGAAAAGCTACAGCTAGTGCCCTGACATTTTGACATAATAATGAATGAACACTTTTGTCCAAGCCACACACACAATCAATGCCAACGACTTTAGTAGGACGAAACCTATGAACAGATCTCATACTGAACCTCAGTAAAAGTAGGTTACAGAAGATGGATTTCATAAGATATATTGCAAATATGTATATTATTATGATAACACAAAGCCACTGTGTTACTTGGCAGTTTGGTAAATAAGCTTACTTGCTTTCTTGCAGAGTTACAAGAGAGGATTATCTTCTTTCTCACATATTAGTCTGTTAAATAAGCTGCCATTTACTTTTCATGTTTACCAAGCTGATTGTGTGCCTACCTCTTCGAACTTTATCCATAGCATTGTCACCTAAAAAACACATTTGTTTTTCTTTGTTCTGGTTTGCAAAGAGTTACAGAATGACAGACACATTCTGTCATTCTGCTGCAGGGGTGTAAGATGATGTCAAATGTTTGTTTGTTCGGTTTGTTGGCCCTTGTCATACTTTAAGATGTCTGTGAGTTGTTGCACCAATGAGAGATTTCCCCCTCTAAATCTCTCGGATAGTTCCAAATGAGCCAAATGAGGTTAAATTCAATTAAATATTTTGCAAAAAGCCATTTATTACAAAAGATCCCAATGATTTGACCCCATTTATATGATCCTGGTTATGTTACCTTTAGGCTTAAACCAGTTAAAAGTAACTTCGGCTTGACCAACTACAACAGTAACATATCAATTTTATAATCTAACAATCCCATATACAGAATATTTATCAAATCTTATTTATATCAGAGTGGCAATTTCCCTGTACAACAAATATGACTTTCATGACGTTAATGCAAAAAAAAAAAATTGTTGTGATGGAAGTGCTAACTAAAAGGTCCAATGTGTGTCTCTTTGTTCTGACTCTGGGCAGCAACCTGCACTTTCAGAGCATCTTTCCTGGCAAAGTCCGAAGCACATGGTTTCCAAGATTCCTTTTCTTTCTTTTTTTGCTTCCAGTGCCACATCCCTCTAGCCTGGTGCTACCAGACCATCGTACTTCATTTCATTTGTACAGAAGGTCTGGCAGTGCTGTAATTGGCAAACGTTCACTCATGGAGGCGGGTGTCTGTTAAAGTTTAAAACTATTGGATCTGCCCAGTGCCACTCTGGATTAGCCAACCAATCGCATAACGTTTGGTCGTCACGTGTGCCATGAGCCGGCTTCTGGCAACTGAAACTGGAGCGCGACTTCGACGTCATCGTTCTCAGCCACTCGCTCTGTTCGCTGATTGGACCGGCTGACTATTGAAGGGAAAATAAAATTTGGCCGGAAGTAGGCGGGCGGGCGGAGCCAGGCTAACATCCCTCAGCATATCCTAAACAAAGTGGCCGGGGCTCGAGATGCTGTTAAAGTGAAGGATTGGAGCTTTTAAGCCTCCGTTATGATCTCTAGTGGTGAGGATTATATAAGAAGAGTGTGTCATATAGATGGATGGCTGTGGTTTGTGTATGTGTAGAGGAGAAGGAGGAGGGCGAGTTTAGAGGGGACAGAGATGGGTTCATGCACGTGTAATTGTGTACAGATGTGTGTGTGTGTGTGTGTGTGTGTGTGTCTGTGTAGGCTCGTATATGTGTGCTTGTCAGTATAAGTCACACTGCCGCTGTCTGACTGAAAGCACTTAGCAGACACAGTCCAGTGTCCCTGGAAAGAGTTCCTGTCTAATGTCCACTGTTCCCCAGTTCCTTGGAATTATGGAAGAAAACACTGGGACCGCATTGGACTTTATCCTGGATTTCATCAAGAAATCACTTTAACAACTGTGATGATATCAGATAAGATATCAAGATATTAGATGCATGGAGCACTGTATCCTGGGCAACGCTGGAAACTTATTTTTAGCTTCTGAAAGGTGACAAGATTTGAAAATGAATAAATAAATAAATCTTAAGCGTAGCAAAATAAGCTCGCAGCATGTGAGCCCTTTGTAAACACTCTTCTGGTAACACTGTGAGAAGAAAGGAGATCGAAGGCACGTCACAAGACTATCAAAAAGCCTTCCCTTCATTTGGCAATCAGAGCAGTCATTTAAGTTGGTGCTGTGCTTTTAATCACTGTCACATTCAGAGGGTTTTTTAATTAAATCATAACCATGGGAGGGATTCAGATTGTATGCATTAAGAACATGTTATCAATGAGGCCGATTGTGTAAAGCCCACTACAGGGGGGAGACGTATGTCAATGTCATGCCTAAATTGCAGTGATATCCCAGCCAAAACTATAGACAGACTCCCTCAGAAATAGTTTATAATTCATTAAGACACTTTTTAAGATGAAGTAGTTTGACAACATATACAGGACTGCACACACACTGCTTTTTCAAAACTATTCCTGTTTTACATCAGTTAAACAATGATAATTATAGCCAATGTGAAACATCCATTGCTTCACAGCAGTACAGTGTACATTTTCTAAATACGATTGGTAAAAAGCTCACATATCATAGGAATGTTATTACTTATATATTCCTGACTTAAACATTATGCTGTTAAAGTGCCTACTGGGGACATTCAGAGTTGGGCTCTTTTAAAGGGCATGTCAGATCGAATATGCTATATTCATATTTGCAACCTGCCATTTGAAGCTTAACACTGTGGAAGTCACATAAGAGGATTTAATAAGATAGGAAAGCAAAATGTACATATTGATTGCACAATATGAATGTTGTGACACACTTTTTAAGTCCATGCACATATTTAGAATACAAACAGGCAGGAAGGAATTTTTTTATTTTTATTACGGAATTTAATTGAAATTTTCACTTTAGTACAGTGTATTACAATTTTAGTAACTGCCTTTTTTAAGTGTCCCTGTGCTACGGCTCTTGCTCTTCCCTACGTGTTGTAATTACAAAAGATTACTAGCATATCCATGCTAATTTTCTGTGTTACCCTGCGCGTTAGCCCAGCCTCCTTGTTTAGTCTGCGGCACTTCCATCTTTTTAAATTGTTCTTAGTTCAAGGACTTTGGCATATAGCTTTATGTTATGTAAATAGTGTGTTGGATTATTGAAATGGACTGTGGCTCAGTGGAGCTAGCCAGACATCGCTTGGACACCGTGTCATGCCACTGAGGGCCCGCCATCTGAACTGTTTGTGTGTGTGTGTGTGTGTGTGTGTGTGTGTGTGTGTGTGTGTGTGTTTGTTTGCGTGTGTGTGTGCAGTAGATGTGTGTACAAGTAAGTTGGTTCCAGGTTCCCCCCTCAGTGCTTCACAATGTGTTGTGTGTGTGTGTGTGTGTGTGAGCACTGGTAATGTATGTGTGTTTGTGCTGGCGGTCAAAGAGAGTGTCTGGGAGGACTGGTGTTTGATTGGCGCATGCTGCAGAGATCTGTTCCTTCCTCTTTGCGTACGCATCACTTCTTCTCACCCTGCCCAGAGCTAGTGCCACAATCACTCTGACACCATTTCTTCTCAAATCCTCGTCCCTACTTTTTCTCCTTCTCACTCTCTCTGCTGCTCTCTTGACTTACTGTCTGTCTTGCTCTCTCTTTGAATTCCTTCTGCGTCCATGCTCTAACTTATCCTCATTCATGTTCGTTCTACAACCGATTATAAGGGCCACGTCTGTTGTGATAGCTTGAGGTTGGACCCAAAAGCAGAACAGATACCAGGTAGTCAGTTTAGAACAATGTTTATTCGGCAGGCAAGCAGGCTGGACACTGGAAGGCTGAATGGCGTGGCGATCAGAGGCAAGTGGATATCCGGAAACCCGCAGGCAGGCGAGCAGGAAAAATGAACAGCGGAGGCAACTGGCACGGAAGGAAAACAAGGAGCAGAGTTAGAACTCACTCCAACTGGAGACATGAAGAAAACAATAACAAACGATATTCCTGATCTCGGGTAAGTTACCGCTCTGGTACGTAGTAGACTCTGGCGCTGAATGACTGGAGTCCACAGGTTTAAATAGGGAGCCCTGATTAGCCCTACGATCCACACCTGGAAACAGCCTGCCCAGATTAGCCCAACGATCCACACCTTGAACAGCCTGCCCTGGAGTGCCACCACGCCCACATGCCAACAGGGAGGTAGACACATGAAACACAAAGAGGAGAAACAGACAAGGGAAAACACACAAAGGAGAAGGAGAGACTGCCGAGCCGTGAGTCACGACAACGTCAAGGAAAACTAAATAAATTAGATAATGAGAATAAAGTCCTAATTGTATGTAAAAGAAAATCATAATTCAGAGAAACATACTGTATTACCGGTAACCAAAACGATGCCGAGAGCAGTCTATGGCAGCAGCCTTGCAACCCACTGTTGGTCTCAGGTGTTTGACACACACAGTCAACAGCAACTTATGAGAGTGCTGTGCTGATTTGCCAAAAGATAAGCATGTCCTTAGTTGTGAAAGAAGAAGGGGATAACTTCACAAGATATCCAAGTTCCTCATTTTAATGCAGGGGCAAGGAAGGACAATAATTATTTTCTAAAGTAACGCACTATAACTATGTAGCATGTAACTATGTTACGCTCGTAAAATTTCAACTTGTATCTCATAAATGATAGCTTTATTCTCTTAATAATACAGCTTTATTCTCGTAATATTGAGTTATGGCCCTTTGTATCTTTTTACTCTCTCGACGTAGCATTGTTTTTCTGTCTTCGTTTTCTTTTTAGTTCATTTGTATATGTGGTAGTGCTCCTGCTCTCCCCAGTCTTAGTCCATTTGTCTCTCTCTGCTCTCCCTCTTAACTCTCTGAAGGCCACTTTTGCTTTAAGGGCTTGGCAGTCAGTTCATCATTCTCAATGAAGCATTTCTCCGCCTCTTGCTCCCTGTTTCTCTCCCTTGCCACCCTTCAAATGTCTTCCTTCTTAACCTCTTTCTCTATCTGCTCTGTATTCCATCCTTTAGCAATCCCTTTCTCCCCCTCTTCCTCTTCCTCTCCTCCTCATCCTCAGCTGCTCTCCCTGAAGACACAGCAGATTCAGCCAGGCAGAACAGCCAGCATGTTCCCATGTTCTCTTACTCCAGCTCTGCGGCTGTGGCAGCCCTCTCAAACCTCTCCATTTCTCTTGCCATCGCTCCCCCCCCCCCCCCCCCCTTTTTTTTCTCCTGCACTTCATTTTCCGGAGCATACATTCCACTTTAATGTTTGAATCATTTCTTGTGTCTTCTCTCTCGTTTACACATGTCTTTCTCTCTCTCCTCTCCTCCCTTCCTTTCCCTTGCCGCCAGGGTTTTCTCTTGGTCTTTCCATCTCTCTTCTATGTCTTCCCCAACTTAACATTGCTCCAGGCCATTCTTGTTTGTGTTGCTTCCCCTTCTATACCATTTACTCCATGGCTTCCAAGTCCCTGCTTCGTTTCGACTCAGCATGCAACCAACTTGTCCAGCAGTCTCCCAATTTCTTCCTACGTCTTACAATTTTTTTTATTTTTGTCAGTGTCACATATGGGTTCATATATTTATGGAAATGACTTTCTCCTTATTTTGCCCACAGCCCTGTCAAATCACGTACAGCAGCGTTTGAGGGCCATGGGTTTTATTCAAAAGAAGAATTTAAAGTATGCTAATTTGCATAAAAGACAGAGGAGTCGACTTACTAACTTTAAAGTTAAATTAGGGTGTAGGAAGTTGTTTTGAGATATTTTGGTCACAATGATTCAGCTGTTATCTGGCTGCTGATTTGAAACAATAGTCTGCTACTGTCACCTCCCTTTACGGACACTGTCAATGTAAACTGTGTGCAACACTGAATCGTAAAGCAACATTCCTCTAATTTTACTGCAATCCAGATTTAGCCTGCTACAGTCTGCGGCATTCGATGAAAAAAGCTCTGTTGGTATAGCTGCTTATCTGAGCATCAGAGCAGCTAATGAGATAGTTTGCAGAGAATTGTTTGAACTAGTTGAATTGTCAGCACCAAAAAATTCACTTTACTAAAGCAAATCCACTGTTCAATTAGATTTATTTCCAATATATTGAAATATATCTCACGGGTTTGAGGGCACAATTTCTGGTGTGTGCAGATCACCTTATCAATTTATTAAATTGACTCCCAAATGTTGTCAATACCTATTATTTTATGACGGACCCTTACAAATCCAAGCTGACCACATAAAAAGAGATAGTTTAAATATGTATAGCATACAGTGTGATCTGCAGTAATTCACTGATTGGGGGAACTCATTGAGATACAGTCACAGTATGATCTTCGTTTCAGGCAAAGTTAATAATCACTGTTGATTAAATCATCTATTTAAAGTCCCCCTCCTCTCAGAAATGTGCTTTCTTTGACACTTGAAGGCTTTTTGTCATTTGTCTGCAGAATAGAGAAGGTTCCTCTGTACTCACCTATGATTGCTGATACTATAGACAAAAATGTCATTACATAATCATGGGCAAGCAATAAGAGCCACAACTAATGCTAATGTAGAAATTGTACTGATATTAATAATGAATTCAAGAGGACAGCTTGAACCGCCATGCCTCTGTCTGATGTACTGATGTCTATGTGTGTTGCATTTTGTTGCATCATATGCTGTACTGTTGCACAACACAGGATCGATCACCTTTATAAATGAACCTGTTCACCCTCAACAGGGGTTTGTAAGATCACCCTGTTGAATAATCACATAAAAACAATCCAGTTATGAAACAGTAGATTCTAACTTCATCTCTAAGATGTGACCCCTGCAGGTTAAAGCCACTACGAGTAACATGGCACGTTGGCGTCCCCTTTGGACAAAAGCGGTAGTATTTTTACGACGCCCGCTGTCGCAAAGCTGTTTTCTAGCTCGTGCCAGGAGCGTGAGTGTGAACTGAGAAGGGAGCAATATAGTGCATGTCCGTGTGTTGAAAGTGTGAGGACTCTTTTCGGCTCCGTGAGAGTGGTTTTGACACTACATGAACTAATGCCAGTCACTGCCACACGCACCTGATTGCAATGAGTTGATGCAGCAGTGTCACCCAACTACTCTCTCTCACGGAGCTGAAAGATTACGTGTCCGACTCCTCACAGAAAGCGAATGAACGAGAGACGGCAGTTAGTATGGATCACGATGAGGTAATGTGTTTATGTTGTTGTAAATAATTACTATTTCAGGTAATGGTTATCTGATGATGGTGAAGCAAAGCAAACTTTGTGTTAGTACCAACCGCTCATTCATTTAGGAGTAAACACTGCAGTCTAGTTTCGCTCTCGTGAAATTGTATACACGTTGCTTGGCAACGCCCTCGTCCCACCGTAGCATACATCACTCTCTTAGCTTTTCTTCATTGCATTTTCTTTTTTTTCTTTGATGGTTCAGCCCCGTTATCAGTCATTATGACGACAAATAACTGTATCAAACAAGGCTCCCGCTCCCCTTCCCTCACCTGGAGGGATAGGCTTCTCAATTCACGTTGCTGCGCCACACTGAAATCTGCGACCAATACGGATATGTGACCATAGAGCTTGCACGAGTGTACCGAAAATCGGACTGGGTGTGCGACCAGATCAAAAGCAGTAATAAAAACTATTTAAAAATGTCTTTCTTTGCACTGATGGTCTCGTTTGCTGTTAAAGGTAATTTATGATTATCAGAGGAAACATGAGGCTGTTTAAAAGATATTTAAATGTTACTCGTAGCCGCTTTAAAGGGACACTGTGTAACATTTTAAGTAATTTATTAGCTAAAATCAATATCCTCATTCATAAATATGTCCTCATTGGTGTAAAATCACCTCTGCCTATAATCTGAATTATCCTCCTGAGCGGAGAATTACAAATATTACTATTACATTTTGTACATTGAGCAGGCAGGTCTTCTGGAGGAATCCATGTTGGTTGGAATGTCATCAGGTGCATTGTTTAACATTTAGAATTGTTCTTGTCCTCGAAGGCCACTGTAGCTTCTGTTATTATTCTAAAGGGGTGGGGTTACCCAGGGAGTGTTGCATTCTAGAACTTTGTAGAACTTTCTTGATGATGTCATATTACACAGTGCCCCTTTTAAAGGGTCACTTTGGATTTTTCAGAAATTGCTTCTCAATAGAGGCTTTGGATTTTCACTGAAAAATCAGACTTTATTACTCTCCATAGCAATAAGTATTGGTTTCATGTTTTACTCAAAGGAGACATTTTGGGGAAAGTCTTTTTTTCAATTACATTGCGACCCATTCCCCCATATGCAAAATATTATGTAAATTGTTTCATAATTGTAACATAGTGGACGTTTTAAAGGTCACAGCTATCATCCAAACAGGATATGCTTACAGCATTCATGCTGCAAAGTGCTCACCTCTACGTTCATGGAACTTGTCCACAAGGTAAATCAAGAGGTAATTGTGTGGATGAGGTGCAGACCCCCTGAACCATGAACCATAAAGGCCTGCTTCTTTTATCATGAGGCTGTGTTGATGAATGAGGGAGATGCATTCAGAGGCACACTGGGTGATTGAACCTCTGCCTGATGTATTGATCCCGACAGGGCCAAGGCGGCTTTTTTCAGTAATGACCCTGGTGTTTCAGATGATAGTAAAGGTAATGGATATGACAATGAAGAGAAGAAGAGCAGTGGCTGTGGTAGGTGAGGAAGAGGATGGGTCATCATGATGAGTAATGATGTTGCAGTAAATATGGTAATGGTGATGATCGTGTGTGTGTGTGTGTGTGTGTGTGTGTGTGTGTGTGTGTGCATGCAATAGGAAGTGATGCTGATGGAAATGTTAAAGGATAAGAGGACAACGATGATGGCGAATATGAATCCTGTGTGTGTGTGTGTGTGTGTGTGTGTTTGAGGAAGTGACGCTGAGCAGCAAGCCATCTGTCGGCAGATTAATCCTGGCTGTGCTTAGAGATATTACCGGCTGGCTTATCGCTGTGGCAACAAACATTCAATCCCAGTCCAGAGCAGCCACCATGTGACCTTGCTCAGAAGGGTGGGGGGTTGGAGGGTTGGCCCACACACATGCACATAGGCGCACACAAACAACACACACACACACACACACACACACACACACACACACACACACACACACACACACAGTCAGGCGCACATCAGAACACAGAGGGTTTGGTAATACGATGCACACATGCACATTCAGTATTTGGCTTTGCACGCACACACTGCTGCATAAACATAAGCGCTGCATTCAATGAGAGGAGGACCTAAGAGAAAAGATAAATATGCTCTATTTCTCTCTCACACACATGCGTCCTCTCCTCTCATCAGTGCCACGGTCTAAAGGTTTAATCCTGCTGAAAGGTTTCAGTGTCACCTATTGGGTTCAGAAATGTCATTCCGCCAACCAGCTGGGCTGCACGCAGCTCCGAGCAAATATTGTTGTCACGCAGCTATATATATATAGATCTGTATCAATATGAATCATAGCTACCTTTTGTTATGTTTCCTTCATACCACAGAATGATTTTTTATGTCCTAAATCCAATCACCCCCGCATGCCTCAAATGTCCACCCACTCACAGTTTATTTACACACACACACACACACACACACACACACACACACACACACACACACACACACACACACACACACACACACACACACACATCACATCACATCAAATCAACGTGTACAGGAAGCAACACACATGTATTGAATAAACACACTCGCTGCGCGCTCACAGGTCATAAATCAGCAGGGACGAGGCCAGTTCAGGCTCGATGTAACATTCAAGGTTTTATTCAGTCTTTACATACAGTACACCAGTCAGAAATATACAGTGAACCTTTTAACGACGGCCTGTCAGGTACCCCACAAACTCTGCCGTCGGAAACAACATATTTTTAGACGAAGATTACAAAGCATGAGTGTGTTTGAGTGTTTTTTTCCTCGTTCCTGTTTTCAGTCCATGCTTTTACAGCCATACAGAGACAGTAGAGGCAATGCTGAAGAAGTTTCTATAGGAATAGGATACTTAACTATTTTGCCTTTGCGATCGCTTACATAGTGATTACCGCTGGATGCCAAATATTGGCTAAACTGGACATTGCTCCCCCACTCCCCTGAGTGTCATCCCTCTCATTGTAACGTCTTGCTTCTCAAACAGTTTACAGACCCAAGGCATGGCACACAGGTGGCCTGGTCTAAGCTCACAAGGTGCTGGTCTTGTAGGAGAAGCGGAAAGTTGAGAGGTGGACCATCTGTGCTCTGCCTCTGTCACTTTTTCAGGAAATGCCTGAATTTAAGAGACAAACTGAAACTATTGCTGCGTTCCATTACCCATACTTCCCTGCTGTTTAGTATGGTAGAAATGTATTTAAGATGTCCCAATACATGTAGTCAGCATGCTTAAAAATACCCGGATGTCCTACTATATCCGGTCGTGATTTTTTTAGTGTGGAAATCAGCATGCTTTTTTGGACGATTCTGACCCACAATCCACTGCATCGGCGGTTTCGTCACAACGACGGAGCCTCTGACTGAAAACAACCAGCAATGTGACGGATATATGAGCAAGAGGCAAACATTTTAATTAGATGTTATGATATATAATTAAAATTATGCCCCAACTGTATGCCTGCTGCATGCCAACTACATACTGTTTATGATCAGCTGTAGTATGTAAAAAAGAAAGAGTATGCGATTTGGAACGCAGTGTCAGTCCAGTCATAATCTCAAAGCCACAACGCCTACTGCTAGTAAGTGTTTACAGAGCTGGTGAGAGGAAGATGCACAGTCGGGGGTTAAATCCGGATGTGGGTTTAAATTCCATTCTGTCTCTATCTGCCACTCAGTGTAATTAGATGAAATAATCACGATAGATATCATGGCAGATTAGAGGGAGGCTGAGTCCTGGTCCTTCTCTGAACCATGAAATGGTTGTAATCCAGACCACAGGACAGCAGCACCAGTATCAGACAGGGCCGGGGGAGGAAGAGGGGGGAGGCATTTTATTTTGGAATTAAATGCAAATTGCAGCTGAACATCTGGATAAAGGGAGATTTATAACTTACATTTTACTCATTCAATTAAACCCTGTAAAAAAGCTTTTCATTTAAAACGAGATGTCTACTTTGCGATTGAAATGCAAAAATTGTCGCCTAATTGACTACACATGAGTGTGACAAATATTAAGCTATGGCTTTTCAGTTTGCAATAAGGAAGAAGCTCCTATAAATGTAAAGGGGTGCTTCCAAGACTTGCTCAAGGGCCACCAACAAGCCCTCAAGATTGGCTATTTAATCGAAGTACAAAGTTGATCTAATATTCTTTAGGCAACATTATAATGAATGAAACAGCCCAATTGCATGCTGCGTTCCTGAGGAGTCAAATTGTTTGCTACAAAGGTACTGTAGTGGAGGGTTGAATGAGAATGACCTGCTTTGCGGGTAACAGTCGTGAATAACAGCTTGGTTTCTAATGAGACCTGCAGTGCTACATGACCTGTTTTACATTGGACAGTGGTGTGCTCAAGACGAGGGAATGTATCTAATATCATGTATTTGGTAAAAAGCCCAACCTCAATAGCACCAACAGAAATAATTGAAGACAGCTTTCTTGGTTGGGCTTTACAGCACAAGGTAAGGTGGTCAATGGTCAACAGCATTCTCACTAGAAAAAAGATTGGTGTAAAAGATCAGCATTGTTTTCTTACCTGAGGGTGCTGTCAGTGTAATTTTTAATGAATTAAGAGCCTGTAAATTGGAGGTTAATTACATATTGTGCTGGGGACTTAACCCTGGAATGTTGCGCAGTCCGACATCTTTTAGTGCCAGTCTTTATTAACCTGTATGCTTGTATTTCTGTGTACCCTGTGTTTATAGAATTATTTGACTCGTGGTCGTATAAATCAAAACATCTGCTACTACAGATTATAAAGATTCAAAATCATTGTTGGAATTGAAACAGAGATTAGTAAACTTTTAACGTCACTGAGTTGGTATTGTCTCCCTGGCTCTGTACCATCTGAAGAACTAGATCATTTAATATACACACTTGGCATCAAGACATAATAGCTTTGCTCCATCGTTTGGACTAAAAAAGTCTTTCTTTAAAGATTCTGTTGAAGAAAATATAGAAACATGCTTATACTAGCCATTACACATGCAGTTAGAAAATCTTTTGCATCTCACTTTGGCAAGGGAGGAAACATAATGTATTTTTTCTGTCTAGTCTTATATTTCAACATTCTACCCTTGATTTTACACATTGGAGAAAAAAACGTTTTGTTCCTTTACATAGGAATAAAAAACATCCTTCTTTTTTTGATATGTCACTTCACAAAAAGAGCAACAGAAAACAAAATAAATCCACACGTCAAAAAGATAAGCAAATGAAGGGAAAAAAAGTTGCATAATTAATTTCACATTGACAAATAGAAAAGTAGACTGTGGAGAGTGGTGGACAGTTGGAAGAACTGGAGCCTGCTTTTGCTTTGGAAAGTAGTGTACCCACTGGCTGAATAACTGCAGGAGGGGTGTGTCACTAATGAACGCTGGATAAATGTAAACTGAAGAAAGCCAGGGCACGTTTATGGCTCTCCACACCCCCACACTGTGTGTTTCTGACCTGAATCTAACCAGACATGACAACAGAATCCAAGAGGAGGAAAAGTAACTCAAATCACTGTTCTTGCATGCACATTTGCTTGTTTTTTCCATAATTAAGTGTTTGAAATATATCTGAAAATATGCCTCACCCTTGCAATAACCTCTGCTCTGTGGATACTATATCAGTGCTGTACAGCACAGTGGCTGTCCAGCAGGAGCTGCGCATAGCACAGGACATAGGCTCGGCCTTTAAGCTCAAGGCCATTGTTTAAGCCTTCGCAAGATGCACACGGTCTCAGTAACTGAGGGAGGCCTCGACTCAAACTCTATTATTAGGCATTCCAGCGTATGTGTCTGTCCTAGCGCATAGAGTGGAGTGCACCGATCCCATTGAGCTCCAAAGAGATCCTCACAGCAGAGGAGTCTAAATCTGGGGATAATCACATGTTAGAATGGCAGAGATTATGACAGTGGAAGTGAATGGGGAAACTCAGAGTCGGAGGGCTTCTTCTACAGCAGCTGTTGCTACAAGCAGTCTGCTGTAGCTCTGGATAACTTTGTTATCTTTGTTTGTTGTGCTTACACAGTGTTACACTCTTGTCGTCTTAAGGTTTTAACAGAGAGACTACAGTGGTAATTGATACATAGTTTTCTTCTTAAGAAAAGCTGAACTTAAGATGGTGACAGTATATTTGTAATTGGTTACATTTTATTTAACTTTGTTTTAAAGTAATGTTCTTACATGTAAAGTAATCGTAGTCCAAACGCATTGTGGAAAATATAGGAAATCACTTACTGAAGTACAGGCAGATAAGGCAAGTTGAAGGAAAGTGGGTGCACACGTTACAAAGCTTTTTTTCACATTTACAACAATTAATGTTGCAATCTAGTGACATACGTTACAAATACAAAATGATATACTGTAGCTGTTATTTGGTGTTACTTGTCTGCTATTTGGCTGACGTGTTTATTCAAAGTGTCATGCAAACGCTGAGTGAGAGTAGCATTGGTGCATGGGTGGCCCAACCCAAAAGATGTGGCAGTGCTAAGCTACTGCAGTGTTGAACTACATAAGGCCATTCAGTTTTTCCATTCAGTGGTAGTTAAGATTATCTACTGACACAACTATAGACCACTGATCTGCTACAATGTGTTGAGACAGGATGCATTTATGGATTATTAGCGCGCAAACTGAAATATGTTACTGTACCTAAAGCCTCCAATACCTTGTTCCCTGCATAAGGATGAAAATGAACTGATTAACAAAAACAACTACATTTGAGTTTTGCATGTGTGGCTGCATCCGTGTCGGCTTGTTACAGTATACACACTCCAAACAGAGGAATAGGAGGACACCATGCTAGTCCAAGGTGTTTCAGTGTGTGTTCACGTCAGTTTAATAACTGAATTTCATTTATAAGTATAATACATACTGTACACACTGTCCCTCTGAATGGTTTCCTAGGTTCGCGATGACGGCTCCCTGCAGTTCCCTTAGTCTTCCACTCTCCAACTAGTCTGAATGAATCAAGGTGCAACACTCTGTCGTCCTTATCTTTTTCTTTCATGTCATTCTTTTTCCCTATCAAGGCATGCATGTGCATCCGTCAGGAAAGGAATGCAAAAAGAAAACCACTAAGCTTCAAAAAACACTACAATGTCCCAAGAGAGTTACTACTCAAGGGGTTACACAGCTTTATCATTCAAGAAACATTGCATCATGTAAACATGCCTTTTTCAAATGGCTCACAGGCCTCGATTGCCTAAAGGTGTGCAGCTGATTTTATGAAGAAAACCAAGGCTCCTCTGTACAAAACATGTGAAGATTGTGTGTTCTACATTTTGAATGTAAGACAATTCGCGATAAAGATTTCCAAAACAGTTGCATAATGGAAAATCAGCTGCACAGCTTCAATGCGTTTCAGAACAAACGTGTCCCTATGCAACCCCTACATCAGTTCTTTAAGTGAGAAATGCTTTAAACTAAACAAAAAAATGAAAAAAAGACATACAGTTTACACATTTTTAAAAACAGCAACATGAAGTCCCGACCAACTCGCACGCGACGATAAATAAAATCTATTTGGATATATTCTAAATGGATAAATAATTTGTACCATGATATAGTCTATGTAACAATAATTAAATATCTCAAGGATGGCACCATCGCTTTTCTCAACAAAAAAAAAAAAATCATAACTCATGGTGATATATTTTATAAAATTTGTTTTAAAGTTGTAATAAAGTGATCTCCTCTAAAGCTCCCGATCCCTTTTTCTCTCTCCTTGCCCTCGGCCCTCAGCACACTGGAATGCTGGAAGTTTGGTTTGTGCTTTAGGAGATTGACATTTACTCGCCTTTCTTCCACTTGTTCATTAGTCCATCTCTAAAGTTCATGCAGAAGGAGAGCAGCAATGGTCGTTACTGTCATATGTTGTTTCCAGTTGGTCTTCAGTACATAGCTACCAGCTGCAGAGCAGAGAGAGCAAGAGATGAAAAATGTGTTTATGGTACTGACCGTGTTTGTGTTATAACCAGCTTTTGCCAAGAGAGAATACATAAACATTGTCAATCCTTTTTCACTTGGTCTTGGCCGGTGACGATCTTCCAAAAGAGGCTAAAGCTGACACTGATCAGAGGCAGCTCTCTTACTCTTGGCTTTGGCCTACTTGGAGTCTCCGGTGAAAGAGAAATGTTCCCTTTTCCTCCTCAGGTATATCATGTTTTTTTCCACTTACTCTCTCTCTCTCTCTCTCTTTCACAAACTCATCTCAGCTCTCCAGAGCCCGTTATGGCTTTGGCAGATCTTCCGTTCCTCTTCTAATTATGTTGCGTCCCATCCCCCTGTCCCCCTGTCCTCCCTTTTTACATTGAGGCTGACAAAGTCCAGAAGAAAAGCACCATGGGATGCATCAAACACCGCCGTCATCTTCCAATATCCCCAAAGAATATAAAGCATCTCATATTTACTCCTCTATACCCTCTCCACCTCTCCCTATCTCCAGTCCGCCCCTCTCCAGCCCCTTGAGGATTTCACCCCTCACTTTAGAAGAAACGAAGGGCAGAGGAGAAGGTAATTAGTTGAAAAAGACAAAAGTATAAAATGGCAGTCGAGATACTCCCCAGAGACCAAAATTCTTAATGTTCGTAGACATTTTGAGAACAGAAATTTCTCTCCTCTTTTATCCTCTCCATGCTTTTTAATTGTCTTCTTTTCTTGACTTGAAGTCACACGGGCAGAGGATTGGTCTTTTTACATTCTGCTTCGCTCCATCGGCACAGAGGAGGGGTCATCTTGTTTGACCTCACCGCTGTCTTCATTCATTTAAAATCATAATTAATTAATTCTCTTTCTTGCTCATTCATCACACTCCTGCTCTCTCTCTTCTTCTTCATCATCATCATCATCTTCATCAGACATAGGCCGATTCGCTGGACTGTGTGCGTCCCAGATTGGGAGGCTGGGACAGATGCGCCATGTCCTTCTTCCTGATCTCACAGATCGACTTCCTGCGGGCCTGGACGCCCCTGATGGCTGCCTTGATCTTGCGCCATCCCAGATGGTTGAGCTCGGCCAGGTTGAGCACCACGCAGATGCCGCTCACCGCAAACATGAACACTAGGAAAACCGTTTTCTCTGTGGGCCGGGACACGTAGCACTCCACCTCCTTCAGACACGGGTAGCGGTCACACTCGAAAATCCCGGGCACGCTAAAGCCATAAAGGAAGTATTGGCCTGCCAAGAAGCCAATCTCTAGTGCGTTTCTAAACACCACCTGTATAATGTAAAAGCGGGAGATCCCTTCTTGCCGGCGAACCTTTGAGCTCTTCCCGTGGGTGAGGCCCCGCGGGACGTTGGGGATCTCCTTCACCTCCAGGCAGTCCGGTTCTTCCTTACCTCCTCCACCATCGCCGCCATGTTGAACTAGAATTCCATTGATGTTGCGGAGCTTTCGTGCCCCGCCCCCACTCCCGTAGTCCCTCTCCATTATGGGATAGAGGAAGGAGTAGCGCCGGTCTTTCTGCTTGGCCGACTGGTGGACAGAGTAGGTGATAAAACAAAGGCTAGGCGTGCACACCAGTATAATCTGGAAGACCCAATAGCGGATGTGAGAGATGGGGAAGGCCTTGTCATAGCAAGCCTGATTACAGCCAGGCTGCAGAGTGTTGCAAACGAACATGGTCTGCTCGTCCTCGTACACTGTCTCCCCAACAATGGCCACGATCAGGATCCGGAAGATCACCACTACTGTTAGTAGGATCCTGGAAGAGAAAAAGAGAGATAAACTGGATTAATTACCGGACACGTACAGTTGTTTACTGTGACAGGAAGGAGGAGATAACCTTTGTAGCAGATAGTCTTCAAATCTGCCAAGCGTGAGAGGACAGTGCAAGCAAGTAGGAAAGAGATCTGGTAGAGAATAAAAGTACAGAAGGGAGGATGGTAATCTATATTTCTGTATATTCAGCTTTTAAAATGGCAAGAATGGAAGCAAAACAATAGGCCTATATATTGTTGTTCACTCTGTGAAGTTTACTGTGCATGCCGTACAATCAAAACGTCGACGGTTCAATTCGTACAGGCAACCTTTGTTGTCTGTCATTCCCCCCTTCTCCCTCATCATGTCACCTGTTTGTCTCTCAGCTTTCTTTCAGGCAATTCATTAGAGGCAATAGGGTTGTTTGTATTTTGAAAGAAGGAAAAACAGGATAAATCTGATAGAGGAAAAAGTCCTTATCAAGGTTGAGAGGACAGAGGAGGTTTTTGATATTGAAACAGCAGGAACCTTCAGGAAAGGCTTTGAACTCCTTAATCTGAAAAGACAGAAATGAGGGAAAAAAGCTGTAGCGGTGATGGAGAGGAACATTGTGTCACTGTTAAGTCACTGTTCCTCCCGGTAAGAAGAGCGCTCTAAATCTAATTTATCAGCCAGAGTAAACACTCCAGACGAAAAACAGTTACACTATGATGTGTATGTGGGGAGGCTACTTTGTGTATGTGTGTGTGTGTGTGTGTGTGTTTGTGTGTAGGTGTGTGTGTGTGTGTGTGTGTGTGTGTGTTTGTAGTGTATGTGTTTAAGTGTATGTAAAAGATGTTCGATACATTTTTGTGTAAAAAAAAAGTCTTCTTCATCATTAGGCCCAGTTACCATGACAAACTCGCTGAAGTTGGAGCTGCACATACTTGTTGACACTCATCCAAACACGCACACACTCATGCAGAGTAGTCGCTCATTTGCTGACTCTTAAAAACAAAGTGTACAAAGTGGTACTCTCGCTGCTCCCTGCCCTAGCTACAGGTGAGACTCATGTGACACCTGTTTGCACATTAGCTGCTATTTCTATACGGGGTGTGTGGTGAGACAGACAGATTACTGTGGCTGAAACTGGATTCACATCAATTCAATCCGTGAGTTCCTGTGCCTTCTAATGCGTGTCTCCTTTGTTTAGCTGTGCTGATGTTGCATATTATCTGTGTGTGTGTGTACTTCAGGATGTTAAACACACACGCTAGATATAGACTACATCTTTTTATTCCCCTCCCTTGTTCTGTTTCCCTTCTTGCAGACATCATTCTCTTTGTTCTTTTCTTACTTTATTCATCGCTCATTTATTTTTTAGATCTGAGATCAAGCCAGCACTATAGATAGCAGGCCTTTTGTGCCTTTTGCAGTCCGTGCGAGCCAGGCGGCTGTCATACACTGTAATCTGTGACTAAACAAAGTCTGGAACAAGGCCACAGATTGCTGACAGTGCTGTTAATCTGTTGATTGATCGCTGCATCGTGGTCAGGTTTAAACCGAGTTCTGCATAAGGTCCACCCCTACTAATCTCCACCATTTATGTTAATGATCATCCCATAAATATCATGATAAATCGCTGTCATTACTTTATATGAACCCAGAGTATACATCATTAAAATAGCCCATCAAAAACTGACCTCATTACATTTATCATGGATTTATGTTTTGTTTTCTTCCAGAGTATGCATACAAGTCAATAGATGGTGACATGTAAACATTGCTTTGGAGGCAGTGCTGGTTGGCAGTACTGCTTGCTGCTAGGAGAGCAATTCAACCCTGACAAAATGTCAATATGCATATCATAAAGAGCATTTACATTTAAAGAGATAAAGCTTCACAACAAATATACTGTAAGCATATTTTAGAACTCCAATCTGAACAGGATTGTAATTTTTAAGTTTGATTCAATTGGGCTCTCTGCCAACCCAGGACCTTGTAACATTCCAGTAACATTTTCTACATGGCTCAAGTGTTGGCAGCAAAAGCATGTTACTTGTGTGTATTATATTCTGAATTAAGTGCAAACACATCACCAAAGACTAGGAGTTTGCATTTTAAATGCTGCCCCTTGATCCCAGAATTAATTTCTTGACTCTAAAGTGAGAGAGCTGTCCAACTTTGGTTGAAATGTCCAGAAACTGATTTAATATCAGTCACCAAACTCAGAGATTTTCCAACCCTTTGAAATGTGAAAGAATGGGACAATTGTGTTGCATGTTGCAGTAAACTGACAAAACCATTGTTCATTATACATATCTTCCTACATTTCCTGTGTGTCAGCCCTATTGTAATTAATCAGTTTGAGTCTGGAGTCTCACGATTCTTGCAAGATTGATTTAAGACCTACACCAACATTTCTATTACATGTTCTCCTCTGACAGCAGCAAATAAAGGAGACATGTAGCTGTCACTTGAATTGACATCAGGCCAATCCACTGCATTTCATAGAAAGATGACTATTTGTAAGTCTGACTTGTCCAGCTCATTTAGAAGATCTGTTTATCTGGACACCATTATGACTGGACATTGAATCCAGAGGGAGGCCCAGGCCATCGTTAGATGGCATGTTGCTGTGTGAAGGTTAATCTACCAATCATTTTGTCAGTCTTGTGTGTCGCAGATGTGGAGATGAAGGTCATAGTTAATCCCTTCCAGAGTCTCACAGTGTACGATTCACATGTACCTCTCATCAAAACGTCAGGTCACAGCTCATGACCTACAAAATGAAAAATATAGACTTAGTGCCAATCCGCCCACCTGCGATCAGCTGGCATGTGGGGGAGGGAGAGAAAGAGAGAAAAATAAAAGAGAAAAAAATAAAAAATTAAAGTGCTTTTGCCCTTGTTGTGACTCCATTAAGGAGCTTAGTGGGCAGAGAATTCACAATACCAGAGAGAGAGAGAGAGTATTGCAATAAATGTGCGCACGTGTGCACGTGTTCACGCAAACACACGCTGACATGCTGTTTGGCCACACGCTAGCACGTTCCCGCACAAATCCCTGCAACAAAACACCATCCACACAGTGAGTGGAGTCCGTTTGAAAGCAATTCAGGGCTGAAAGGAGTTGTCAAATTGCTGTTGAAGATGAATTAGTTCCAGACAGGGATAAAAAGATTATTAAGTCACCCAAAAACCCAGTGTGGCTCGGGCATTTTCTCCTTAAATTAAAAGAGAGACCTGCCAGTGCTGAGAGAGAGTGTGAGAGATGGAGATAGAGGGAGGATAGTAAGGAAAACCAGCAATGGGGGAAAATCTCATCACAGAGAATGAATTATATAATAGCTTCCACACGCAAACCCACTTCTGTAATCTGTGGCTGGGCCAAAGGAGGATTCTTGCATTAGATTTTTTTTTTTGTTAAAGCCATCGAATAGCTTTAGATTATCATACGCCTCACAGCAATCCCCACCTGTTTTCTCTCTCCTCTCCGGAGCATCTTTCTTTCTTTTTTTCCTTCATTTGCACTCCCAGGGCTGCTTCCCGGCGGCCCCCCCCTCTCCCCATCACAGAAATAATCTCCAGTGTCGGTATGTTTTCTATGAAGAGCCTCCATTCTCTGCGAACTGTCAGGGGAGGAATTTGAATTGCCTGCGGTTTCCCATGAA
The DNA here is from genome assembly GCA_949357725.1 of Hyperoplus immaculatus. Classification (NCBI taxonomy): domain Eukaryota; kingdom Metazoa; phylum Chordata; class Actinopteri; order Uranoscopiformes; family Ammodytidae; genus Hyperoplus; species Hyperoplus immaculatus. Next base: position 8,701,533 of record OX442352.1, on the reverse strand, counting down.
AACAGAAAGCTGTAATAAAGTCCATCTAATACCCTCATAAAAATCCTGCACTTTCACCAAACTGTGCAGAACAATTCATGCTTTAACCGTAGCTTTGTATTTAAGTCAAGAGAACTTTCTGCTTACATCTTCTCAAATGTGCATTTTTTGACGTTGTTGAAGTATGGTTGGACAAAGCAAGATATTTGAAGACATAATTTGGGCTCTCAGATTTTTTGATTGGACTTTAATTTACTCTTTTTCTCTCATTTTGTAGATGAAACATTGTATCCATACAAGTGAGAAATGAACCAATGATGCATTGGCTTCAAACACAGGGCAGACATATTAGCAAATATCTCAACGCACTTGCAGCCGTTGTCCCCAGCAGACAGTGTTTGTTGTTCCCGTTGACTAATATGTTGCCCGTGTTGCTACACAGGCGACAGTGATTATACAAAAACATTATGCCAACACCAGTCCAAAACGCCTCTTCTCCTCCTGCCGCCTTTCCCTCTCTTTGTCTTCCTGATTGTCTGCCGGTGTACATCTTATGCTGAGGTGGGCGTATGTCATAAACAAAGCGTTCATTATCGACCTGTGGCTGATTGTCAAAACTAAGGGTGCAGTAATGTGGAAATATAATCATAGCTTCCCCTTTTGGCACACAGAAAGCTATTGCTGCCCTAGTCTTCTGTATATTTAACTATCGGAGCAATTGAAATGACATTCACAGTGCAGCTACCTATTATTGAAGATCTCACTTATTAAATGTATTTAAGGTCAGACTTTTAATGAAGTGAGAAAGGCTTAAAATAGAAGTAGAGGAGAGGTGGAAGTGAGGTGTGAAGCCCGGCAGGTAGAATTTGAGTTGAGTTTCAGAGATCAGGGAGGCCAAGCGTATGAAAAATGAATACACTTGTGATGTTGCTAGGCAGGTTAGAGTATTGTGTCCACCAAAAAGAACAAGTACGTTGTTCATTGCTGAGATGTGGATGTATACACGGGACCAAAGAATAATAAAAGCACAACATTCAGAAGATGTGGGCATCAGGGGAGGAAAACATGTGGGAGGATAACGAGGAAGCAGAGGCAAAAAGAGAGGAAATAATTGGCTGGGGATCAATAAGTAGGATAAGGTTTTGGAGAGATTGGGAGATGAGATAACAAGAAGAGGGAGGAGGAAAAAGAGGGTGGAGGAAGAGCGGCCTTGGTTCCTTTACCCACAAACCCAACACAACCCACCCCCTCTTCTCCTCCCCCTCTGCCTCCACTCGACTTCCCTCTGCTAGTTACCACGGCAACAGGCGAGGGGCAGAAAACGTAGGAAGGTGTAGAGAAAGAGAGAGAGAAGTGTGTCGAGCAGAAGCTGAGTCAAATGTGAAACCAGTTCACTTGTGCAAAAGAGTTCACTGAAACAGCCAATCATGCCAGAAAAGTTTAAAAGCCTAAGAGAATAAAAGACGTCGAAAACAGCTTGTTTTCTAAATGGGGCACAGAATCCAATTCGATACATGAATATGCATTGTCTCACAGTAAAATTTCCAATTCTAACAAAACAGCTGAAATGTTGGGTTTTAGTATTTTGGGATGGATCTGTTAAAAGAGCAGCTCAGAGCTGTCTCCACAGGCTCTGGAGACTGTTGCCTCTCTGACTTTGATGTCCACAAGTCCAATGTTATGGCTGACCTGCTAATCCTTTTCAGAGACTCAATCAATGCCCATCAATTTCCCATCAATACCTGTTCTCTTGCCGTTAAGCTCTGCCCTCTCTCTCTCTGTATCGCTCCCTTCCCCCTCCCCTTTCTTTCTACGCTTCTGAAACTCCTGGAGCTCTGCTTCTAACTTGGTTCCATCTGTAAAATGTACATTTCTTAAGCTTAAACCCAGTCTCTGTCTCTGAAATGATTAGCTCCTCATCTTTGTACTTGTATGCCGCTCACTGTTGCCGTTTGACTCCAAGACATCAACCGGGCTATAGTATCTCACTGTGATCACACACCAAATCCAATTTCACGAGGTGAGCACCTCCTGTCAGGGCTCAGCACATGTCACCTTATATGCACAGCAGGGTGGCATAGTGAGCCAAATGGGTTACTTAAAGAAGCAAATGCTAATGTAATGCAAGTGAACAGGATTGCCACAGCCATCTCTCTCAATCTGACTTTCACATCATCAGACTTCCGGACTTTATTTATCTGACATATTCCAACTTGTAATAAAAGTAGAAAAGAAAAACTTTCTCAGTATACTCACTCATTAATATAAAATAGAATATGTACAAACATCTAATATAAAGAGGTGTGTCCTGTCTAAGTAACAAACTGGGACATGACCTGGATTTTGAATACAAAATATAGAATTGGGTTTGTACATATTTTAACTAATTTCTGGAATAATTTGAACACACTGGGTCAAATGACCTGGGAGCTATTGAAGAAAAACACATGGATTTTCCATACAGACATTAATATGAAATGGATTAAGCAATAAACTACTATTTAAAGAGGTATGTCCTGTGTGTCGTAGTTGTAATTTCTGAAATAATTTACAAAAAACATTTGGTTAACATCAAAACACTCACATGGGTTACTTCTTTTAAAGCACTGACAAATGAACAATTTAGTTGCTTGAGTATAAGGTTTTTTATAAAATACACAAATAAAAAAAAAAGACTTTGCCATCAGCCCTCCTCATTCCATCTCCTCCATCTCTTTCTGTCTTGACTCTCCATCTATCCTGGGTGTTTTCAGGTGGTAACCCAAATGCATCTTACCAGCAGCTCTGACAAATCTAATCCTGTCACATCAAATATGGATGGTCACTTTTCATACTCTCTCTCTCTCTCTCTCTCTCTCTCTCTCTCTCTCTCTCTCTCTCTCTCTCTCTCTCTCTCTCTCTCTCTCTCTCTCTCTCTCTCTCTCTCTCTCTCTCTCTCTCTCAAAGGTTTATCAATAGTTCACAGCGGGTCATCTGGCACCAGACTGTACCCAACCTCACGCAGGAGCCCTTGGAGAAACACTCATACATATGTACAGTATGTGTGTGTGAGTGTGTATATTACATACATACACACACACACGCAAACACCCCCAGAAGGGATGTTCCGGTGCTTCAGGCCAGTGACAGAAGGAGTGAGGGGGCTGCACTCTCCCCCGCTGACAGACCTTTATCCTGCATGGCTACCCAGCTTCCAACATACACGCACTGTCACACACAAACACACACATACACACACAGACGCTCACCTTCACACTCAAACGCCAGCACGGACATATCCCGTGTGTGCTTTAATTGCGTGCACAGAAAGCAAGTCTTTAAGGACACCTCTGCACACACTTTTTAATCAGAGACGCACACACACACACACTCTTCCAGCTGTCATAAAGCCGATTGTGTCTGACATTGGCGAGTAGTCCCATCCTGTCAGGGGAAAGATGAAGATTAATTTCTATCATACCAACCAGTATTAATGGTTTGGTATAGTCTGCAATATTTTGATTTTCAAGCAGGTGCTGACGGTGTGTAACAGTGTGGCTTATTTGGATGAATATTTAAACAGCCGGAACAGTGTATGTAAAGTAGCTTCAAATACCCAGAGGATGATTTCACATAACTATGAACAGTACTGTATATGCAGTGTTGAAACTAAATCCATTTACTCCAGTACTGTTATTGAGTACATTTTTTTTACTTACTTTTAGTTTAGGTATATTAATTCTGTGCTACTTCATACCTTTACTCCACAAGGAAATGCTTTACTTTTCGTAGGGGTGAGATTTTTTTCGTGACTTTGCAAGTAACTTCTAGAGCACTTTGCATTGGAGTCTACTAATCAATAACTTAAAACAGCTGGTGTCATCTCTCCTCATCATCTCGTTACTCATTTTACAGCCTTCTTTACTGTCTCATTTCAGAGTATATGTTAGGATGTGGACTAAAGACACCTACTCAATACAGTAGCTGGATTTATCCACTACAGATAGAATATAGTGGGTAAGAAAAAATGCATCAATTACATTTTATTTAACATGCAAAGATAATGTTTCATAACAATTTATAAAAATATATATACTGAATAATTATACACAAGTACAGTTATATGGCCCTCAATGTGTCATCTCCATGCACTGACTGTTAATTCTGTATATTTCTGTTGCAATTACAAGGAGGTTTGGTAACGGTACTCATATTTGTTCTAGTATGGTATGGTCTTTGTGTGTGTAATCCTGGGTCTGTAAGCTGCTGAAATGACAATCTAATAATAGCTTTTTCTAATGTTCCCTTATCTACCCATCTCGCTGTTCCTCTCCAACACACACACACACACACACACACTCACAAAGGTATTTAAGTGGTGTGTTGATAAATGTGAAATGACTATAGCTGGCTCTGTGGGTAAATTGATGGAGATCACAGCCCTACTGATGCAGGCAATAATTCAAATTTATCAGTTTAACAGTCACACACGCCTGTGCACATGAACACACACACACATAGGCCTACATGATCAGTGTAGTTTTGTGTAGTTTTAACAATCAGTACAATTAAATGATGGATATCCATTAGGCTACATTCTTTTTCCATCATTCAGACTAATGACAAACAGATATTTTTGGTTTGTAGCTTTTAAACTGTAGTAAGGGACAGATTGATCCCAAGAGAGGTTAAGCGTATTTCATTTCCTACCAGTGCAGTATAACGCAAGTGCACTGTACACAGGGGTCTCCATGACAATAGGTATAGTGGCAGTTCCCTTGGCAACAGATAAGGCGATCAATGAACACATAAATAGGAGCCCAGGCTATTAAAAATAGACTTTTCGGAAATCGACTCCGAGCAATCACTCAGAGCGTATTAATGGCAGGACTGAAAAGAAGTGACATGAGTGGTCACCGTGGCAACAGTACAGCCGGTCTGGAGCATTGTTTTTTTGTTGTAAAAGTTGTAAGGTTGCGTTGGAGGGTGAGCAGGAGAAAGAGCAGCAGCAGGGAGCAAAAGCACGAATGCGTGGGCGGGAAAGGAAGGAGGGAGGGAGAGGGGTCAATGGAGGGAAGTACAGAAAGCGAGAGAGAGAGATAGAGAGAGAGAGAGACAGAGAGAGAGAGAGAGGAATGATGGGCATAATCCGGATTAAAACTGGGTTTTTTGGACAATCCCGAGTTAGGGCCGCCACTTCCATGCCAATTCCCCACCCACCGCGGTTCTATGATGCCAAGCACCAAACCCAAATCAGCCGCTCTGGCACATGTACGTAGGGAGCCTTTATGACACACAAGCAGACCGTGCAGAACATGGCAGTGCATTGTTTTCCCTGGTTTTGCGTTGACGTGAGTTTGCGGGCAGGCACGCTGCCAAGGGGGAAACACCTGTACAGTTGTCCCAGGACCAGGGGGGCTGGGTGGCACAGGGAGACACTCGGATACAAAAGCTAAATCAAACTTCTCTTACAAGAAAGCATAAACATATTTGAGAGGTATTTGTACGGCATTAGGGTTGATTGAATATTCTCTTGGCCCTGATGGGATAGAATTATAAGTACAGAGAGTTTTTAATCAGTGTCCCAACCCATGAATTGAAGTGTGCATCAACCATCAAGCCTGGGCCACGATCTGCAGCATCATTATTTATATTAAATGATGCGGCATCATAACATGATAGAGACGACTGTTGGGAGATTAAGCCTTCTTTAGAAAGCGAATAGCACCCAACAGTCGTCCTGCTGCCATCATTCCACAGGTTGTGAAGACTATATACAGTATATGTGTTTCACATTGCAGCACATCTACGTAGCCTTTTCATAGTTGGCTAGGGGAGCTGTCTGAATTTAGCATAGAGTAAAATGCTCTCCCTGCATCTCGACTTGGCTGCTTAATTGAAGACTGTGAATGGGATCATGTGTGTGTGGTGAGGTGTGAAGGCATTGTCACACTCTATCTGGTTGCTCATATGCAACAACGATGACTGTGACCGTTTGGGCAGCATGCCGGGCCGTGCATGTGTTAGAAAGCCTGTCTATGTGTATGTTACCATCCCTGAGTAATGAGTAAATATATCAAGCATGCTGCAAGCTCGCGTATGCATTATAATTGTATATTTCGATGGCCATCTGGTTATGAGTGGTTCTATGTGTGTTTGTGTGTACATGTGTACATGTGTACGTGTGTATACGTGCATGTGTGAGAATCAAAGGCCTTCATGTATTTTATAGATCCTGGACGAGATGTATTGCGTTATAGCAAGTATCAGGTTTTCGACTGTGTGCACTCCCGATTTTTTATTCATGTTGAGTAAAACACGATGTGCAGAACCTAATACCGAGACACACACACACACACAAACACACACACACACACAATCAAACTTTTCAGCTTGTTCATTACAAAAGTGTGTTCGGTGTGAAGATGCCGCCAGTGATGGGAGTTGGGCCGGACAAGGATGAGGGAGAATAAATCATTGGCACAAGAGCATCCCTTTCATCTTCAAAAAGCGAGATGGAACCAGATAAAGTGAGGCTCCAGAGTGAAAAAGGGACGTGTGGAGGAGAGGCTTTATCAGAACATCAGCAGACTAATGACAAATGTTCACATTTGCATCTCTAAATAGAACAAGTCATGTCTCATTAAGTTAGTCATGTCTCATTAAAGCACATTTTATAAATAGAACAATAACCTCACAGCCACAAGCACATGAATAAACCCAACTGAGAAAAACTTTAAAAGTCGCAGCCTCACTTTGAACCGGAGATCAAAGTTAGCTATTTTTTTTTATTTTACGTAATCCTGTTTATCTGACTTCACAAGAGATCCACACATCTTAAAGCAGTTAGTACAGGCAGTTTAGCATGACATTAAACCACAGTCTCACTGTATGTGTGTTAACATTATCTGCACTTTATTACTCACTCATTACAATATTATTTTATTATTATTTTATTACAATAGCGAGTAGCTAGGGCATAACAATTCAAAAGTCTAACGTAAAAAAAAATATATAACTATTTTCTGTCCCTGTTGTTGTGGTGTTGATTTAAGAAGATTTATCCACAGAGAAACTGCCCGGCAAAGACTAAATGCATAAGGCTACCTGCCTTATTAGGACTGACAACTTTCTAATACAAATAATAACTAAACATATCCATATACGCCCCGGTGTAACATAACACTCAACACTCGGTGAAAATCATCAAGCAAGAGATGAAAAACCTGCCTGTGATAAATAATTCATCACATCACTGTTGTCATCACGCGGGAATGCTGATGAGACCAGGTTCTGCTTTTCACGTGATGAGTTAGGCTTAAGTATTGATTTTCTGCCAAAATACTGTAAGACTTGGCAGGTGATTTTCAACCTCCTGGAGGACAGATCTGACCACTGGTCCTGGAAGGCTCCAGCAGGGAATAGCTTTCAAACCGGATCATGTAGTATCACCTCAGTTTCTCTTTGGATTAACAATCCGTCACTGTAACCAATCCATTCAAAAAAGGCTTGAGTGTAGTACAGGTGGATTTTGACTGTGACATTCTGTGACGACAGTTGTTAATTTAAAAAGCCATGAACTATCAAAAAATAATAATTTCACTTGAGACATTGCAACTGTTATTAATGAATATGCCTAAGTGACCTTCAGGTGGATATTCTTTTTTTGCAGGGTGGCTCTCCCGTGTTTGTGTACTTGAGGTGCTTTCTGGGTTAACCTACAGCCCCGGTATCATTCTAACACTGGCTTGCTCTGTCCTCTAGTGAGGTGCTAACACTAAACCTATAACCTATAAGCCCTATACTGAGTCACCCAGTCAGAGGCACTTTCTCCCTGGGGCCCTGCAAGGTGAAATCTGTCTCAAATCTGACCACTTCGCCTGCTCTAATCTCTCTTTTTCCATTGAACTCCCCTTCCCTCTCTCTTTGTCGATATATGTTATTGAATAGTAGTTATGTCTCACCTGCCAGTGTTTCTTTAAAAGTAATTTGGGTTTCTGCTAAAAACCGTTTTAATGTAGTGTCCACAAACTCTTGATATTTCTCACAGTGTCATTGCTCTTGTTCAGCCTCTGTCTGAAATGCTCAATTTAGAGCTTGTTTCTATAAACCCCGCCTTCCAAAAAGCCTAGTCTGCTCTGATTGGCCCTGAATCTAACTGCCTGTTTGAATCTAACTGCCAGTTACATTCAGTGGTATCCGAGGGTTTGTTTATCACAGGTGGAGGTAGTGATATTGATAATTAAGTTGATAATGAGGGTGTGTGGCTCCTCCCCTTATGAGGTAATGGGGAGGGGATAAATATGGCACTTTATCTTCTAACATCATGTGTGATTAACACGCGCGTTCACACACACACACACTTGCAACGTAATTGATAAATCCATCCGCATGAAGACTCCCCGTCAACCCCTGATCTTAGCATATATGAACTGTTAGGATCAAGAGATGGAGAATAAGCAGCAGAGAAGCAGAGAGAAGATCGGCGGCAAGTGGATATGATGATTTACAAGGAGACGTAAATGAAAACACAAGCTGCATAATTATGAGCAGTTGCTGGCTCTTTCTCCCCCAGCAACAACTCTGCATCTCCAGCAGTCCCTATGGAGGCTGGTAGTACTCCAGTCATGAAAGGCTGCGATGAGAGCAACCACAAAGAAGCTTTCTGCTGCTCCCGGGGCTCATTTCCACGATGTTTGCATCTCTAGTAGCTATGCTCCAGTAGATCAATCCCACTATCAGTACTGACATGAGCGCTGAGCCACACTGCATCTTCAATAATAAACGCATCTTTGACATCAGGCCTGTTTGGACCAATAAAGGTTTTATCAACAGCTGGATGCCGTATGTTTTTTTTTAGAAGTCTGAAATGCCGCAACATGTTCATTTCAAAAGAATGGTTGCTAATGGCAGCTCAGAGAAGGGGCTGGTGTTAGGGGCGATATCATCCGGTGGGTTATTACATATACAGTAGATGTAGGAGGCGTGAAAGCAGAAACGCAGAGGGACATAGTGAATATATGTTTATGATCTCACCCTTGCTTCTGTAAGTGTCCCTTTTCAAAAACCTCACAGGGGAATCTCCCACGAGCCAGGCCACAGCACAGCCTCTTTCTCGCTTTCTTTTTTCCTGCACTACAGCACTCATTGGCTAGATAAGCCTCACTCTGCACAAACAAAATCATCCATCACCTCCGTGGGGGCTCTGCGCACTCCATAGGGATGTTCTGAATAAAAAAGCATGATCTAAAGGTCATCTGGCGACAGAGCTTTCACGAACAAACACCAGCAAGCTGAGTCATATGCACACACTGCTTAATATTGGCTTTGGCTTGGTGTTTACATTGTACTGTGCTGAAAGAGTGCACGTTGCATGCACTAACACACATACACACACACACACACACACACACACACACACACACACACACACACGCGTGCTTTCTTAGACGGTTGAGCTAAAGGCTCCTGGGTGACAAAACTCATTTGACTCAGGGGACCCTTGCTGAGGATTCACACTGGCATATCTCAAGACTGAGGTTTAGAGCTCCTGTAGGGACACACATACACACCTGATGTAAAGTGTGCATGTGTATGGGGCATGCTGAGATTCAAGTAAACCTTCAAGCATCTCTTCAAACATAGTTCTCCAAAGGAAATACAGTTTCAATGACTGTATATTGAACACGGGTGTATCCGATCATTTGTATATCTTTCAAACCAAAAAGCCACGGCGACCACATGCAGCCAGGTGTGGAAAGGTATGAGAATAGACAGACATTTTGGCACGTGTAACGCCATAAATGCATTTGAACACTGGAAAGTGTCAGCTGTTTTCTCCCTTAGTGCAATTCAGTGGGCAAATTACACATGGAAGATTTAAAATCAATGGAGATCATTTTCTGTCCAATTGTATATGTGGACACTCGGAGCAGGTACAAAGCTATACAGTCTATGTTAAAAAACGGTTGACTTTAGACCTTCAACTCCTAGTTGAAGTATTCTGTGCATTTCATAAACAGAATCATCTTAAATCCAGGCCAATACAATATTAAAGTTGGCATGGGGAGTGAGAGTCATCAAGTTCATGGTTGACATTTACACTGATTGTATCTTAACTTGTATTTGCCCTCTGGTGTCTAACCATGGTTCTCTTGTTGAAAAGCTAAGGCGAAAAAGTCAATGAGGTACTAACAGCCTTAATCACCCTCTAAACATTCCAGACACTGCAAGCCACACTGTAAGGATTCATTAACTGGCCTGTCCTCTATCAAGCTCCACTTCCTATTCCATTATTGGAGATCAATTACAGGCTGGTGGGTGGATACACCTACGTGCTAAGCAGTGGCAACAACCAATGGCCGCTCACGAATGGGACTGTAGCCTATGGGAGCGGATGGACAGAAACAGCATGAGAAATGTGTTCATAGTAAGGTAGAGAGTGCTTCATTATGGTATCTCCTTTCGAGGCTGTGTGTACCAACAGGTGCTCGGATCCCACAGTCTATCAGACGGGCTTGGGGAAGCCCATTTACACCTGCACCGCCGCCCGTAATGGCAGGAATTAATCACAGGTAGGCTAGCAGGTGAGTACACAAGCACACACTCACAGGCAGGACCAGAAACCCATCCAAGCACATATGATATGGCCACAAAGTATACTGGGGCTCACACACCCAGTCTGAGCACTTATTCTCTCTCACACACACACACACACACACACACACACACACACACACACACACACACACACACACACACACACACACACACACACACATACATATTCTGACTGTGGAATGGAATCTCTGGAGCCTTTTGTAACCTCACACAACCAACCAGTGTTACATCCCCTGAAACATGCATGTGTGACTCATGCATGACCAATCCACAGAGGGCCGTAAGGTGTTGTCATGGTGGGCTCGAGAGAACACACGCAGGCATCGCCTCTCGGACAGCAACCTGTCCAACGCTTTCTCCAGCAGGACAACACCTGCGCCGACTGTTGGCACGCATGAAATCAGCGCAGCGGAGGGACCCATAGGTTTTAAGGATTGGGGGAGCATTAGAGCGCTTAATAAAAATTCATGTCAGTGGCCATGGCCCAGATTAGATGGGTTTGAGCTGTAGAAAAGCCAGATGCTGGGAAGGCAATATACTCTGGGAACCGTGCAGGCTGTCACAAAGAAACTAAGGCTAACAATGGCTGCACTAGTAAGAGCACTAGGTGATAAGGAGTGCTTACAATTAACAAAACAGAAAAATAAACTACTAAAGTACTAAAAAAATAAAGTACTACAAATAACATCGTCCAATTTGATCATCCATCCATCATTCATCCAAACTGAACAAGTCCCATTAATTAATTAAACAAGCACCGATTCCCCCTAAGATTTCCAAAAAACAGACCAGTGCAAACCAGGGATTGTGTTGTGAAGCTGAGAAACATGAAATTAAAGGTGGAGTCAGACATTCTGGAGAATGTTTGTTGTCAAATTCACTTTTGTCAAAATCAGTGAATATCCCCACACAATCCTGCACTTGAACATTGTTTGTGTTAATACATCGCCTAGGATCTGTAAACTGGTATGTAAAAGGGCGCCCATCGTAGCTAGCAACCTGCCTGTTTACAGAGCATAGGTCGTGTATTGACATTGGATTATTTTTTAGCGTACTTAGAGTACAGACATGTAGCGGATCCTTGGGAGGATATGATTTTGTCAAAAAGAGATTTTGACAACAGGCAGAACGGCTGACTCTATGCTTTGTCCAATGAAAACTGCAAGTTAGTAAGACTTGTATTAGCTAACAGTCATACACTGAAAGTTAAGGAATGACCAAAGGTATTGTAACTCATCCTTACGGGTGCATGAATGTCTGATTGAAATGTTTGTTGACGATACATCCATTTGTTGTCAAGACATCTCAACTGTCTGGACAACTGATATAATGTTTGCAGAATGAACGCAGGCAGTTTGCGGCTGGGTGTCCTAGCTGCCCTGCTTGGGTCATGAATGCAGCACCATCTCGTGACGAGACAGTCCTCTTGGCTCCCTACCAACGCCCTGCAGATTCAGGCCATGTGTCTGTGAATAACTGCTACTCACTGCCTTCATCTGCATCCTGTCTCTCACAGCATCTCACACTCCAAATGTGCCATGATTTCAGGGATGTACTTTTTACTCAAATCTGATCAATGTATGTTTATTTCTTTTGGTTGGATGAGTTTGAAAAACTTGAGTTCTGCTTTAAGAAAGGAACCTTTTTTGTTGCTAATTTTCTTGGTCAAACCTGGTAACATTTTCGTTGATGTACTTTCTTTTTAACACATTGTATTGTAATGAATAATTTGAAATGTTTAAACTAAGTATCCTAAACCCATAATGCATGGGCACTTTGTGTGCAGCACACACACAAAAACTCCTCGTCTGCTCTTTACTTTGCAGACAAACTTTTTTCTTGCTTTTCCTCAATTTTTGCGCTCTTTGTTTTACTCCTCAGCGCTCAACCTTCTCTTTCTGTCTCTTCTTTTCATGGCTCTCGCTGAGGCCCCGTGGCCAGGATGACTGAGTTATGAGCGACGCTGCCCTTGCAGTGTCTGAGTGAATGAGGCGAAGCAAACGCAGACCAATCATTCATCATAACACCAAAAGGAAACAACTCTAACTGACCATTCAAGTGGCAGACTGCTCTCACAGCAAGATAAGGAATCACTTTAGTTTCCAAACTCCACAAGACAAAATTCACACTCTGTGTTCTGTCGGCAGAAGACGAGTCATCTCCTGACTAAAAAATAACATTCCTCCACATCATTTACTTCATGAGCTGGCTAACATTTAGTCACTCAATAATTCAAGAGTACCACTAGCCGGAGTGAGTCAGTAGCTTCGGGGATTGGTTTAAACTGCTTATTCAGACAGGCTCTAATAAACCCACGCTGAACATGTGGTTTTCAAAAGACGTCCCGAGAAAATCCCCAACTCCAAAATATATCCTCGACTTGATTTAAAATCATAACTCCATCTTTAAAAACCATCTCACCATGTAGAAGTATGCATAGATTATAACTTTCGTGACCTCGCCATAGTGACTAATTTATTTAGGTTGTAAAACGACTTCATACTCGACAGAGACAGGAGGAGCAGAGGGCAGGGAGGCAAGGGATCCGAAGGACTAGTAATAACGCTCAAATGAGGCATGCTTTTTTTAATGCCATGGTTTCTGAAGAAGCAGTTAAAGGAGAGGGAGCTAAAAACATTTGCACGTAATAAACTGTGCATGAAGAAGGCATTGTGGCATTGTGAGTGATATCTCCTCACAATGCTCTGGATCAACTGATGTCCAAAGCCCTCTCCGTGGACTTACAGTGTTCCCCGTGGTGCCCAAACCTCTCATCCACCACGTCACTCACAGAGATTAAAGCAGCTAAAGCCCTCCACCCCCTGCCATCATCCACTTCTAACCTCACGGCCTGGTGGCAGAGAGGGATTTTGTGTTCACTCTTTGTATTTTAATTACAGGAGACAGGAGGAATGTATCAATGAGGACACGTGCAAACATGATGGCAATTTAAATTCACACTCCCAAACTTCCCCACGGTCAAAACTAGGGCTGTGCTCAAAGATCGATACAGCAATATATTGGGACATTTATTTATGTGATATCTGTATCTATGCTCATATAATCAATATAACTCCAATAAATGGAGTTTTAAACAGGTTCGCTCCTGAAGATGCCGCAGTATGGCTAGAGAGATGGAAGCATCCTGGCCAACACCGATGACAGATTTAGAGCTGCCTCTTCCTAATAAAAAAGCTGAAAATCGCAATTTATGGCTATATGCATCGTGTTGCAATCTATCGCGATATACCATACTGTAACCCATGTATCCTGATGCATATCGTATCGTGAAGTCCTTGCCAATACCAAGCGCTATTGTCAAAACATCATGCCAAAGACCACAAGTCCATAACAACTCACCTTCCGATCATAGTAGAGTGCTGCTGGACAGCGGCCTCTAGGAGGCGCTCCAGGATGGTCCATTCTCCCATGGCCAGGGTTACGATGCACCCACTGGGCAAGGGAAATCAGAGAATCGGGGGCCTACACCTCTTCTGGTGGGCTTCACAGGCAGCAGGTCTGGTGGTACAAGTCCTCTTTTTCTGAGTCTCCAAGTCCACTTGTTTGGTAGAGATGAGGTAGCGAGTAACTTCAGGAGGCCGGTCCGGTGTAAAAAAAAAAAAAAAAGAAGCAACCTACAAGGAGCTCAGTGGCACCTCATTGTTGCTGCTACCTTTCTTCTTTTTAGCCGCTGTCCCAAAACTCACACATAAACCAATTAACACACACACCATTAACTGCACCTGAGATGGTTTGACTGCTCAAGCTCGTCTTGGCTGCACACACACCCACTCTCACATGTGTGTGTGTGAGAGAGAGACTCCTCAGTCCACGCGCCAGCTCAGGTGAGCACGTCTTCACACTTTCCTCCTCTGGCTACAACTGACCCTGTTTACCCATTCAACAGCTGGCATGTCATTTTTTCTCACACACACACATTTCATACACAAACACCTGGTCCAGCACCCAGAGACACTGGCGCTCGTATACTCTACTTCTGCTGACTTTCAGGTAACAGCCAGAGTTTGTGCCAACAGCAGCGGGCGCCCATCGCATGCTGGTTCTTTGACAGCATCTTGTAGTTACTCTGGGTAGTGGAAGGCTCAGGTCCATACAATCATGTGAGCCTGAGTGACAAGGGGTGTGTGTCTCTGCTCGTCCATGATTTCTTCATCTGGCTCCTCTTACTCTCTGTCCTATCTTTTCCAGCTGGATCTCAATGGATTCCTTCGCTTCTTTTCTGCTTATCTCCTGCTTTGGTTCAGGCAGTGCTGGACCAAAGCATTGCAATCCTGGTCTGGAAAGCGTGCAAGAGTCGCCCTGGATTTCTTTGCGCTTGCTGCCTCTCAGTCTCTGCTTTTTCCTCTCAGAGTGGTTCACGTGAACAGGCATGCAGCTTCTCTCCTTCCTTCTCTTCCCTTCATCTCGTTGTGTTTTTTTCCCTTTCCTCTTGGTTTCTCTTTCTTTATTTCTCTCTCTTTCTGCTTGCGCCCTCCACCTGCCTCCCTCCGTCTCTCTCTCTTTCTCTCTCTCCAAGCCAGTAGGCAGCCAGAGCGAGCGAGCGTGTGTCTAGAGGATTACAGAGAGGATTCATCTCTCTCTCTCTCCGCTCCTCCCCCCTCTCGCTCACTCTCTCCATCACTGTGTTTATCCCCCCTCCTCCTCCTCCTCTTCATCCCTTACTGCTCCAACACCAACAACTCCACACAGACCATCAAACAATGCTCATGATTTTGCCTTCCATACATGTTTTTTTGTCATCTTATTGTTCTAGCTACTGTGATATTTGGTGATATTTGTTGTTATTTGGAGAAGCTCAAAGCAGTGTGTAGAGAGAGACTGCTGTGCTCGCTAGGGTAAGAGGAAGAGTGTCCCGAAAATCTACATAGTTTTTTGTGATGTGATTCGTGCCAGGTTGCTCTATAGCAGTTTTTAACAAGAAATGAAGACCAGAAAAGTAGTATAATAGGATCTCTTTAAAGAAAACCCAACTATTACGGAGTATTACGTATATGATCATTTTCAATGTTGGCTAATCAGTGCTTTCTTTTTTCATTATTCCATTCATTAGAAGAGTGTGAAATGTCTCACAAGTGACAGCAGTGATAGAAAATTGTCATGACAGAAAACGATTTAGGATGTTCCAATTCATGATGTCAAATGCAAATGTGATGTGTAAAAATACCCATGTTCTAGTCAAACCAGAAGGCTTCTTTGGCTGTTCTAAAACATAATCCACTGTGCAGCGGAAGTTAACATCAACTGAACCTCAAGTGAGAATGACCAGCAATCCGCGAGATATACAGCAAAAGGTTCAAGGCGCAATATTATGACCTCATAATATGTCCCAATTGTATTCATTGGCCTATTGCATGCAAACTATACATAATTCTTCTGCACAGCTGCAGTGTGTAATATAGTAAAAAGAAAGAGTATGCTATTTGGAACGCAGGGTTAGTCACAGTATTTCTAAAATGTCATAATCAATCTACAATGGTAATAAAAACTGAAAAGTCCCACATTGATCACTGACCTTTAAGCATTTAAAATCAATATTGTGTTGCCTAGCTTATATTACATTATAACGGGAGAATGAATACTCTCCATTTTAAAGCATTGTCTGCTGTTCATCTCCCTTAGTTTTAAGGCACGCAACTTTCCTGTTTTGGTTTACTACAACCGCTCTAATAGCTCCATTTCTGTCCACAATAGGCAGCTGTATTCAGTGAAAATCAGACTGCACCACTTGCTTGGCGAAAAAATGGCACACAGACAAAGGTAGTGACTAGCTGGAGAACATAGTGCAACATTATAAAGCTTAAAAGTCAGATATTTCCCTCAGGGGTTGGTGCAGACCAAAAATCTAAAAGTAGAGCAAATGAGGGATTAATGCTGAGTTAACACAATGTTGCGAGGGAAAGGAGGGTAAAAAGCTTGGGAGTGTTCATGAATTATTTCAGGCTATTTCAAACCAGATACAGCTTTAATTAGCTAGCTTTTGTTGCATTGCACAATGTAGAAGTCCATTACCAAGTAAAAGCAGATAAAAACAGTGCCAATGAAAGCTGTGTCACTGTTTCAACATTAATATTGGATTTTAGTTTGATTTAACTGTCAGCTGTTGTGCATTGGCAGCCATTGTGCCAACGGTTTGTTGACGTCAGTTGTTTCAACCAAGTGTGCAGATAACATCTGTGTCAGAAATGCTCAAAATCTTTTTCTCCGAATTTGAAATTGCTGGTTTATGTCAACTCGCCTGCTGGTAATTATGATTTAAGTGACATAACGTAGCATTATATTAATAAGGTGGACACAAAGACCAATCTAGGTGAATGTTGCAATGTGTCCGTTGGATGAGTAGTCAACAGTCAACAACAATAACCTTGTAAGGTGAATATATGACTGTTGTGTTCACAGAGTTTTCTTCAAATGTAACCTTCATGGTGGAGCGTGCAGGGACGTTGGTTGGTAACCTATAGCCTGCAGCCCAAACCTCAAAGCATCCATGTGCCTCTACCTGTGCCCAAACACAGTAGCCTATCCGTGAGACAGGCAGAGGGGAATTTAGGACTGTCACTTTGCAGCAAACAGGCCTGGGATAACAGGACAATATTCATTCACATACACACAGCAGCGTCTCTATGCAGAGCGTTTTACTGGCTTCCTCTGTCACTGGCCGGCCCAGAGGAGAGGGTAATGAGTGACTGCACAAATACACGTAATCCGTCCTATACCCCATGCCAAGACAATCTGTCTCACACGTGAGGGGAGTAGGGCAAACGGAAGAAAAAAAACAAACAACTTCGCTGCAATCTGTCTCCTTCTGCCATGAGTTTACAAGAAAATACTGAGCTATTTCTGTAACCTCCTAATATGTGTGTACAGTGACTAGTGGCTGTGTTTTGGCTTTATTTTCTGCCCCTCTTGAGCGCCCTCATAATACAGATATTATTTCTGTAATGCAATACTGATCATTCTTAAATAATTTACATTTTTAGTCACACAAGCGGCATGTTTGTAGGGATGGCAGTGTTGGTCAATCCATCACTTTGCTCCAGACCTAAACATCTCAACAACTATTGGCTGAATTGCCATGACCATTTGTGGATTTTAGTAAAATATAATTGAAACATTTGATGGGTTGTTACATCATTTGTTACACACATTAATATAGCAGTCATTGGGAGCATGTTATCATGGCAGTGTGAGCAAGTGCAGCCTCTGCTAACATGGCTGTAGCTCTACCTTATGTTATTGCACCACCATATTTTCACCATTGGTGTCCCATGGATTGACAGTTGCTAACATTACATAACCATATCATCTTGAAGTTTATTATTTATGTTTGTGTACGACACCTGCTGTGCAGACAAAAAAGGTGGATATCCCAAAAAGTCAGTTTCATCAGCCATTAAATCACTTAAGACATTACGAGTTGGTTTTGCAAATCAGTTTTGTGCAAAGGTGACCTACATTATTGACGTGAAGTGGCTTCCAATGAGTATGAACATGACAAACAGCTTATTGTTGTTACATTTACTATAGAATAGTGTGGCAACTGATGATTGACATTAGCCTCATGCATTACAGTATGTTCTGCTCTAAATCCTATAAGTAGAAAACTAATGGATAAGCTTCCTCAGGTACAAAGTGTGACTTTATGAGCCTGCAGGTTAATTTCTCAGCAGGTAGTTGGAATGAGAACGTGGATAGGCCTAAGCTGCTAAATAAAGGGGTGGTCCAAGGTTCATAGCACACTTTGTCTTGACAGGGGAGGAAGATAAAGTGAATTAGGCAGCTATGTAGGGGGCTTCAACACACTCTGAAGGTAAAAGATTACATTTTCACACCGATTAACAGATAAGAAGCTTTGGCGTAGTTCCAGGCCCCATGGGACAGAATGTGCATCTGTGTGTGTGTGGGGGTGTGCACCCTCGTTCACACCAGTGGGACACTGAAGGCAATTATGGTTTCAAGCCAGTTGGTTGGAATTAATTATCTCATGCCAACTTCCGCAAGCCCATCTGTGTGGGTTTCTTCCAAAAAATACTTTAATTTAACTCCACTTAAAGGTGAAGTAAGCAATTTATTTATGTTAATATAAGTGTTAAATCGCTCTTTATTCATACAGTGATCACCAACATAGTGTGCGCGTTTCATAAAGCTAATCTCTCAGTCAGCTGCTCTGCATGTAATCGGAAAATAAACTTTTCGGGGATCCCAAAATTAATATCCAATCACAAGAGAGAACGCTACAAACCGACACGCGTCTCACTCATGGTCTCCCTGCCGGTGACGCCAGAGCGACATATGGGTGAATGTTTATGTGCCTACAATGGCGGAGCAGGTAAAAATCCTTCCCAATGTCTGTTTTGAAGGTTTTTATCATGTGTTATCACACTTATGGATCTGAGATGATGCTAGTTAACTCGCTGCTTGAAGACCGCAGTGCATTAATGTGGTGACGTAGGGAAGAGCGAGGGGACTGCTAACTGCAGTAACTGACAGGAAGTTAGCTAAAAGAACCATTCCGCTTACAGCACCTTTAAAGCTGGTGTATGTGATTTCTGATTGGTCAAAGTTAACATGAGCTGTACACTTTGACCAATCAGAGCGATGCTCCGATTCTCTGTTCTTATTGGCTGTTGGGACTGTCCATTCACTTTGGCACGACGTTGTTGGTGTGTAGAGCGTGTCAGGGAGGGCCCATAGAGAACAAGTGGAGCAGTTGAGGTATTCAAATCTCTATCCCAACTGCCATTTTATCCCCAAATCCTCCACCCCAGCTTTAATTATGTAACCGAATTGCATTACAGGGACTAGAAAGGTGGATTTTTAAATCTCTGGTACCTCTTCTAACTTTTTAATCACTGCAGTGGCCAATACTTTTTCTTGCATGTTAATCTGGGCGTCACAGCATTTTAACACGATACAAAGAAACTGACTGCATGGACGTTTCACCTCCTAATGGAAAGTCTCGCTCACATACTAATTGAATTTATTTTATTGTGTACCGATGTGATATGTTGATGCACATCCTTTAACAATTTTTTTTACCACAGAAATTTAAAAAATTTTAAGACATATTTGAAACATCAGATATACTCATACTCACATATCCTACCAGAATAAATTAACACTTCATATTGTTGGCCCTGTTCTTTAACATCAGATATACTCATACTCACATATCCTACCAGAATAAATTAACACTTCATATTGTTGGCCCTGTTCTTTAAAGGGGTGGAGTCTGATTCTGGAGAATGCTTGTTGACAGAAGTCACTGTCAAGATGAGTGAATATTACACAGCCTACACGCTGAACTGGTATGTATACAAAGCGGGGCCCATTGAAGCTAGCACAATGCGCGTTTACATAGCCTTGGCTATGTATTAACACTTATTTTCAACAAGCAAACAAATACAGACAGGTAACAGATCCTGTCAGATCAGCAAATATCTCGACAACGTATTTTGACAACAACATTCCATCACTGACTCTACCTTTAACCAAGTTACAGGTCTTCAGTAATGTATGTTTGGCCTGAGCAACCTATGCTGTATAACCTGTGGATAACCTATATTATAATAAACATTAGGACACATACACACCAGTAGAGAAAGTTCACCAACACTTTTATTTTCAGTCTTCATTATTGATGTGACATTAATAGGTTAGCAGTTGAAAAACGCCTGAAAGGCTTGAACAGGCCCTCAACAGTCCTTAAGTTGTATATACACAGTTCCATTATGTTACAGTTGTGGCTTAAAATGTGATCCCAGCTTCTGGTGTTCAGCTCCTGTGGTCTGTGGGTCGGCAATGGCATTAAGTGATCTCTCTAAAAGCTCTCTTCTCCACATACTTCAGCTTGTGTCTCCTCTTGAACCTAAGAGAGTGGAAAGGGTTGTAGCAGAGAGACGGAAATGTATGTGTTAAAAATCATAATAGACCTTAAGCATCTGTATTTCACTGTGCCTGTGTATATGTAATGTTATGTAAGAAGTAGGCTGATGTCCTTACTTGGCTCTTTCTCTGGGTTCGATCAGGTTCCTCTTCTGCAGGCTCTTGAAGCGGTCCTTGAGGACGCTGCCCTCTGGCTGCAGGGGGACGCCATTACAAGAGATTAGAAAAGGGAGGGACATGTCCAGACAAATCCATGTGAAAGACATGATACTGTGCTTTGACTCAATTCCCACCCAAATTATAAAACACCATTAACACCACAATGGCCAGTTCAAATATGATTCAGAGGCCGGAGATAAGAGAGGGGATCGGGAATGAGACGATATGAAGATACAATGATCCCGGTGGGGAGAAGTGGGTTGTCACAGTATTAGCGAAACGGATGAAGCTTAGAATTAGACAATGGATAGCGCTGAAGACAATACACCAACTAAATCAACCCAAAACTCATTACAGATAAAGACACTGTGTCCCCGCTGGCCCTGGTCAAACTAGATGAGCGAGCAAACATTGTAACATACCTTGAGTTGTCGCAGGGAGCCGGCCAGCTCGTCGCTCAACTGAACCTCCAGGTCTTGAGCCTGAAACCTGCAAAGGGACAACATGTTAACGAGCGCAGGGCAAGAGGAACTTTAAGGCATGACATTTGTTGCTGTAACTTTAGGTGACAAGGACACACTTTTTTTAGGGCTTAGTATCACCATGCATGTCCAAGGTCACACATTTTGCAATTAAATATCTAAAGAAGTTTGGGGTGTACAGAGTTATTTTCGATGATTTTAAAATGGTCAATGTACAAATTCTACACACCACCAAGTCAGTTCAATCGGCACAAGCCAACAATGTTTTACGTGACTGAATGTTACCGTGTCCGAAATGTCATCAGTGTAATCTTGGACTGGGTTTTGAGAACATTTGAGTGGAAAGCCTGTGTTATACACTTGATATGTGGAGTTTGAAAGAAGTCTTATTTGGGAGGCAGGGAGGATCTACACCAAAGAAGCCATTGATCGCTATGGAAGATGTCAGATCTAGCTTGACTCGTACTAAAAGTGAGCCTCTCCCAACACCTGCCAAATACTTTGACAATGTCTTTTAAGTCTCTTGTAAAAAGTTAATCAAAGTGCAACACTAAAATCAGCAGCGTAGCCCTTTAAAGCATGGAAGGTGCAAGGCCAGTGTTAGGTATGTACTTGAGTCTGCCGAGGCGTCTGGGTTGGGCTTTCTCAGCCTCCTGGTTGGCTTTGCGTTGCGTCTGCTTGTCCTTGGTGTCCAGGTCCTGCTGCTTGATGGAAGCTTTGATGGAGCGGAGCTGGAACAGCTGCTGCCTCTTGTTACTCTGCTTTCTGGCTGCTAGCCGCCGCTGGACCTGGGGTGGGGAGAGGAGAGGAGCACGATGAAAAAAAAATGAAAATGTACATAAGAAATTACAATTGTCTGTTTAACAAGTTGTAACATCGTTTCATTTCAAAATGGTTTCAGGTTGGGGATCCATCTGAAAAGGAAATCAAAACAATTTGCTGTGCATGTGCTGATATCTCACCGTTTCTCTGCAAAATATTCCAAACCTGCCTATGCCTGTAAAACATTTCTGACATAAATGATTTCAGCCAGAATCTAGTTTCT
Organism: Hyperoplus immaculatus; assembly: GCA_949357725.1. NCBI lineage: Eukaryota > Metazoa > Chordata > Actinopteri > Uranoscopiformes > Ammodytidae > Hyperoplus > Hyperoplus immaculatus. The sequence continues at coordinate 8,679,366 of OX442352.1, read as the reverse complement.
GGCAAGTCTGCCTCTGCAATTTCCCGACTCAAGACCTAGTAACATTGCAGGGAATTGACCGGTGAGACTGCAGTATACATTAGCTGTTTAGGCCTGTTCTATTCGACGCAGTCTACTGTTTTTACATATCCTCAGATCCCAGGACACCGTTAACACACAGTCTCCTGAGCTCCTATGTGTTGTCTTCACATTTCCAATGAAGGAAATACTGGGAGCGCAAGGATGAGATCATCACCGGACACATACAGTGCTCACACATTGAAATAAACAGATGCAGGGAAAACTTTTATTGTATTTTAAAAGCCTGCCTTAACAGATACCAGTGTTAAAAAAAAATCAAAGTGTGAATATTCCAAAGCTGAGTTAGGTACGTGCCAAACATTTCTGACATAATGATTCAGGTATGAATTGTGTGTACCTTTAGTTTTTCCAGCCTCTCTTTCTTTCTCTGTCTCTCGGTCTTCTTCTCTGACAGGACGATGGCTCCCACTGCAGTGTCCTCCTCTTCCTCATTGGGAGCTGCTTCTTCTTCGTCCTCTTCTACCAGGCCTTCCACCTGCTCTCTGAGCACGGTCTCCTGCAGAAAAGGATTCAGCAACCATCAAAGATCCGAACTCCAAAACCTCCAATCACATTAAGACTCAACCAAAGAGGACAGAGGAGCTACAGTCATCATCATCATCATCATATGTACCTCTGTTGCTGTGTCGTCTCTGTTGACTGCCAACTGTCGCTCTAGTTTGTCTTCAACCTTCTTTCTCGTCACCTCCACCTCGTGGGCCTCCAGCAGCAAGGCCTGGGTTCACAGGGAGAGAGAAAAAACAGTCAAGTCAGTGCACCTCCTTACAGATACGTTAAGACCCGTTTATTTTGTATTTATTGGCGCCGGCTATTTCATGATATGTGTTTTTCTTTATCCTCAGATCCCAGGACACCGTTAACACACAGTCTCCTGAGCTCCTATGTGTTGTCTTCACATTCCCAATGAAGGAAATACTGGGAGCGCAAGGATGAGATCATCATCGGACACACAGACAGCACTCACACAATGAATTGTACTTATCCATGGCTGACTTTTAATGTATTCTAAAACATGTCTGCTTTAACTGATACCCATATAAAGTTAAACCAGAAATTCAAGATGCACCGGAATGAAAATCCTTGGCCAAACCCAAAAATAATGAAACTGTATACTGAATACCGGATGTGGCTTTTGCAGTTGTGATGATAAACAACTAAAAAGGTGGCTACGGACACGTTGTTTCAGTTTGAAACATTGTTTCCGACCGACCAGGGCAAGTTTTATTTACCAGTTAACCCTGTTGTTTGCTTAACAAACGGGGCTTAATATGTCACTTTGTTTATTGGTCTGATTGGTCGTAGTGCCATCCAATTGCGTGCAGTGGTATTTGAAATGCACGCATAGGTGCCGCCCCTTTAGTTGGGAAAGTCTATTGATCGTGGCCAGACCCTATATCGTTCTAGGTGTGGGTCTGGATTTCCAGGCTACTGGGAGACTAAAATGTAAGCTGGAACATTTCTAGGAAGGCTATGCGTTACAATTATTTTTTTTTAAATGTGTTTACAACAGCAGCAGCAGGGCCTTGAAACCACACCAAAACAAACAACGTCTTTTGTTTGTCAAGATCCATTCTTCATTAATGTCTGGACAAACTGAAACAAGAGAGCTCCTCTCTGTCCAAACAGAGGACGAGATTGACCCGGAACAATGAAGTCTGCAGAGATTAGAGTTACCTGATGTGAGAAGAAGTCTGGGTTGTAGGATCCTCCAGGAGCGATCACCTCCACAGCCGGAAGCACAGACGGCTTCTCGTTCATCTTCTCCGGGCGCTGTCAAAACAGGGACGCTGCCGTATTAGTCAAACTCAAACCACCACACACACACACAATGCAAAGACTTTTTAACACTTATTCTCACCTTGACACGTGTTTTGCCCGTCTGTTGAAGGTACCAGGGGTCAGCCGTTTCTTTTTCTACATTAAAAAGGAAGGGTTTAAATGTATGAGCATTTATGTGCGCTAAAGACAGCTGATCAATTACACATTACAAAATCAAGTAGCAAATGTATGCTGGATTAGATTCCTGCTGTTATATTCCGTGTTGGTAGGTTTTAAGCTACAGCTGCCAGAAAGATGACCTGATTTGACAGTTCATGTGTTGACATCAAGCCTTGCGTATGAACATGTCTGCATCAACCAACTCAGACAAATAGATAAACCCTAGTGGCTTTCTCATTGGGTTTCTCCTTTTCACCATTAGCTGTTTGGATCCACTTGATGTGCTTACATCTCAGGCTCTGATTTGAACATTTGGATTGTGACCAATCTGCACATGTGTATCCTCAGATCCCAGGTGACACAACAGTCTCCTGAGCTCCTATATGTTTTCTTCACATTCCCAATGAAAGAAATACTGGGAGCGCAAGGATGAGATCATCACTGGAAAGAAAGACAGAGTCACACAGCACTCACTTTCTGGTGCCCATAAGTCAAAATAGTCTCTGTCTGGGTTGTTGTTGGCGTCTGCCACTGCTTTCTTGACCGTCCTGATGACTGGCCGTCTGTTGAGGAGCCGTCTCTGCCGCCGTGGTATCACGCCTTTAGCTGCGAGCTCTTCCGCCTTCTGAGCAATACGGCGGAGTTTCTTGGCATTGGGCTGTTGGAATGCCAGCACACTGAAGGGAGAAAGAAGGGGTGATATGTTGATTATATGAGAAATTTGAGAAAGAGGAGTTTAAGAAAAACCAGTGAATAGCACACTAGCTGTTTAGGGCCGTTTTATTTGATACCGCCCACATCATGCTGTGTGTTTTTAACACATCCTCAGATCCCAGGCCACCGTTAACACACAGTCTCCTGAGCTCCTATGTGTTGTCTTCACATTCCCAATGAAGGAAATACTGGGAGCGCAAGGATGAGATCATCACCGGACACACACACACAGTGCACTGCTCACACATGTAATTAAACAGCCTTTTAATGTGTTAAATGTGTCTGCCCTAACAGATACACATAAAAAGTTCCCTGAAATAACATTACCGATTTAGACAGACCTATTTACTTTCATTCAGCTCTTCCAAGGCAGATGAAGAGTTACAATTTCACCATACAATCTTTAGAGTTAAAGGTGAAGAGAGCGGTTTATTTGTGTTAATATATGTGTTATATCACTCCATATTCCTACAGCAATCACTTCAACAGAGGGCAGACGTCATATCACAGGTCTCCAAGTCATTCTGATTTGCAGTAATAGCCCAATTAAAATGTTGTAGTATCCCAATTTTTTATCCAATCAGACCAAACCGTCACTCGTCTCACTCATATATACTATATACACTCCATGGTCTCACTGCCGGTGCACGCCAGAGCAACAGACGGGTGAATGTGTATGCGCCTACAATGGCGGAGCAGGTAAAAATCCTTCCCAATGTCTGTTTTGATAGTTTTCATCATGTTTTATCCAGTTTTATCACACTTATGGATCCGAGATGATGCTAGATAACTTGCTGCTTGAAGACTGCAATGCATTAATGTGGTGACGTAGGGACGAGCGAGGGGACTTCTAACTGCAGTAACTGACAGGAAGTTAGCTAAAAGAACCATTCTGCTTACAGCTCCTTTAAGAATGCTGAATTCAGCTATATGAGATCAAGGAGATGGATACTGACTCTTTGGGTGCAGGAACTAGCGAGTCATGTTGCAGGATCAAGTCTATCCTCAGTGGACGCACTGGTTTCCCCCTCCTTAGCTTCACCTGGACAGGCTCCGCTACTGTACAAAGAAATAAGGATTATGTTCACACAGCATAAGGAAAACATTTATATATGTGTGTCTTCATACAAGTCATAAAACAACTATCAAACTAGTAAGTGCCAAGTTTAGACATTTAATCTGGGAGATTCTGGACTATGGATTTGTTAACACCGATACACTTTCTACAAACTGCAAACCTTAGAGATTTTAACGTAATTGTGTTGCAGTTATTTACCTTTCTGTTCTTTCTTTGGCTGTCCAAGATCCAAAAAGAACAAACTTTCATCCGACTTCTCAGCCAATAAACCCCTGAAAACACAGAGATCACGTCAGGTACAAAGGGTTATATGTACAATTTACCATGTTTTTTTTTTATTATAAATTAATCGGCTTAGATATATTTAAAGTAAAACAATTAAATAAAAGGGTTTTCAGAGTCAAAGTACTGTCCTCAAATTGATGGTCAAGCCAACAGCCCCAGACCCATAAAAAATAAATCTATACATTTTGTTGTATTTATTTAATAAAGCGGGCTTGACAGGTAAGTGTTTAAAAAGACATCACAGGCACTGTAAACTAACCCCAGTCAGTCTTTCGGCCCTCTGTCTCAGCACAAGTTGACTGTGCTTGTTTTAACAGCAGATAGCAAGTTGAATTTCTTAATGTCAAATGAACAACAAACACACTGGAATGTCATGGTGTCAATGAGGGGACATTGTTAAAAAGTACCAACAAGAAAAACATGGCCTTACAAACAGGACAGACCACACTCACACGACAGTGTATGTGTCGAGTACTACAGGTGGGGTGAGACAACAGAAACAGTGACATACGTTGAAACATCCTTAAAATATTCAGTATCAGAAGAAACTCGTGGTGGATAAATGTTAGAGATTTAGTTTAGCGTAAAATCCACTTGGTCTTCCACACACACTGTGAAGCTAACACTCACCCTGTGGTTCTCTCCTGGTGTCTGATGTCTTCTAAAAATTCGTCCACGTCGTTTATGTCGCTGTGTTTGTTCCAGTTCTTCTTCTTGTTCTTGTTGACGCGTTTTCTCCTGCCACTTGCCAACTGTGCGTCGTTTGAAGTGGACTTTAAATTAAGAAACCCTGGCTGTGAAGCCGCCACGCGTTTCAACCGCCTGCCCGGCGCCATGTTGGAGGACTGAGAAAAAGAAAAACACGTGTCTTCTTCTCTCTTCTTGTACAGGAGTCACTTTTGTGGCGCCCCCTGCAGGACAGACACTGTAAACGCAACACAAGCTGTTTCCTTGTAAATAAAAAGTTACTTGTTTATTATTTCACTGTATCACTTTTTTTTTTAATCAGGCTATAATAATTATTTATTTGATAACAGGAAGAGTTTATAAGCATATGTTTGTGTTTTTGTGTGTCAGAGCAACGAAGATGATTGTTGTGATGAATTTAAAATATATATATATATATATATAAACACAAGATAATTAAAATTAAATGTGGATGTAATGCTAAATTTGTGAAATAATATATGCCATTCACTTTATATTTTCTCTTGAATACTGATTATTTTTGTAGACTTTTTTTCTTTCCAGGTAAAATAAGTTTCACAATAAATAAAATAACACTTTAAACTAATAACCTAAGCTAACTTGAGTGTCAATAATAAGGATTGAGAACATTTGCTGGCCAACATTACAGGTGAATGTGGTCATGCAACTGTGGATCATGTCTCTACATGTTTATAAATGTTTGTCACAAATGCATCATGGGTAACGTGTCTCCTGTTGCTCTCCTGTGTTTTTTCAATTTTTTTTCCTCCCTTCGTTTTTATTGCGAGAACAACGCTTTAGAGACTCAACAATAAATTCCCATTTTTGAGCAGCAATCTTTTGCCAAGTTTTGAAAGGTACGTATCATCGGGTCAATAAAACTTCAATCTATCATTTGATGTTTTGTTAATTTTCGGATGGATGTGTTTTTTCGTTATTTTTCGATGAGAAAGAAAACGCAGAGCAGTCGAGCTATTATCCGCCTGCTCGGGGAGTCGGGGACCTAAAAGGCGTTTATGGTATGGTCGAATTTGACTCGGAAATGCGCCCAAAGTGAGGGGTCGTCTGACAAAATATTGTTCATCAAATGATCCCCTGACATGTCTAGTGTCGTTTCCAAAAATTATAATCCACTTTCATGCCGCAGTTTTTATTTTCTTCCGTCGTTTTTAACATCACCCTCATCGTTTGCTACAACGATTTTTCCTTCCCGTTTACATTCTTCTCGCCAGCAGCCAGCCATCATCTGCAGGTGCGCTGCTTTTCTGCCACCGGACAGCCGGGGTGGGCGGGTTCGCTTGGTTTACTTAAATATAGCTCATTCTGAATAAAAAATCAAGACTTGGGCTCAACCGGAGGGCCCACTGCGAAGAAACGAACAAACCCACGTTCAATGCGCAGGGGGCGGGGTTTGTCGCGAAATTGTCGTTCTCTCTTTGGTCGAACTGTTCACAACATCCCGCCCCACAGGCTTTTATACAAATTGTGATTGGTTTACCTGATAAAGAGCTCTGCTATGATTCGATACCTTCGCTGTCCGTTTCATTAGAGTGGTTGCATAAGTTGCCTTCTTTCTTTATATGTCCATGGTTGCCTCGGCCTTGGATATACATTACAAAACAAACTCTGGCTTCTGACGATTTACTTTTTATAACCCACTCCAGCTGGATAGTAGATACTGCCATGTTGTTTTAGATTCTACAGTAGTAACAATTGAACGAAAAAAAAGTTTTTATCCTTCCCAACATGCAACCCTAAATATATTCTGCTGCACTTTTGCCTAAACATTTGGAGTTAGCTAACCAAAGCACACATTTATGTTCTTTCAGGTGATCTTTAGTAGACATGGCCCGTACCAAGCAGACTGCCCGTAAGTCCACAGGAGGTAAAGCCCCACGTAAACAGCTGGCCACAAAGGCTGCTCGCAAGAGCGCCCCATCCACTGGTGGTGTCAAAAAGCCCCATCGTTACAGGTGAGAGCCCACAAAGTACTGCTTATGTTGGAAAGGTTAACATAACATTCAGTTTAATGCCATTTCTTGTATGTGCAGATATAAAGTTATACTCAACTATCATAAAGATCGATTCAATAGTTTTCATCCAGCCCCCAAGGAAGTCTCTGGGGACAGACTTCAGTTATTTTAATTGAGTTTAATTTTATAATGTAGAAAACATTGTGAAAAGCATCTCTTAGTGGAGTGGTCTGAGAGATGAGCTCTAACATTCAATCACAGTATGTAGGGGTGCAAGGAGAAGACAGAAAAAGGTGCACCAGATGAAGAGTAATGAGTTATGATAAAATCAAAGAAAAATAACACAAGTTCACTTTAAAAGCAAATGATAATCTTTGCAGGCCCGGTACTGTGGCTCTGCGTGAGATCCGTCGTTATCAGAAGTCCACTGAGCTGCTGATCCGCAAGCTGCCCTTCCAGCGTCTGGTGAGAGAAATCGCCCAGGACTTCAAGACCGATCTGCGTTTCCAGAGTGCAGCCATCGGAGCCCTGCAGGTCAGCAGTACTACATATAGGAACCATTAAACTAATACCATGCTCCAGCATTCCATCTAAAAAAAACAATGTTTTGATTCTTCCCTCTGCAGGAGGCCAGTGAGGCCTACCTGGTGGGTCTGTTTGAGGACACCAACCTGTGCGCCATCCACGCCAAGCGTGTCACCATCATGCCCAAAGACATCCAGCTGGCACGTCGTATCCGCGGGGAACGCGCTTAAACATGTTTTCTGATTTATTATATGCTTGTCTTCTTGCCCTTTCACCACTCTTTCTATCCCTCTCCTTCCATTATACTTAGTTATTAGTTTGGTTTGAGGTTCTATATATATCATATGATTGTGATAACCGTAAATGTGTGATCATGTCTTCTTTGGTGCTACTAGTAGAAACGTTTTCTTAGAGATACCATATACGTTTGAACCTTTTGAATCACATTTACACTCCTCTATTCTTACCAGCTAGCTCAAAGGAATGCCTTGTTATCTCAAGCAAGGTGTTTTTGAAAGCCAAGAATAGTTTGTGATCTGAATTGAGCATAGGAAATTAGCATTAAGGTTGAGACATTTTCATCTTTAGACGGACATTTTACATTGATATAATGGGTCTTGTAATTTTTTTTTAAATAGAAGTTTGTTGTAAAAGTAGTGGTTCTTTATTTTCTTTTTTACAATAATGGTGTATTTCTACTGTTACTGTTGTATCAAAAAAACAAAAGTGTGATTCTGGTTGTGAGTTAAAAAACGTCATTTTGACATAAGATGACAATGCATTTTTGTCAAAAAAAAAACAAGCGGCATATATGTAGCAAATCTATGTTGATATTTTGATTTTAAGCCACATTATTAATTCCAGGTAATGTTTTGTTTTGACTTTTTGTTCCTCTCAGGTTGACACGATAACCTATTTTTTTTTTTCTATTGTGTTTTTGATTAATGTTTTCAGTCATTTTTTCAAAAGCAAAATATTTGTACACCGGAATTCACATACAAACATAATAAACAGATTATTGTGGTTAAATGATCCGTATGACTGAGTATCTACTTTAAATATTTTTCATATTTGAGCTGAGTTGATAACTTGGAACAGAAAGCTAAAATGTTGCACATTTTTTTACAAGGAAGACTTGTAAATAACCCAAACTTTTTTTTGTTGAGATCTTAACCTGAACTTTATTGTTTGTAGACCGAGGCTTTAAGGGTATGTTTTAATTGTAGTATGCTGAATGTTGCGGGATTTGGGATTGTCGTGATATTTAAATTAAACAGTACACTAGAACAATAATAGAAAAAACGTTTTCTCCAAATTTTATACAAGAACTGCAGGGTCACCATCTCACCAAACAATCAGAGTTCGCTTTGCATTATGCACGAGTGATTTTCCGATTAAATAATGCTCGTGTATTATCTTTCACCTTCACCACTAAACAGACTTGCACTTGTTACATTTATTATAACAGCAAGTGTTTTGAAAACCGCTGAAAAGTACGACTAACTTTTTCGGTTTGACCCGCACGGTCACATAATATTGGATGAACAAAACAAACAACAAAACCCAGCAGCAGCACGCCTGTGTGCCCCGTCTACGAAGCAAATAGTCGCGGCTTGTTTATCTAGATATGAACAAAAGCAGCTCAACCTGGGTGACCGGTGACCAGCGTGTCAAAGTGACCACAGATAAATTGTGCTGTTGCATTGTGGGACAGATGATTGACGCGGCGGCCATTTTCCCGCTGGACGCTGCTTCCCATTGTGGATACGAAGAAGAAAATAGAGACAAGCCAAACATTTCTCACGACTTCAAGTCACTTTTCTCATAGGTAAGCCTCGTCAAATATGCCTCTGCGTTAGTAAATTAACTTTGTATTTTAAACTTGCATTTTATTTGAATTATTAGGCACATTTAACAGCGAAAAACCTCAGTTTTAATCGTGTCTGAAAATAACAAACGCGGCTGTCGAAAGGACGGTGAAATTCAGTCGTTACCGCAGCCGCTCAAGAGAAAATTTGTTTCAAATAATGCGCCGGTTCAGCTCGGTGCCATGCCGCCGTAAGGGACCGTTCAGCTTTCCTAAGACTATTTATGCATTCGTTGAAATGTTTTCTGTCTTGTTCTCTCATTTACCAACAAACTGTCGCAGCAGTTATTTCTCAAATTGAAGTTGTTTATGTGCTACTCATTTGCTCTTCTGCCCTGGCTCTTTATCCCGTTTGCGCATCAAACCGCCGCCATCATCAGAGCGGGGGTGGGCGGACCTAGCAACAGTGTAGTCAGCTGTTGAGCCCGCCTACTGTGAAGACTCTGCATGATGATTGGCTCATACGTTGTATTTTTAGCTACGTATTAGTTTAGTGGCCAATTGCACCTTCGTTAATGGTTGATTGAAGTCTGGTTGATAGTGAAAGGGAATGTGTTGTATGTTTACTTACCCGAAAAGTTTACTTATTTGAAACGCCAAAATACAGTATGTATCTTTTTATATTTAAAAAAACAAACGCATTTAAGAGGGTTACTTCTCAATATTTAGGAAGTGAATTTACAAAAGTGGAAAGTAACCCTCAAGTGTATCACACCAACAAATACAGAAATGGACACATTAGTTTACTTTCCTATAGCTGTTTGCATCAATAGTGGAATTGTTTTGTAATTGAGTGAAAACAGGGTCAATTTAGAAAAAAGAAATAAAGATAACTTTAAAGGACCAATCTTGACTTTGGAAAGTGTTCTGCAAGCTATAGAAACGTTGCTGAACTCTTTAACCTTTTGCCTGTGTCTTCTCTAGGTGATCTTTAGCAGCCATGGCCCGTACCAAGCAGACTGCCCGTAAGTCCACTGGAGGCAAAGCCCCACGTAAACAGCTGGCCACAAAGGCTGCTCGCAAGAGTGCCCCATCCACTGGTGGTGTCAAGAAGCCCCATCGTTACAGGTGAGACAAGAAAAAGCAATGTTTTTACTGTATTATAGGTTGGACAAAAATGATTAACCATGAATTACTGTGTGATTGGATTTATTTACAAAAACAAATCTCTAGATTGTCAACCATCACTAAACTTGCTGTAGGTGTCCAGCTTTGTATAGTTTGACTTTAATGCAGTTGATGTAAAAAGAAAAAAAAAGTCTTCAACCTAATCTTGCTTCCCATGTGCTCTTCACGTAATTAATTATTCTTTTTTTGTTAAGGCCCGGAACTGTGGCTCTGCGTGAGATCCGTCGTTATCAGAAGTCCACTGAGCTGCTGATCCGCAAGCTGCCCTTCCAGCGTCTGGTGAGAGAAATCGCCCAGGACTTCAAGACCGATCTGCGTTTCCAGAGTGCAGCCATCGGAGCCCTGCAGGTCAGCAGTACCACACAATGCCGTCATAGTTGGCAAAGATCGTTAAGAGTGTACACCTAACTGTACATGAATGAAGTTGTAAATACTATACATACAAAATATGCTAAAAGCATGGCATATTCACATAGACAGGACTACTGAAGACTACACTGTACATACACTGTTTATAGAATTCTTCCATTTATTCTAAAAAAGTGTCAAAACTAATGACAATCGCCAATATTAAAGCTACGAAAGCCAAAAGTGAAATTGGTAGACGAGTCATTTTATCGCTACTGACAACTGTTGTGTTTGCTGTTTTCTCTCTCTGCAGGAGGCCAGTGAGGCCTACCTGGTGGGTCTGTTTGAGGACACCAACCTGTGCGCCATCCACGCCAAGCGTGTCACCATCATGCCCAAAGACATCCAGCTGGCACGTCGTATCCGCGGGGAACGCGCTTAAACGCTCTGTCCTCCTCTCTGTCCTTTACCTCTTCCTGCGCCTCAATTGTTCCCTCTCTCCCTCCCCGTGTTAGTAGTGTGTAGGGGAAAACTGATTATATTATGGATAAAGTGTATAGTCGTGTTTTTCTTAGTGCTCTTGGCAGCAGACTTCTAGGGTACTATCTTTTTCGTGCATGTACCAACTCTTTGGTGATGAGATCTCCTCAAGCACATGTCTCCTAGTTTGCACTGTTTCTAATCTGACTGTTTGGGAGATGATGATTTGTGGACAGAATAATGAAAAAATGTGGACTAGAACAATGCAAATATTCGGGGGGGCAGACAGGAGAAGAGGCTGGGTATGTGTCTGCTGGGGGACTCTGGTCTCTATTCTGCAGCAGGGTGCTAGAAGAACTTACCTAGTCCTCTTCTCCTGCTCTCTATCCTCTGGCAGCCTAGCTCAGACATGAGCATAGACGGAGGCCGAGGCTGGATGTTCTGTCCCTGTATGTGTCTGCATGAGTGTTGGCTCTGATCACCACAGCAAATTGTATACAATCCATCAGCATCTTTGGAGTTGAATTATGATTATCATATTGATCATTGCTGTCATTTGTCTTGTTAAGTTTATTTTTTTCTTCCAAATAAGTCTCACGCACAGGATTATTTCCTTGTATTTCTCCTTCAAACTATTTGTGGATGATATGGAGATGGGGGGATACATCAGATTCAAATTTACAGAGGAAAAAAAACAAAAAAAAATTCTACTGAAATGTGAAGCTACTGACTCGTCTTGGCACCAAAGCTTGATCCTCTTGTGGACACTCTTTTTCCTAACTGACAGAAGAGTTTAACCTCCCTTGTTTTAGTAGTGTTCCAATTGGTATCATCTAATTATTTAAAGCCAAAGCTTTAGAAACGAGTATGGTATCAGAGATAGTTTTTTTTAGCAGTGACTAATTTAACAAAATACCTTTTTTTATATCAAAGGTTCATCTAGGCTTGCAATGTTCCCAAAAAACCAAAAGCTTTCAAAGTTTGAAAACATTTTTTTCAAACCAACAAGAAAACTGATTAAAATGTGAAATTGGTTCTACATGACTAATAATACTGGTCTTGTTTTCTGAATATGTCCCCCCTTGCTTAATTTTTCTTTCACCGGATCAGTGGATCGTCTGTATGCCGTTTCTCAGGTTGACTATTCACCCTTAATTTTTATTTTATTTTTCGCTCAATTTGATTTTCTTTATTTTTTAAATGTCGAGAATAATATTTCAATCAAACAATGTTTGTAATTTCCAGATTTGTCAAATAAGGTGGTAATAAATGGATGTTACACACACTCCTGTGTCTGTGGTCTACACACTTACACTTTCATCGTTTTTTTTTCACACCTTTATTCATTGTTATTTAATACAAATGAAGTAAAACATGGTGTGGGCCGCATCATGTTTTGGGGATGCTTCTCATCAGCAGGGACAGGGAAGCTGTTGATGGGAAGATGGATGTAGCCAAATACAGGGCAATCTTGGAATAAAACCTCTTAGAGTCTTCAAAAGACCTGAGACTCAACAACGACCCTCAACATACAGCCAGCCAATGGAATTGTTCAGACCAAAGCACATCCATAGGTTAGAATGGCCAGGTCAGTCTGTAGATGTGCAAAGCTGGTAGAGATATACCCCAAGACTTGCAGCGAAAGTGTGTGTTGGTCTATCACATAAAATCCCAATACAATACATTTACGTTTGTGAATGTAACGTGACAAAACATGAAAGGTGTAATGGGTATGAATATTTTTGCAAGCCACTGTAACAGGCGTCAACAGCTGTATCAAACTCCTGTGAGCATTAACCAAACGCAGATGATAGCTGCACCACTAGATGGCAGTAACACACCATGTCTTGGTTATAACCTTAAAACTCCTTCCCACTGGGGCACAAACCTGCTGATGTCACACTGCTTCAGCTTGCAGTGAACAAGGACAATATCATTATTTGCTTTTTATTAATACATTTGAATGTGTGCAAGTCCTGTAACATCTTTTTAACCTGAAATGTCCATCCCTGTCTCCTAAAACATATTCAAACATACTGTAGGCCCTACATGTATTTTTTCACATCCCTATCTTATTAATGTTGTTATGAATATGACATTCTTAATACATGTCTGTTGAATTAATTTCATTGATTTACAATTCCACTTGGGATTCCTTTTGTATGATAATAATAATTATTTGAGCTGCCTTTACCCATTTATTTATTTATTTTTTCTGGATCGAGTGTGATTCGACAATCTTTCACACAGACACACATAAACACAGATGTGAGACTCTAGCATTACAATTAATATCCTTTTTCTCAGTTGACATCATTCCTCTCAAAAGTGTTTCCTTTCAGCGTTCCACTTTCTTGATTAAAAGAGATAAAGCCGTGCCCTCAGCTATATTCACCACAATAAACACATACACACACTGTGGCCGAGGCTCTGCTCATTAACACACATACAAACAAACATCTAATCAAACACCACCCTTTAATCCTGTTGTTTTGAATGGGCGCTATAGATACACACACATACACAAGCCAACACACACAAACACACACTCATGTACACAACTCAAACAAAGTCAAGCCCTCACTTCCGGGGGGTTGATGGTCATCTTTGTGTGTTTGTGTGTGTGTTTTGTGGAAACACAATTCTGCCTATTGTCAGATCTGATTGACAGTTCAAATGATTTAAATGAGACACAAATGTCAACGTCAAAAGTCAAAATTATTTCTATAGCACATTTGAAAACAAGTTCAGTTGACCAAAGTGCTGTACAAATGTAATCAGTCAAACCAAATCCAATCTTTATAAGGACAGAAGATTTATTGAATATTAGTTTTCCCTTTTAGCCTAGGTGTTTGTCGAAAAAAAAATTTAAATATAATTTTACAAATGCAAATTTGCATTGGTACAACTAACACTTCAAGCAGCAGAGGGTGGGTGTTTCAATAATGTATTCATTTATACTTTTAGCTGCCTGTGTTCATTGCTCTTGCTTGCTAACCATTGTTGAATGCAGTCTCAACCCCAGCACATTGTTACAGTAATGTGTTACAGATTAGTCAGGAATGGTATGAGGCGCATTCTGTCTGGTTGTAGCTGGTCGTTTATCGGTTATGTGAATGTAAATATATTAAACATCAATTGTTTTATTCACTTAAACATAAATATATAGTGAGCCTTAAGACTTACACCCTGGCCACTGCTGAAATACAGTAGTCCTGGATAGGAATCACTGGAGTTAGTTACATTTGAGGTATCGTGCAAAGGCATTTTATCTATTCCATTTTATCTGAGAGATAAAACAAGTCAATTCTACCCACAGTTCTGCTAAAAATGTGTTCTAAACCAAGGACCAAACAATCATGTAATAATTTGTATAATAAACTTTCTTCTCTCCTTGTCTGTTCTCTTCTGTTCTCTTTTCAGTTTACATTCAAAAATATAGTCCTACATTGTCCCAGGTCACAGCAGTACTGGGTTCACACGGTTGACTCAATAATTATTCATGAAATAATTTCATTTTTTGGATTACAATGAAACAAACAGCTAACCCGTAGCTAATCTAAACGCAGGATTACATGGCAGCATTTCAAAGAACCGATTCTTTCAGGATTTAGACCCAAACACTGTGAGAAAAAGCCTTGCATGTGGGGCTGAGCGTCAGGCTTTTATTGTTCTAAATGAGACTCAATACATTTGAATTTTTATGATTGCATTATGTTGGATGATAAATGTATTTTACTATGAGGTCTGCATTCTGCAAACTAATGGAGTATAAGCTTAAAATGGGGGGAAAAGAAGGGCAGATTGTTACTCTGTGGATAACAGTAAGTTTATTATCGCAAGTTGAAGATCAAAACTTATTTTTTTATTAGTGATTGCACTTTGTTTAGAATCATAAACATAGAGAACAAAGTGCTTTAACATCATGTGAGACTGTGATGACGTGACAGTGTGCTGCCCTAATTGCTGAGCATATATAATGGACCGTACATGTTCATACCTCTAAAGAGGTACAGTATGAGTTTTTTTAATTGCATGGCTTTGTCCGTGTGTGTGTCCGTGTGTGTGTGTGTGTGTGTGTGTGTGTGTGTGTGTGTGTGTGTGTTTGTGAACACAACTGTGCACCCAAGGCCTGCGTAGTGGCGCTCCATCTGTGGCACTCAGGGGATTAAAGCCAATCTGTCTGTCTGCCGTACAAAGTGCTGACCGTCAGACCAGCACCAGATTAACACAGTGCTGGGATTGGTAAAGGGGAGGGGGGGCCTGGTTGTGGGTAGAAGAGAGAGAAGGATAGATATTGAGGAACAGAGACACAGAGATGTGTGTGTGTTTGTTTTTGTGTTGGGGAAGTTGGGGGGGCGGAGTGGGTATAGGGGCAGGTTGAGAGGTCAACTCTAGATTAGTACATAACTGGTACAGTGTGTGTGTGTGTGTGTGTCTGTCTGTCTGTGTGTGTGTGTGTGTGTGTGTGTGTGTGTGTCTGTCTTTGTGTGTGTGTGTGTGTGTGTGTGTGTGTGTTTATATGTGTGTGTCTTCGGGAAGGAAGGGGGCTTATAGACATGGAGCAACAGAAGGGGAAGAAGGAAGCGGGACAGATGTACAGTAAATGGTGGGTGAGTGGGGGTGGGGTGTCATAGTTAACATACAACTCAGATGAAATAAGGAGTTGGACCAGACAAGAATGTAGACAATATTCCATGTAAGTCTTGAAACTACCAGAATGCCAACCCGTAATACATTTCCCCGGAAATCTTGCAACGGCTTTAGAGAGAACATACATATTCCCCAGTATAGCGGGCAACTGCATGATATAGGTCTCAGTATACTTCAAACTAGCAGATTCTTACTATTCAGTTGGACACACTGAAAAGTGAGGAAAGTAATTCCGTAATGATTGCACAAAGCGAGGTTGAGAAAACTCAAACCCTGATTATTACTTCTACCAATAACAGCATTATACCCAGGGGGCAAAGTGGTTTTACAGGCATGGAATGTTGTAAACGGTTGTTCACAGGAAATTATATCAAGGACCATCAAGGATCAAAACCTGGGTGGACAACCTGGTCAACTACCGATACTGGAAAGCTACAGTTAAAGCTTTATCCAACATCTAGATTTTAGTTTTTTATACAGATGTGAATTTAAGCATAATGAATGATAATACAATTTTGGATTTAGCATCACACACTTTTCAGCAGCCTCCAATTGCAGATATCCATGGTGTTGCACAATATGTGACAAAGTGGTGTGGTGAATGAAAGAAAGGAGAACCTAGGAGGGGTAAAACACCTTGTATACGGCTTTTACATCTCCACACACCTGAACAATCGCTTTCAGAAATCGTCAAATAATCATTGCTCAATGAAGACCGAAACATTGCTCAAAGATCCGTTTGAAGAATATTGAGGCCTTAAAGGTGGAGTCAGCCAGTCTGCAGAATGCTTGATGTCAACATCTCTTTTTGTCAAAATAAGTGAATATCTCCTCACGATCCATTATATGTCTGTACTGTGTTGTGCTCAAAAGAAATCCAGTGTTTATACACAGCCTAGTCTCTGTTAACAGGCATGTTGCTAGCTACGGTGGGCCGTCTTTGTATACCAGTTTACAGAGTCTAGGCTTTGTATTAACACCAGATTATACCACTAAATTCATGTTGTGAGGAGATATTGACTGATTCTGAAGTGGTTTTGCCAACAGAATTACTCACTCCATCTTTAAATTCATACATAGTGTTTAGTCCAGGTGGGTAGCATATTGGGATGGACCTGGTTGTGTTATTGTGTGTGTGACAGGAGTTAAAGGCCTACTTCACCGGTTTGAATATGAAGGTGTATTGAATTCTGAGATCCTATGTAGTATAAATGTGCAAGAAAAAATTAAAATCGGTTCATCCTAGCCTGAGAAAAGGCAGAAAGAGTGTTTTTTTTAACCCTATATTTCTCTTTCTCGTGACATCACAGAAAGAGAAATATAGGGTTAAAAAAAACACTCTTTCTGCCTTTTCTCAGGCTAGGATGAACCGATTTAAATTTTTTTCGCACATTTATACTACATAGGATCTCAGAATTCAATACACCTTCATATTCAAACCGGTGAAGTAGGCCTTTAAGGTCATGGTGGGAGGGCAGGGTCTGGGGTGGGTGGTGAGAGGGTTCAGACCAGATGAGTGCACCACCCAGATTAATGTAGTGTACTAGTGCTCAAAGGGGGGTGTGGGGTGGGGGACTCCTGGGTGGGGGTGTGCAGTAAATTGGGAATTGCTCCGGGGGATTAAACATGTTTAGCCATTAGCACAACCTGGTAGTCAACTAAGTAACACAGCAGGGTTCACTGGAGCCACACACACTGTTTAACAAGAACTGTAGCTATTGACGAAAGACTGTGAGTATTTGGAGTTTTGTTATAGGCTACTACACCATACTTTATATGTATACAAATGGTAACAATGACGTTACCATACATTTTATGTGTAGCTGGAAAACCAAAAAAAGCTAAACGTTGCTAAAGGTTTAGCGCTTTGTGTATGGTTAGCATTAGTGACCCTCTCACATTATGCAGCTATTTTGTTTAGTGTTAAATTCGAAACACTGTTACATTGTAAGTGTATGTATCTAGTCCAGGGTTTATAGGACAAAAACACATTGTGCTCTGTGTGATTCTACTTGCCATATAACTTAAGAATCAAATACTAACCAGAAGCCTATCACCGCGGATGAGCTCCTCAACGATGTTATGTTGCCCTATATATTGAATATATAGGGCAACATAACATGATAAATAAACAAGTCACAACCAGCACACCGGACAGTTTAGTGATGATCAGTTCATTGGCTGAGACAATCATATCATATGATGTAGTTACTTCCCTCCAGATAGATGTGAAAATCGCATGGTTATGTCAAACTTTGCATGGAGGACTGTTTGGACCATTTGTATTAATTTTACGTCAGTCTCACTTGCTGTTCATGGTAGTTGTGTTGCTGTGCGGCCTGCATCAGTGTGTGTGTGTGTGTGTGTTCATGTGTGTGTGTGTGTGTGTTCGTGTGTGTGTGTGTGTGTGTGTGTGTGTGTGTTTGCTGGCCTGTGTAACGCAGGCCATGTGCATCTCTAGTCACACTGCTGACAGAAACAAGAGGGGAGGGAGAAAACCACATACACAGGTCCCTCTCATGCTCTCTCTATCTCTCTTGTCTCTCTCCATACCTATGCTGTGTTGTGTCTCTGCTTCCCCCTGAAGGCCAATTATGGCATTGCACGAGACACACTGCTCAGGCAAAGGGGTAAAACCGTAAAACACAAGTGAATACTGAACTAACACAATTCAATATGCCTTTTTCTTATCTAGTTTATTAGAATGCCTTGAGTGATAGTTTCAAATGTTGAGTCTAGCTTAGACAGTGCTGCATGAAACAGAAAAAATAAGTACTAAAAAGTGTATTTTCCTTTTTTTGTGTGTCGAAAGAAAGAAAGAAAGAAAGAAAGAAAGAAAGAAAGAAAGAAAGAAAGAAAGAAAGAAAGAAAGAAAGAAAGATAGAATTGCAATTTCATTATACCTTATCTTATACACTGTATTTGATAAAAAATAAGAATGATAAAATACTGTCTCTGGGATTTTTTCTTTTGGTAGGAGAAACACCTCTGTAACTTTTAGTTATAGCTACTCATGTTTTAGAATAAAAAGTACATTATATAGGTCTATATCAACTTGTATTGTGTTGTAAAGGCCCCTTTATGTAAAATGTACAGAGTAGGATTTTCAAGTGATAATTAGGCAAGAGACTTTAGCATTTATGTCCATGGTTTTGTACAGTGTTTCTTTCAGTGTAGAAATGTACAGAATGTTAATAGTATATGGCATCCGCTAAATATTTGTGTGTGAGGCGGCCTGGCAGTCATAAACATACTGCTTGTTGTTGGCAGTATGCAGACAAAGAGCCATGTACAGTAAATAGCCACTGAGTCACAGAGATGAAACAAACATGTTGACTCGTTGTTTCCAGGGGAGTTTGTGTGTGTGTGTGTGTGTGTGTGTGTGTGTGTGTGTGTGTGTGTGTGTGTGTGTGTGTGTGTGTGTGTGTGTGTGTGTGTGTGTGTGTATGTGTGTGTAATGTGTGTGTGCTCGTATGTGCTTGTGTACTGGCATGTGTGTGTGGGAGTGCATCAGTGTTTGTCTGAGTGATATTTGGTAAGTTAATGGAGGCCCCCCTGACCCTTCCACCCATTCAGTTTGTGATTTGTCTGTGGCTCCAGCATTGGGGATTAGACCATGTTTCCCCACTTCACGTCCTCTCTCTCTCTCTCTCTCTCTCTCTCTCTGTCTCTCTCTCTCTCTCTCTCTCTCTCTTTTCTCCCCACATCACATGATCCGTTACATCACGGGATTGAGGTCAGAGCTGGATTAGGGCGAGCTACGCCAGCGAACGAGAGAGGCAACGCTGGAATTACTGAAAGTGAGGGTGGAGAAGGTGGGTGGGTTGGGTGGGTGGGGGGGAGTTCAGATGGCCCCGGAGATGGAGAGAGGAAGAAAAAGAGAACGAAGAAAAGAGAGATGGTATATAAAGGAGAGATTGAGACAAAGAAAGAGAGGAGCACAGGGAGTCAGAGAGGAGGGGGATGAAGGTATGCAGGGGTTTACACTAAAAGGGGGATTGAACAATGCAAAGGGTCTGATGGTCTGAGTTAAGTTAAGTGTTCGATAAAGTGGAGCTCTGTAAGAATTAAATGTTTTAGTGGGAGGACAAAGATGTTTTCATCAAGCAGTAAGTCAGATAAACACAAAAGCATGGACGGCCATATGTGTTGGACTCATGGGGGCAAAGATCAAAACGCTCAGGCAGAACGCACTGTCATCTGCCCCACTCAGAGGGGTAAAGTATTAGAGCGTAATCTATCGTTTTTTTTCAGTTGAGTTTCAATACTTGAGTGTAAATGTAGAGAGTGCTTCTTATTTTTGAAATAGTACACATATTGGCCCTCATTTATCAATTTTGCGTGGAAACTGGTGCAGATTCTGGCGCAAATAGGCTACCTCCCTACGCCAGGTGTCGCGTGGTATTTATCAAACAGGCGTATCTCGTCAATCTCAGCGTACGCCATGGCCATTATTGATAAATTCGGCGGATGAAAACGAGCGTATCACGCCCCTATATTTTCTCAGTTTAGAGGCCTCGCCCAGAGGTTTTACGACATGGATATGCGCAATACGGCACTTCCCTGAAGTAGAAATTGACAGAATAACAGCGAAAGTAGAAAGAAAGAGTTTCATTTCGGAGCATTAGCCTACAAGCAGCATCAAATAACGACAGAAGGCAGCAGTTAGGAAGGAAATAACTGCTGCGGTCAACAGCGTTGGTGTTGACTCAAAATCGCCACTAAAAAAAGCGTGTTGCTGTTCTGAAATGCAACCAACGGGGCTGCGAGCATAATATACAGTATCTCACAAAAGTGAGTACACCCCTCACATTTCTTCACATTTTTCTTTATATCTTTCCATGGGACAACACTGAATAAATGACACTTTAATACAATGTAAAGTAGTCAGTGTACAGCTTGTATAACAGTGTAAATTTACTGTCCCCTCAAAATAACTCGACACACAGCCATTAATGTCTAAACTGCTGGCAACAAAAGTGAGTACACCCCTTAGAAAAAATTTACAAATTGGGCCCAAAGTGTAAATATTTTGTGTGGCCACCATTATTTTCCAGCACTGCCTTAACCCTCTTGGGCATGAAGTTCACTAGAGCTTCACAGGTTGCAACTGGAACCCTCTTCCACCCATTTATGACAGCATCACAGAGCTGGTGGATATTAAAGACCTTGCGTTCCTCCACCTTCCATTTGAGGATGCCCCAAAGATGCTCAATAGGGTTTAGGTCTGGAGACATGCTTGGCCAGGCCATAACCTTTACCCTCAGCTTTTTTAGCAAGCCACTGGTCGTCTTGGAGGTGTGTTTGGGGTCGTTATCATGTTGCAATACCACCCTGCGGCCCAGTTTACGAAGGTTGAGTGCACATGGTCAGCGTCGTACACAGAGGTTGGCTTTGGAAAATAGACGTATCAGTGCTGCCAGCATTGCTGAAGGGCTTGAAGGGGTGGGGGGTCAACCTGTCAGTGCTCAGACCATACGCCACACTCTGCATCATACTGGTCTGCATGGCTGTCATCCCAGAAGGAAGCCTATTCTCAAGATGATGCACAAGAAACCCCACAAAAAGTTTGCTGAAGACAAACAGACTACGGACATGGATTACTGCAACCATGTCCTGTGGTCTGATGAGACCAAAATACATTTATTTGGTTCAGATGGTGTTAAGAGTGTGGAGCGGCAACCAGGTGAGGAGTACAAAGACAAGTGTGTCTTGCCTAGAGTCAAGCATGGTGGTTAGAGTGTCATGGTCTGGGGCTGCATGAGTGCTGCCAGCACTGGTGATCTACAGTTCATTGAATTCTAACATGTACTGTGACATACTGAAGCAGAGCATGATCCCCTCCCTTCATAAACTGGGCCGCAGGGCAGTACTGCAACATGATAACGACCCCAAACACCCCTCCGAACGACCACTGGCTTGTTAAAGACGCTGAGGGTAAAGGTTATGGACTGGCCAAGCATGTCTCCAGTCTTACACCCTATTGGGCATCTTTGGGGCATCCTAAAACGTGAGATGGAGGAGCGCAAGGACTCTAATATCCACCAGCTCCTTGATGTCGTCATGAATGGGTAGAAGAGGGTTCCAGTTGCAACCTGTGAAGCTCTAGTGAACTACATGCCCAAGAGGGTTAAGGCAGTGCTAGAAAATAATGATGGCAAAACAACATATTGACACTTTGGGCCCAATTTGGACATTTTTTCTTAGGGGTGTACTCACTTTTGTTGCCAGCAGTTTAGACATTAATGGCTGTGTGTCGAGTTATTTTGAGGGGACAGTAAATTTACACTGTTATACAAGCTGTACACTGACTACTTGACATTGTATCAAAGTGTCATTTATTCAGTGTTGTCGCATGGAAAGATATAATGAAATATTTGAAGAAATATTAGGGGTGTACTCACTTTTGTGAGATACTGTAAGTGGTGGAGGAGAAAAAGACGCACCAACTGTCCGATAATGGTCCCCATAAAATAAATACACGTCTGCAGAGATTTGAATGATTAGAATGTATTGGCCCTTTTAGATAGCACTATTCAAAAGGGTTTTAAAAACTAAAAATAACACATTTTGCGTTTGTATGACAGCATGCGCTTGGCACGAGTGGTCAGCCCGGCCGTCAGCTGCACAAACCGACCCGGCAGCGATCAGCTGTGAGAGCGCCCACCGTCCTGCTCCACCAGCAGATAGGAACAACGTGCCGGTTAACGGTGGAAATAAATTGCTCGCTTTAGCATCAATGACACATTAAAAGAGGAACTAACATCTAAAAAGTGCGTCAAATAAATAAAATGTTAAGCTGAATGTTGTGCCGTGTATTTTTTTATCATAAAGAGCAGTGTATGTCTACTGCATATTTAATACTGTGGCTAACATTTTGAATGAATTCAGCCCCCGTGCCTCAGTGTCCCCCCAGCTGCTCCAAGACGGAGACAACTGCCCTTACCCAGTCCCATGCAGCGCTCCTAAGTGGCCGGTGTGCGCACTATTGAATCAGCTCTCCTACTCAGTTGCACACCATAAGCTGCTCATTTTTAAGTGATTAATATCTTTATTTCGGTCTTATTTGCACTGCATTTGTATTACCTTCTAATAATTGTCCAACAAAGTCATCGGCTACCCGGCACAGCCTGCACTGCGAGTCCAAGCTGTTTTCAAATTTGCGTACACGAGCTGAGAGCTGGCGTGGGATTTGAGCGTACCCTACGCTCACGTCCATATTGATAAATGCCGAGATTTGCGTGGAAATGTACGTACACCCATTTTTCTGGTCTACGCAAGATTGATAAATGAGGGCCACGGTGTATAAAACAAAAAGAAAATAAACACTTGCCAGTTTTCAGCATTCTCCAAAGGTTGCTCATCCAGGTTAGCTTAGTTCAAACACTGGTACTCAAGGGGAGAAGGTCAAAATATAAACTTTACTACATCACTAAACGCTCCTGTGTGCTTGTTGGGACTTGTTTATTTACCACATTATGTTGCACTCTATATTTTTACATGTTAGGTCGCTTAAAATCAAAATACATACTGGAAGGAAACCAGGAAGTGCCTGTGGCGGTCACTTATGTATTTGATTCTAAAATGACATAATGTGGGGCAATTTGGTTGTTAATATTAGTTGACAGGTAGTTTAGTTACAGTGATGTTACCTCCACTATACCTTATGTGTTTAATGCAGGATTTTCAAATACAGAGTTCAATACAAAATATCAAATGTGATGTAGTGTAAATAGCAAATGTAAGGTGGGTGGTCTTAAAATATATCCATTGTAACATTTGTCAAAACGTTAAAGCATAAGTGATATTACACTCTTAATGTAATTAGAAAAAAAATTATTTGTTGATGTTTTCACTGTTAGGTTCAAGATAGAAAACATTTCCACAATTTACATTTTTTATATTATTTTTCAACTCTTTATTAAATCCAGGCAGTATAAATAGAAAAACATACCCCCTCCCCGGGCCCAGGCCCTGTAGCAGACCCGTGTTTGAATCCTGCCTGGGTCAGTTATCCGCATGTCTTCCCCTCTTTGCCCCATTTCAACTCTACAAGTCTATCTAATAAAAATAAAAGCAAAACTGCCAAAATAAATAATGTTTAAAAAAAGTGATTTATTTCTTTCTATTTATTTGCGGCCAGAAAATAAAAAATGACCCAGCCACTTGGTAAATCAACAACAGGGGAAAAACAGGAGAACAATTTGTAGAAATTCAAATAAACATAAACATAATTTGTGGGGCAGTAATATACTGTATCTTTGTGGTTCAGATTCTGTTAATTTTCTCTTGACCCCTGAGTTTAATCATGTGACCCCCAGGTGGGGTTGTACTTCCCTAGCACATCTCTACTTCCTGATCCATTTGTGTGTATAAATGAGCCCTTTCTCTGTCTTGTACATGGTTCTCTTGGGGCTCAATTCTACAAATGTTGATTGCGTATTTTTTTAAAGAGAAAGTTGACAACAAAAATAAGTATTTGTCCTGGTAAATAAAATAGAATATGAATCCTAAATCACACTGGCATGAAACCTAAACTGACTGCCTGTCCTATTGGACCTGACATAACCCAAGTCTGCTGTCCAACCGAGGCTCAGACACTGCCCTTCTGTGCAGACAGTGGGCAGCACTCACCTTTGGTATTACTGTGTATTGTGAGAGCAGTCAGTAGAAAGAAATAGAATAGTGAGATAAGAAGTCTGGTTACCTCCTTGTACAAATGTCAGGTGGATTGGGGGGGAGGGGTGAGTATTTCTATTTTTATTAGCAACAGGTCAAAGTTTGATTAACAATACTTTATGTCCCATGATGCACCGGGCCTGTGTGAGCATCTGTCACCGGGAGGGAAAATTGGAATCAATGTGTACATCTGGAAAGGGAGAAGGCTCTAATCCCGCTGATGACAAGAGAAATGTCCAAAGAAAGATGGACCAACAAGTGGAGAGAGAGATAGAGGGAAGTGGGACGATGAGGGGAAGAAGAAGAAGAAGAAGAAGACAAGGAGGAGAAAGAGGAGGACGAGAAGGAGGAGGAAGAGGGAGACGGTAATCCCGTCTAATTCACTTAGTGGTTCGCTGAGGGAGCAGGACACTAAGAGGATTTGGGACATTCTCTAAATTAGATCAGCAAGAATAACAAACTGGCAGGAGAGGTGGAGTGGAGTGGAGTGGATTGGAGGGAACCAGGGGGCATACTGGGAGAGGTGGCACCAGGGAGGGGACATGTGAAGTGATGGAGGACACAGAAGGATGCTAGGACAGAAGTGAAATATATTGAGAAAGAGACACAGTTTGTGGCTGTTGGAAGGGCATGTGTAGTAGAAACTAAGGAATTTTGTTTGAATCATTTTAAAAAGGAAAAATGCACTCCGCTCTATGTTCTATCACATCTAATGTTTACAGTAGGTGCCCTTAAGCAAGGCAGCTCAGACATGGACCATGAAACTCATTAAGGAGAGAAATGCACACGCAACAGCATTTTCTAACAGCCATAAATAAACTCTAGGGTAAAGCAGGAAGAACGTGCGGTGGCAAAATTGCAATGATAAAAAATAAATCGCCATAGACACATCAGAAACCTGAAAATGAAAACAGACTCTGCTCAACGATCGCCCCACACCAAAAGCTCTGTAATCCAGACGAGTGTTTTAGTCCAGCATATCATTAATATGCAGCTCTAAACACTGACTTTTACTATTAGAGATATTAACTAGGTGTTAAATTGTAATCTGCGGTAAAGCCCTTATAGTAGTAGAAGTGTATGCTGAGGTTGACAGTGGCTGGTTGATCCATTCATACTGTAATACTGATCCTGTTACAGCTGCAGATCCCTCACACCTACTAACACTGCAGTGCTGTGTGATTTAGCAGCAATGCCTGTTACAAATCTTATTTAACATTTTATGCAAATTATGTCATTGTGTGTGTAATGGGAAATATTGCATATTGTATATCTCCTGACTGAAACGTTATAATGCTTATTAGTGCAATGAGAAATATTGTATGAATGAATTAATTAATTTGTATTATTGTGTCATGTCCAAACAAGGACCCATCCCCTTCGGGATTATAAAACACCAACAACTGTATCAAATTCAAATGATAACATTCACTTCCTGTAAATGGTGATTACATTTCACAGTAGGACAACAAGGAAACAGACGCAAACAAAAGAAAAGAAAAGAAAAGAAAAGAAAAGAAAAGAAAAGAAAAGCAAACATAAAGATCTCATTTATAAGTGTTTTTTGTTCTCTTGGCCCAGGCCTTCTCCAGAATTTCTTTGTATAATACGGAAACAGAAATCTCAAAGTCCTGTTAAGTGTCTGCATTTCGAACACCATACCCACAGGACAGATGTAGTATATTCAACAACATTTCAGACAGGCTACACCTCTTCTATTGTCTTGTACTCACCATAGATAGTATATAAAAGGTACTCACCCCCCCCCCCTCCCGCTAAGTTAAACAGACTGCCTCAGAGCCTCAAGGTCATTATGACCTCATGCATCAAGAATGCAATATTTCAATTTGGCACAAATTTACACTTGGACTCGAGGGTGAACTAAATATATTTTAAAGGACAAAGGTCAAAGGTTACTGATACCTTACATATTGGTAGGTTGCAGTGACCTTGTACCATATTGTAGCTTCATAGGAGCTTACTTCCTTTAAAGCATTGCCTACCACCACTGTATTTTCAACATTGGGCATTGTATGTCTCACGGAGGCATATAACCGCCAAGCGGTAGTTCTTTGTCAAAACCCTTGTATAATTGCAGGAGCATGATACCGAGATCTAGTAAACTCTCTTCCTTCTACCTCTACACCCCCAGAATAATTCCCCAGCCCTTCAAATTGACCATCAATTCAGGATCTAGGCCTCACAGAACTCTTTGAGTTGTCATAGTTTTTCTTAAGAACCCCGACTCCAAGGAACAGACCTAGCGAGGCAGCAGTGGTCTATGCTGAGGCCCTGTTCTCACGGCAACACGAAACGGTGCAAACGCGGAAAAATTCCCGCGGTTGCACTATATCATGTACATGAAAACAGCAAACGCAGGCATGAAACCGCAAGTTTTTGAGATCACCTCCCAGGGAGGATTTTTTGGAAAACACAACAGTTTTGGTTTCTTGTAAACACTGAAACCATTTCCCCTGGTAACGCTGATGCCACGGCTCCACCCTCACACATGCGCTTCGCGTTTGGAGATAAATGGGCATGCGCCGTCTTTGTAGGTCCATGTGCGCCAGTTGGAAAA